>JAQPPZ010002533.1:0-600000 GCA_028583015.1 Wollemia nobilis
CAGTACCAATGTAAGTGAAAGCACTAGGATATAGAAGCAATGGCATACCAGGTGTGATGTAAGCAAAATAAAATGTAACACTAGCTCCTATGAATGAAGAAAGGACTAAAGTGCATGAAAAGGAAAAAAAAACGAACTGAAACGAGATATAAAGCAAATGTAAAGTGCAACCCATTTTTTTATTAATTTTTCTTTGAGATCAGGTTACAATACGTCTCCTTCCTTTTTAGGGGGCAGAAGCGTTAGATATAGTTTTGTTACACAACGGATGGTGCACTTCCCTTTGGGATATTCCACATGCCCACATTTGAAATGTGTGGGCCAAAAATCACCATCGCTTGCGTTAATGCGTCTGTAGTTCCTTGGTACCCCTATGGTGTTGAAATACTGCATTCAAAGAAACAACGAATGATTAATAGCACCTACGAATGGAGGGAAACATGCAATCCCCAAGGCCTTCGGTTAATGCATGCATGAAATAATTAAAATGGTAATCAAAACATGTCAAAATAATATGAAATTTGGAAAAAAGCATGCAAACAACATCATGAGCACACTGCAAAAGGAAAAGTTGAGAAATCTACTGTAGATTTCTAATTGCTTCGGGGTGGGACGATTAGGACTGTCATAAAATGTCAGAAAGCAACCTCCTAAATGTCCCATCCAGTGGCCTCCAAAACACCTAAAAAGTGGGGTTAGGCAAAATAGGGAATTTTGAGATGACCTAGATTGTTAGATTTTACAAATTTAGTACTGATCACCCTGTATCCGAAGATGCTCCCTGTATGTTAGTGAAAGCAAAAAATAATGAAAACACAGTCAAAACTCATTAGAATGGTATAAAATTTGAATGGAAGCATATATGAATGACAAAAAATAAGATGCAAAATAAATAGTGAATAAATCTATTACATATTTCTAATCGCTCCAAGGTGGAACGATTAGGACTGCAACAGTGTGGGGGGCACCCAGGGGCAGGACGCCCGTCGTTTGGGGCTTGGTTTCAACATCAATCCACTTGGGATGGGTCCAAAACCTCATAGGGGGTTGTGTCAGCAAATTGGATGGGGTATTGTGGCCAAATATTTGGGTTTTGGGTCCGGATTGCGCTTCCAATGTTCACCCAATAACCTCCCTTCCAAAAGAGAGATCAAGGATGTAAGAAGCACAAGTGAGGGGTGAGGATGTAATTCGACAGAACTCCGTTGCTCCAAATGCTCCTACTCTATATTTTTTTGGGGTGAGAAGACTCACCATTTTATAGACCTAAAGGTCTGCTTTGAATGTGCATGCAGGGACGCCACTTGGCCATCATGCCTTACTAGGGGAGAGAAGATTTCTCCTTGATTAAGGGCTCCATGACTGCCTCTATGACTACCTCTTTGAGCTCAAAAACACTCACTTGCACTACAAAGAATTGAAGGTGGAGTTGAGTGGTGGATCTGAGATGCCATTTGTCAAGGTTTGAACTTTTGCCCGTCAAACCTGCTATTCACCCCACCCTCAAGCGATTGCTGCTAATCATCCTAGGGTGGGGCAAATAGCATTCTATTCACCCCATGGTCGAACGAGTAAGGAGTAGGGTGCTTGAAAGGTGTCAAATTGACCTCTGACCTTCCAAAACTGCTTTGGGAGTGGTTAGGACCACTTTTTAACCTCTAGGGGCTGCCCTAGGGGCTATGTATGCCAATTTGGTCAGTGCTTGTATCCACATGATCAGATTGGTGCTGTTTTGGTGTCTATAGTAAGGAACGACCCTTCCTCATCATCAAAATCACCATGAAGTGCAACAAGAATACCCATTTGTTTTATCATGATAATAATTTAAAATACAAGAAACTTATAAGAAATATATGAGGTAACAAGAAATAAAATTGAAGATGAAGAACATGTTAATTTTACCTTCTTTTCTAACATGATCCTTTTTCATTTCAAGAAGCAATTAAAAAATAGAAAATGGAATAAGAAATAGAATCCATGGAGAAAAATTTAACTTGGGAACTAATGGATCTTCTAATAGGAAAGAAAAAAATAAGAGTGATATAGATGTACAAAATGTAGTTCAATGCCAAGGGTGATGTCGAAATAAATAAAGCAAGGTTGGTTGTAAATTGGTATGCACAAAAACAAGGAATTTATTATCATGAAGTCTATACACCTGAAGTAAGTCTTGACATAGTTAGAATAATTCTAACATTGGTAGCCCAAAGGGGTGGAAAGTACATCAAATTGACATAAAGTCTACCTTTCTAAATAGGGTATTGGAATAAGAGGTCTACTTAGACCAACCACCAAGTTATGAGCTAGAATGCCAAAAACAAAAAGTATATAAACTAAAGAAAGTAGTGTATGGATTGAAACAAGCACCTAGAGCTTGGTATAGTTGCATTGACTCATACTTTTTAGGAAAATGGCTTCATAAAATATCCATATGAGCACACACCTTACATTAATACTACTAAAGGAAGAAATGATAGTATTCTACTCACATGTAGATGATTTTATTTATACTCACAACAATAATATGTTGTTTAATTAATTTATAAGTACTATAAAGAGCAAGTTTAAAATTATATATTTGGATTTAATAAGGTATTTTATTAGAATTAAATTTACTCAACCAATATATGGTATCATCATTTCACAAGGTGGATATTCAAGAGATATTTTGAAGAGGTGTAGAATGGAGAATAACAAACGACCTAGCACACCATTTGTAATAGGTCTAAAATTGAGCAAGAATGATTGTAGTTACAAATTTGATTCAAACTTCTACAAGAGATTGGTTGGAAATCTTATGTATTTCACAACCATCAAATTAGACATTATGTATGTAGCAACTTTAATCTCAAGGTTCATGGTGATAAAAAAGAACATTGACTTGCGAATTGAAAAAGGATTTTAATGTATGTTATAGGAACCAAAGACCATAGGATATTTTATGCAACAAAAACCAACTTGAATTTGTGGGATACATAGATAATGGTTGATCTAGAAATATTCATTATAGAAAAACACTTCAAGATATGCCTTCAATCTTGGATAAGATGTAATCTCATGGTTATCCATGGAATAACCTATTATTGTACACAACACTACTAAGGTAGAGCATGTTGTTGCCACATATACAACATGTCATGCAATATGGACTAGAATATTTCTAGGCAAGTTGAATCATGAATAGAAAGCAAAAACTAAAAATTTTCAATCCAAGTATTTAATGTTTCATGGTAGAAGCAAGCACATTGACATCTTGCTTTAGTTCATAAAGGAGCTATTTAAAAATAATAAATTTGAAATACCATTTTGATGGTCCAAAGACCAAGTAGTTGATATTTTAACAAAATATTTAAAGAAGTAATATTTTGAAAAGTTGAAAGAAATTTTAGGTGTCAAAGTTTTTGTGAAATCTGGCTTAAGGGAGGGTGTTGGAAAAAATAAAGATTTCAACCACTCTAACATATCATTTTTTTATCTATAGCTATCAGAATACATTACTATACTTCATAGAATTTATATTTATTCTTGGTACTTGCAATTATTCAAAGAGTAGATAAACATTTGTCCTATAATTAATGTGTCAAGAAGCTATCCAAAATGTTTCCTCCTTTTGTGCTATGTGTGTGTGAGTGTTGGTCATATATTCATTTTATAAGATAATAAAAAGAAGTAGAAATCAGAAGAAAAGAAGATAGCCCCTAAGTAATCTCTTGTGTATTGTAAGTGCAACATCAAGGCAATCTTTATAAAGGTGAAGATAAATCTCAAGAAATATTTTGGTTATTTGAATAAGTGTATCTAGATGTGATTGACATGTTGTTGTTCTAAAGACATGAAGTAAAAGAATCTACGATCCAGTTGTAAAAGCTACTACAACCACCACCTTTGATATAATATAAGATACATATTTTTATCACTTCATGCATATCTTTCATGTTTTTTTTTGTTGTATTTTAACTTATGGAATTTTTTGCATGTGCTATCAAAAGAAAATTACCTCTTGGATCAGACCAGACTATTTATCTATCTAGTTTCTTGATCTTGTATTTTCTATCTAGTATCAAACTACCTATCTACAATTTATCTAGTGTTTTGTCTACTTACTAGAAATTTATTATGTGAGCTTTCTTGGTCTTGGTATTGGGTTCAAAAAATCATATCTATCTACAATTTTGGTACCATTAATTTGTGTTTACATTTCACTTATTAGTTTAAGCTTCAAGAAAACTATTTTTTCATGTACATAGGAATTTAAAACATTTTTCATGCCATAATCTGAAAGCACGAGATTTCGGGCAAAGGAAACACTAATTATGCAATGTAAGACGAAATGTAACGCTTTAACCTTATGCACCAAAACAAAGGAAAGAGACAATTTGGAAAGGAAAGAAAAGATGTAAAGAAATCACAGCCCTCTTTATTCAAATATCTTATCCTCGGTTACATAGACGTCTCCTCCCTTTTTAGGGGCTAGGAGCGTTAAATTTGTCTTTGTTACAATGTGTGACTTAGTCTTCCTCCTTCCGCGTGCCCACGATTGCAATGGGCGGGCCAAGATGATGTCGTCGCTGATGTCGATGAGTTCTTAACCTCCGCCGCTTCTCCTGCGAACAAAGAAACAACCAAGATGTCGTAGCATCCGCCGCAAATGAAAAGTGTTTGTTCTTCTAAAACCAACGAAATATGCATGTAAACATTTGCCTGAAACAATGAATACAGTGAGTCCAAATGGCTTCAAAACTTGACAGAAGATAGGAAAAGTTACCAGAAGGCCACTGCCACTGAGACAACTGGCCAATCTACCTTCAACTGGAATTCATCCCTGGGCAGGACGAATTCTGACTGCAATTCGTCCCTGGGTGGGACGAATTCTTCTGTGTTGAAGAAACCGACCTGCTGCTGCTCCAATGTCGAATCCCGAGACCTGCAAAACGCCTGCAAACAAGGGGGTTATGTAATTGGGGCCATTTTGGGACGACCCA
This sequence comes from Wollemia nobilis, assembly GCA_028583015.1. NCBI lineage: Eukaryota > Viridiplantae > Streptophyta > Pinopsida > Araucariales > Araucariaceae > Wollemia > Wollemia nobilis. The sequence goes on from JAQPPZ010002533.1 coordinate 4,983, forward strand.
GATGGTCGGATTCTCCCAATTTGGCCTCTACCCTCGGGAATTTGACCTCGACACCTGCAAGTCAGCGAAACAACAAAGCGACACAAAACATACTAGAATCTGACCAAAAGTTACAAAATTGCAGCTATGGGTTAATCAAACCTAATAACACAAAATGCAACCTAAAAAAGTAATCTAAAATGCTCTAAAACTTAAAATAGGACTTGGGAAGTGCGGGGGTGCCCAAGTGGGCCTCCCACCGTTGGCACTTGATTTTGGAGCCAATCCACTAGGGATGGGCCCAAAACCTCTTAGGATTGGGGGGTCGGCGAATTGGTTGGTTCATGTGTCCATGTGTTGGATTTGGGTCAGGTTCGAGCTTCCAAAGGCCACCCAACAACCTCCCTTGCAAAAGAGATTGGTGGATGTGGGAAGGTGAACCAAAAGGGATGCAAGTGGGTCTTCAACTCGGCAGAACTTCGTTGCTTGAAAACTCCTTCAACCTCGTATATCTTGGGTGAGAAAAGTCCCACCTTTTATAGACCCATGGGGTCTCTTTTGGGAGGGAAGCACAAATGCCATGTGTTGGTCATAGGCGCCATGTGGCGCTCTTGTCTTCCCATGAGGGAGGGGAGTCCTCCGTTGACTTGGGCTTTGATAAATGCCTTTTGTGACAGCCTTCTAACGGCCCCTCTGTCCACCTACACACGCGTGCAAGGCAGGAGTCATCAACTGACCGTTCTGGGCTGCCACTTGGCGCCATTTGTCTTTTTGCCCGTTAAGCTTAGAATTCGTCCCACCCGGGGACGGATTCAGAATTCGTCCTGGGGTGGGACGAATTCTATTTTGAATTCGTCCCTGGGTGAGACGAATACCGGGCAAAGTGTCCAAGTGTGCCAAATTGCTTCTTGACCTTACAAAATTGCTATGAAAGTGGTTAAGACCACCGTTTAACCTCTCGAGGGCTGCCCCGGGGGCTGTGTTTGTCAAAGCGATCGGTGTTTGCAAGTCACATAATCGGATTGGTGCTGTTTTGGTGTCTACAGATGCCCCTTTTTGGGAAGCGCTACGGGTGACGCAGTGTCGAGCAAAAATAGATAACCAAAGCACTAATGATTAGGGTTTCTTGGTAACCTAACCAACTTTTGATGCCCCAAGTATGGAAAGGGCATGCATTCTTGAATCCTTGCTTCTGACGAGCTAAGGAATTTGATTTCAAGTATTAACCTATTTTGTTGAGGTGTGACTTGAACTTAGACATTGATCAATCATGAACAGGCAAAGGGCGTTTTTATCCTCAGGGGGAACCTTGTGTTCATGATTCACGAAATGCCAAGTGTTTGATTGATTTGATTGTTGCTTGTTTACTGCCCCAAGCAGGAGCGTGATTGTCTTTGTCAATGATTCTTTGAATGCATGTCATTTTCCTTAATTGGGTGTGTGATTGTTGGTTGGTGACTAAGTGTGACTACCCCCTCAAGCGACGAATCGATGAGGGAATGACCTTCGTGAGAGAAGCGACGAGTCGCTTGACCCAAGATGACTTGTGCAAGGGTGCCTTTAAAGGGTTTACCGTTAAGCGTGTGCAATTTTTCCAACATTTGGACCTATTTTTGGTGGGTGTTAACCCTTTTGGTGATGCCGTAATGAGGTGAAATCATCGAAAATCTAACTTCCCGTGGAGCGGTCCGGCTATTGTAGCCTTCTTGGGGAAGTAGGAGAGCGATAATTTGGACCTCGACATCGATTTTCTTTGCCTAGAGGTTAAGTGCAAGAGCACTTATGTCCGGCAATGTTTTTTGCTATGTGTTTTTGTTGAATTTTGTACTGTTTTTGAGTGGGCTTTGACCCTTTTGTGATGTCGTTTGGGGATGAAATTGTCTAAAATCCGTCTTCCCGTGGAGCGGTCCGGCTATGGTAGCCTTCTTAGGGAGTATGATAGTGACAATTTGTGACTCCAATGTCGATTTTGTATGCCCTTGTTGTCAGGTGCAGAGCAATCCCGTCGGGCAATTTTATTGTCTCGTTTTTAGTGCATTTTTAGTCATTTTTTTGATTTTTTTTGTGTTGGCCTCGAATTCGTCCCTCGGGTGGGACGAATTCCAGCTGGAGAATTCGTCCCTGGGTGGGACGAGCGCTGATCAGAGCGCTCGTCCCATTCAAGGACGAATTCCAGTGCAAAAGGCCTATTTAATGGCCAAAACTTGATTTTGGGCTCATTTGTGTCATTTTTTTTCTTGCGATTTTGGAGCTCTGGGAGGAGGAGGTAATTCTACGAAGCGAAGCGCCGCTGGAATTCTCTCTGCCATCATGAGTGCACAAACTGGTTCGAGCGGCGGAGCCGAGGCGAGACCTGTAAGTGTCCCTAGAGTTTATTTTGCTTTTATTTAATGCATTGTTTTTGTGTTGACGCTTTTCAAAACTTTAAGATTTTTTGTGATGTTTTTGTTTAACAGTTAAGGTTAGAAACCCTAGAACTGAAAATTTGATCTGTTATATATATATTTATATATATTTATATTTTTATTTTTTGTGTTTGTGTTGATTTTTTTTTTGCTTTGCAGGTTGTTAGGAGTCGGTACCGTGTACCCGCTGCATTTACTGAGGCGCGGTTGGCATTGACCGATGATGACTGGGAATGGCTTGATGCCCTTGGGCTCAAGCAGGTGGCTCGACTGGAGCCTGTGGTTTCGGATCAGGCCTATCTGACGGCCCTGATCAAGCTTTGGGATCCGTGGACCAATACTTTCCATCTCCCGACAGGGGAGATGACTGTGACTCTTGAGGACGTCTATCGGTTGCTTCGGATTTCGATAGATGGTCTGCCTATTAGGACATCGCCGTTTGATCAGCGGACTGCTATACTTACGAGATGTTTTGGGCATGGGGGGCAGCTGGGTGTAGCAAACCCAGTGGAGACAGCTGAGGTGGATTGCCAGGCTGGCGGGATTTTGGTTAGCTGGTGGCAGGAGAGGGGGGTGTTAGGAGTGAGGCATGCATTCTTGATGGGCCTCATTTCTAACATTCTTCTCCCTGATTCGTCAGGCGCGAGGTTCCCGTGGAACCTGCTGGATTTGGTGTGGCAGTTGGTAGAGTGCCCGATAGAGGCACCGTTGATTCTGAGATGGGGACAGACTTTGTTGGCACAGATCTACGGGGAGTCGTACGGGGTCCGCTGTCGACAACGGAAGGGTGTCAGTTGCAGCTTTTTGTTGCGATGTCGGGGTTGGCAGCACATAGCTGTTGAGAGGCCTACCGGGTTACCGTGGACGACTCGGGCGGCGATGGAGGATGAGGAGATTGGTTATGCAGCTTTGTGGCGACGGTCTGCGGAGCAGGGGCAGAGTCGGCGATGGGCAGGTGCCGTTGAGCACTACACCGATGCCTTTTCTCGGCTCACTCCAGGGGAGGTGTTTTGGCGTCCCTATCGGGACCGTCCGCACCCGGCCTCGAGGCTGGAGAGTGGCTCCGACGGGTACGGAGGGAGCGATGGTTGACTGGGCGGCACGGGACGGAGCATGAGTTCTTTCCGTACCGCCGGGTTACACGATAGTTTGGGGTGCGCCAGGGGTTGCCTGGTGAGCCCGTAGTCTATCGGCGTCGGGGAGACGAGAGGGATCTAGAGCCACCGGTCACCGCGCCATTGGGCGAGGAGTCGGATGCGGTGATTGAGGTCCCGGATGTGGATGACGTCGGTACTACCACTGAGTATGACTCGTGGTGGGTACTGCGGCGCTGGAGAGGAGAGGGGCCACTGGGAGGCGCGGAGGCGGCAGTGGAGGATGCTGAGGCAGCAGGGGGTGATTGGGGGGCCGTTGGATGATGCAGACATGGTGGATGTGGGAGATGAGGATGTGGACTTGGGTGTTCCGGAGCAGCCGGACATGCAGGATGTGGAGGAGCAGTGGGAGCCTGAGCAGGCTACTGTCCCCGCGAGTCCTATGCATCCGACAGATACAGAGGAGGTGGGGTCAGATGTAGGCGTTGAGATTGCTCGACTGACAGAGCTGCTGCGGATGCGGGATCTGGAGTTGGGGGATGCACGGCAAGAGAGGGATCTTCTGCGGGCTCAGTTGGCAAAGCGGGATAGAGTTTTGGCGCAGCGCGATGATGCATTGTCTATCTATCATCGGCGAGAGGCAGAGTGGTGTCTGTATCGGATAGACTTGGAGAGGGAGGTCATCCGCCTTGGTGGGCGGCTACCTGAGCCTTCGATCAGTAGATCTTCTCGACGGACGAGGGATAGTTTGACTGAGCAGTCAGCATCATCTCGTCGCAGGCGGTTAGATGAGGGGGGTGGTAGCAGGCATGATGCGGGGGCTAGTAGTAGCCGCCCTGCAGGGTCCCGTAGGACCCACACCACGGGGGTAGTTCCCGTCGCACCGATCCTGCGTGATCATGGTGGTCGACGCCTTAGGTTGGGTTTTTGGATATGATTGCGGGGTCTGAGGACCGGTTTTGTAGCCTGCGGGCATCTTTTTGATGATATATATATATATATACCGGTTTTATTTTTGGTTTTGTACATGTGATGATGTGATTTTTTGTTATGCATGTTTATTTATTTTGATGAATGCAGATGTTATGATGAATGTAAATGTTTTTGATGTCTATGTGATATGCGAGGTGAAATGGATGAATGACATTTGTGATGATTGCACTATAGGCTGTTTAAGAAGCTCTTTATTTACATGGTTTTTCTTTTTTTTTTTTTTTGATGGTATCATAAGGATGATAAGTAGCGCAGATGGTTTTGGAATGAATGTAAGGTTTTCTGAGATTCAGTCAGTTTTAACTCACCATCCATGACTGTACTTTATCTTACAAGAATTTTTGACCAAGGTATGAATCAGACTTGTTTTTGACCCAATTATTTCATATCCCCGTGTGTGCAATTGAGTTCATTTAGTGGTATTTGTTAGGATACCGCCAAGTGCCAGATGGGCTTTCAACCGAACCTGTACTGAGGATCACCTAATTAGCTCCACGAATTCCTTTGTTGTATGTACTAAGATTAATCTGCGGTGTAATCCAGGATGCCATAAGCTAGCTCATCCACATGCAAATATTGATCTGTACGCAAGTTAATGTGACAGATATATCGTCATGCGGGAGGTTTACTTCTGTTACCGATAGGCTATCAACCAAATTGGTACTAAAGCTTGCCTTATGACCTATAGAATGCTGAGAGTTCCAGGGATTCAAGGTCAACTCCCTTCTTTTCTTCAATTGTATTGGGATACTTGCTCATTGTAGTGATGAGATCACTGTTTATTTTGATTTGTTTTTCTTTCGAGCAAGGGATTGGGGTTATGGAGTGACCAAAATCACTGTTGTTTGTGCCTTTTGATGTGTGCACTGTAGTTTGTCAAATTTGGAGTTTTGACATTTTGCAAATTTTTTGTGTTTTGCAACTCGTTGAGAACTTTAGGGATTCTTAGGGAATTGGGTAGGGAGGATGCTTGTCCTTTTGCCAACTCTCAGCATTCTAGGGGTCATTCGCACAGGGGGATGAGCAAGATAACCGTTTCGCTTGTGGTGACCTAGATTATTTTGCAGGTTTCGTCTTTCGTTCACACAATTTGGGAATTTTAGTGTTTTGATTTGTGTTGGGATGTTACGTAACAAGGTGTATTTCAAGTATGACTCTACCTTCGTAAAATCTGTTCGACTTGATACACTACATGGCTAAAGAGGAAAATGATGACCGAATCACTGAAACTCTTGGTACATTCCTAGACCACTCACCGTAGTGTGGTAAAAGTTATGCTTGGTGTTTTTGTTGTTTTTGTAACATGAGACAATGCGGAACAAGGTGGACTATCAGAGCTATTGTAGCTTATGGTGCCTTTGACCTGTATGACTACAAATATGCAATGTATGGATGCAATGCTTAATGCAGCTATGTATTTTTGTAATTTTGATGGATTGTTTTTGGTGAAGGTGAAGATGAGGTGCGAGAATATGAATTTTTTGATGAATTTGAGTATGCCTAGAATTGAGATGCAAATCTTTGTTGTTTTTGATGATTTTTGTTGTTTTGTTTTTTGAATTTCTTGATTTTTTTTGACCAAGCGATTGCGATAATCGTTGGAGCTTTTTGGGTTGACCAAGAGATTGCGATAATCCTTGGAGCTTTTTGGGTGACCAAGAGATTGCGATAATCCTTGGAGCTTTTTGGATTGACCAAGAGATTGCGATAATCCTTGGAGCTTTTGGGTGACCAAGAGATTGCGATAATCCTTGGAGCTTTTTGTGTTGACCAAGAGATTGCGATAATCCTTGGAGCTTTTTGATTGACCAAGAGATTGCGATAATCCTTGGAGCTTTTTGGGATTGACCAAGAGATTGCGATAATCCTTGGAGCTTTTGGGGTGACCAAGAGATTGCGATAATCCTTGGAGCTTTTTGGGTTGACCAAGAGATTGCGATAATCCTTGGAGCTTTTTGGATTGACCAAGAGATTGCGATAATCCTTGGAGCTTTTTGGGTGACCAAGAGATTGCGATAATCCTTGGAGCTTTTTGTATTGACCAAGAGATTGCGATAATCCTTGGAGCTTTTTGGGTTGACCAAGAAATTGCGATAATCCTTGGAGTTTTTTTTTTTTTTTTTTTGGGATATGGCTTTCTTAGATATGAAATGGTCGCAAATGACTGATATTCAAGGGTTATGTTTCCTTGATACCGTCAAGAGAAGCTAGCTTGTACGTTCCCGGTCCTATTTTACTATCAATGACATAAGGACCTAACCAATTTTCCATGAATTTGTCCCTCATATGGGACGGCAAATTAGAGTTTTGTTGGTTTTCCTTCAGAACCAAATCACCAACCCGAAAGTCTCTTAGGTGAACTTTCATGTTGTAATTCTTAAGCCGCTCTTGATAGATACGTAAGTTCGAAGCATTAACGCGTCGTTCGTCAAGCAACGTAAGTTGGTCTAATCGGGTGGAATGTTATCATCGATGAATGCATTGATATCAAAAATTTCAACTCGAGAGCATTAGGAGCATACATATAAAAAGTTGCCCATCTCAATGCTATAGATAACAAACAAGATTTTATTCCAATCTATGATGTCTCATTTTTAAATGCACTAATTTTGTTTGACGCCTCTTGCCCATTTCTTATAATATTAAAAAAAGCCATGGATACTGTGATGAAACCTCGACAGTATGAATAGCCAATCCCTTTTGAAGTTCTTCCCTAAAAAATGCTGATTGGGATAGAACTTGTAAGAATAGCGTTGTGTTGCTATTAATGGGAGTGGGGGAAAACAAAGACCCCACTTGGCACGTTTCAAACAGTCTCGGATTCGAAAGAACTTATCCGAAGATGGTTCGATCTGGATCATGTGGACTCCTGGCGTCAAGTCTGAGCTTGCGCGCTCCATCGCGGGTTGCGATAAGGTTTTGACCCGAATGGTTGTTATATCACCGGAAAGGTCTTGCGGGATTAGTGACCCCAAGGAGGCCATTGTGTCCGCAAAACGATTCGATGATCGAGGGAGTGCCTCGATGTCATACCACTCAAGTTTTGCCAAGAATTTGTCCACGAGGGCTTTATAGGCCTTTAGAACTGGGCATTTGCATTGATATACCCCTTTGACTTGATTGACGATTAACAGCGAATCACCAAAGATGTTCAATCTTTTGATGTTCATGGCGATTGCTGTCTGAAGACCTAGGAGCAAGGCTTCATATTCTGCATTGTTGTTGGTGCACTGGAAGTTTAATTTAAATGACAGGGGCATTGGAGCGCCCTGCGGTGTGAAGAATACAATTCCTGCGCCACCACCTTGCTCGCATTTAGAACCATCAAAAAATAAGGTTATGTCGGCCTGAGACTCAGGCTCATCGTAATCTGGCGATTCTCGAGACATGGAAGACCCCATCATCGGGTAGTTCTATGACTAGAGGCTGATCGTCTTCAAGAGGAGCCTCTGCTAGTTGATCGGCTATGACTTGTCCTTTTATAGATTTTTGCCCAATAAACTCAATGTCAAATTCCGTCAACAACATGATCCATTTCGCCGTGCGACTACTATGATAAGTACGACTCATCATGTATCGCAATGGATTCTCCTTAGACACAACATACGTAGTGTTGCTCAGCATGTAGTGGCGTAGCCTTTTGGTAGCAAACACCACTGCCAAGCAGAGTTTCTCAACGTATGCATAGTTAAGTTCGTAACTGACCAAGGTGCGGCTAAGATAGTAAGTAGCCTGTTCTTTGTGAAGTTCATTCTTCTGGGCTAGCATTGCGCCCAGTGCCACCTCAGTAGCTGAGATGTATAAGTAGAACGACACACCTGGTCTAGGTGGTGCCAATACTGGCGGCGAAGCCAAGTACTGTTTGATTTCGTCAAAGGCCGACCGGCACTCGTCATCCCAATGAAATGTGACCCCCTTGTGCAATAATTTGTTCATGGGTCGGCATTTGTCAGATAATTGCGCTATGAAGCGTTTAATCGACGTGACCTTTCCTTGCAGACTTCGAGCCGCTTGATAGTGGTTGGGGGAGCCATTTCAAGGATTGCCTTGACTTTGTTTGGGTCCACTTCGATGCCTCTCTTTGAGACTATAAAACCCAAGAGTTTTCCGGATGTGACGCCGAACACGCACTTCTTGGGATTCAGTCTGACCTTATGCTCTATGAGGCGATCGAGAATCTTGCTTAAGTCACCGAGATGATCCGAGCGCAAGAGAGACTTGGCTAACAAATCATCCATGTAATCTTCCAAAGTTTTGTGCATGTAATCGTGGAAGATATACGTCATAGCACGTTGGTATGTAGCGCCAGCGTTTTTAAGGCCAAAAGGCATGACCTTATAGCAAAATGTCCCCCAAGGCGTTGTGAATGCCGTTTTGAGTTGGTCTTCAGGATTGATACGAATTTGATTGTATCCCGAGAAACCGTCCATTAGGGAGAGCATTTCGTGACCTGCTGTAGCGTCTACCAATGCGTCGATGCTTGGCAAGGGGAAATCATCCTTAGGACTCGCTTTGTTTAGGTCTCGAAAGTCGGTGCATATGCGAATCCTCCCGTCGGGCTTCTTGACGGGAACCATGTTGGACAACCATGGCGGATAATCCACGCAGATGACAAATTGTGCATCCAACAGCTTTTGCAATTCGTCTTTGACCATCAAGGCCACTAGTTGGGTGCATCTTTCTTAGTTTTTGCTTTACTGTGCTTGATTTTCGGATCAAGCGTTAAATTGTGCATGACTAGTCGTGGGTCTAGCCCCGGCATATCTTTGTACGACCATGCAAAAACTTCCTTCTTCTCTTTGAGAAGGGCAATATATTCGGCTTGCTCTTCGGGGGAAAGGCTTACCCCCACCTTGAGAATCCGTGGATTCATTGGATCCGTGCCGATGTCTACGTCGCTCGTCTCCTCGACTGACATGTGGGATCCGTCCTCCAACTGATGTGGAGTTGGGATTAAATGGATATCATCAACTGAGTTAAGATCTGCGTTTGGAACCTCGGGTCCCTCTTCAGCTTGAAAAATATCCTGAGTTGTCCTTGGGGTAAAATGAAGCATTTCACCGAAAGGCCAGTACTTTGATGGTGACAATGGTGAATTGACGCGATCCCAGTCGATGGCATCCATGTCTAGATGCAATGACCGTGATGGATCGGTCGGATTGCGGATGGGTGCGGTCAAATCAATGGAGATCATGTGGATGGAATGAATTTGGTCTCCATAACCGCGGGTGTGATGACTTGATTCTTTTAGATGTTCCCTATACTCTGGATCTGGCTCTACGGGAACGGGCACGAATGGATCCTCTCTAGGTGCAAATTCATCTCTATGTGTGAAAAGGAAGGCGGGGTCTTCCCTTGGCACCGCTCGTCATGATGGGATCTCGAGGTGGACGATGCTCATCTTGAATTTGGAGCCATAGGTCTAACACTTGGTCCCACCTCGCCGGGTCTACGTGCCATTCATGTCCTAACAGTATACCCATCTGTCCCATTAGATCTTCATGAGTTAGAGCGCGGTGATGTCGTCGCGCGTGTCTGAGATAGTCCATCTCAGTCTCATCTTCTCGAATCACTTTCATAGATCCAAAATTGTTCATCCTCTTCAAGGATCTCGTTGCTTGCGACGTTGAGGACTCTTCCTGTTCCAGTGAATTAATCTGGTCCCATTGCGGTTGTTACACTCTTAGTGGAGGGACCTGATTCTCTTGAGACCGTGTTATTTCGTCTGGAACCTCTAAGGGGAACAGCTTTCGTAAAGATGTCTGGCAGCCGTTGATGTTCTCTTTGAGGATTAATCTCTGAACTTTCGCCTCTCTCTAGCAAAGAAGAGGGATTACTGTTGTTTCCAGGGGTGTTTGTTGACCATGGGAGGTAGTCTCCCAATGTGTATTCTGTATTCGGATTGGCATAAGGATCCAATGCCAATCCCCCCTTGTTGCCTATTTCTAGGCCTTGCATATTTTCAACCAAGATGTCTAATGGCAGGGGATGGTTGAACCCTACCCCTGACTTGTCATATGGCATCTGATATCTTGGTTGGCAAAGGATCCGCATCCCTTGCTCATATCTGCCGAGCCCGTATCCATGCCAATTGCATTGGCCGAGATATTTTAGGGCAAATTCTGGGTTTGACAGATAATTGATGTTTTCAACAAAAGGCTCTTCGTCTGTTTCCTTTTGTTGGCATGGTTCAAGACCATGATCAAAGCCCCCATACACAAAATTTGTCTGGTTCGGTGGGTAGCCTAGAGGGACGATTGTTCCAATGGGAAGGCGAGGTCTTCCCATGTCTTGTACCGACTCCAGTGTGGGGGTTGCCACAACATTTTGCACTAAGTATTCCCATAGTCCTGTATTGGCCATTTCAACAATGATTGTTGATGATTGGGTGGGAGGAAACGGTAGTCCTTCCTGAGTCCATTCCATGTTTGGTGGTTCAAGAATCTTGGTTTCCGTTGCGTTGGGCGCTTCCTCTCTTGTTATTGTTGAAATTGTGGGCAACTTTTCTTCTAAGGGCTTAACCTCTTCCATGATTTGTTTTCCCTTGTCCTTCTGTTGGGCCATGATAGGTGGCGTTGATGATGAAGGAGCCGATGATGAAGTCTCACCTGGCTGGGATTTTGCCTTGTTGGCCACCAGTGGTGCCTGCGGTATTGGACCCTGTTTAGATGGATTTAATTGGAAATCCAAATGCGTTGAAGGGAGGGTCGATTGAGGTATGAATTGTACCGCATTGCAATACTTGAAGGGCTCTAAGTCCATTGGGACTACATGTATTTCTCCTTCATAAGCATACTTCAAGCACTGGGTGGGCGATCGAAGGGACACATTTCATATCCCCGATCCAAGGCCGCCCTAGCAAGTATATTATAAGCCATTTCACCTTCCAAAGACATGGCACAGTTGTAGGTATTGACTTTTGTCCTACCTGGATTGGCAGAACGACTGTGCCGACTGTCGAGCATATTGCATCATTAAAAGCTCGCAGTGTGTACGTGGAGGCTGTGATGTGAGAGGCTGGCAGCTTCAAATGCTTCAAGGCTGTAGTGGTTATGATGTTACTGGACGAGCCAGTATCTATCAGCACTCTCTTGTACGGAATCCCGTTGACCCGCGCGATAACGTGCAGGGGTGGATCTGCCATGTCATTTGATATCGTTTTGACCTCATCTTCTCTGAATGTGATGACCGGCTCCGTACATTGTTTCACATGTCCCACGAAGGCGTTGAAAGAATTTGCCTCGTGGGGTTGTAATTCAATGGCTTTTAAAATGTCCATAAGAGCTTCTCTATGGGGAGCTGATTGTTGAATAAGCTCGTAGATGGACAGCCTAGCCGACGTGGTCCGCAAACTCTGCGTGAGTTTGGTTCGTATCGTGACCTCAGGTCTAGGCGGAGGTAACTGCGTTGGGCGTTGTTGAGGATGCGATGTTGTCGGAACTTCCCTCGTAGCTACCTCAGGGGCAGCTGCCGGGTACCTTCTGTTCCTTGTTACTATGCTAATCATTCCCACAAATCCCTGTGTGGGAAGATCTTGTCGCACCTCGTTAATCTGGAGTGGTTTTGTTTGTGCCTCGTGGGCTGGCAAGGGGTCCTTGAATACCCCCATTTTCTGGTTGTTTGGTGCGATGGGGTTGTCCACAACCAATGTTCTGTTGTCGATCAAATCCTGGACTAGGTCTTTGAATTTCCAGCACCCATTCAAGTCATGTCCTCTGGGCCTATGGAATCTACAATACAATTCCTCTCTCTACCCCCTAGGCTTGGGAATGTTAGGGTCTATAATTTGGATTTTCGGCAGAGTGACTAAATTTGCCGCCGACAAGCGGTCAAATAAGGAGTCCCTAGACTCCGCATATGGGGTGAAATTTTGCCTAGGGCGACGCGGGTAATTTTGCTCCTGTCTTCTATTATCTCTTTCATAAGCAGGAGGCACTGCCTGGTAGTTAGCCTTTTGAGGCTGCGTTTCTTGCACAAGCGCGGGAACATTTATCGCAACTTGGTTGACTGCAGCGTGTTGTGGTTGCGTTGTCCCAGTTTTAGTGGTTTTATTCCACTCTTTCTTCTTAGGCTTGGCAATTGCGCCTTCGCCTATCTTAATCTCTTCTATGACTCTGGCTTGCGCCAAAGCTTCTTCTAAGCTGTCGTATTGTCGCAACAACAATAGACCAGAGATTGATTTTAAGCAACTTTTTGTGAACATCTGCGTGAGATCAGACATAGGAGGACGGTAGGGTAACCTAGAAAGCAAAGCTCTCCATCGATTCCCGTACGCTGCCATTGTTTCCTCTTCAAATTGCTTGAGGCTCGCTAAATCACTTAGTGATGCCTTCTTCCTTGTGTTGAAGGCAAAGCGTTCAAGAAACGCGTCTACTAATTGATCTAAATTGCTTATGCTGTGTTTGGGCAGCTGTGTGAACCAATCCGAGGTAGGGCCTACGAATGTGGTTATGAATGTTCTAAGCAACAATGCGTCATTATCTTGGATGCCGAAGCATTGGCTTAGAAATCGTGTAACGTGTTCCTCTGCGTCCTCTTCACCTTTAAAAACTGCCAATTGAGGCAACTTGAAGTGTTCGGGGTAAAGAGGTGTAGGCACTGAGGGATGCACCGGATTACTGCGGAGTAGACGTAATGTGGGTTTTTGATGCCCAACAGATTTTGTCTCCACAGACTCCAAACGCTCCAATAGCGCTTGGTATGCATCGAAAGATTTTATTTCTTCCTCTCTTGTTCGCTCTTGTTGCAAGTTACGGTAAACTGGAGGCCTATGGAGGGGTGGCCGAATGGCATCCTTCCTCCCTTGATGGGGAGTTTCAACATATTCCTCTTCCGGTTCATACTCCTCGTAAAATTCTTGAGGAGTCTCTCGGGCGAAACCTATGACCCCGATCAAGCTCTTGCTGAAGGTACCCATCATTGTTTCGGGGAGTTGCCTCCCTCTCGAATCTATGAGGTCTTGGAGGCAGAGCTTGACGAGGTCGTGGAGACCTGTCCTGCACCAACGGATTACGCCTCTCATACTTTTTAGCTCTTTGGATGCGAGGGGTTGGCCCCCTCTCAGGTATTTCATAGCGTAACTCATCCGCTTCGCGTTGCATGCGTTCTCTATCCAAGCGGTGTCGATACTCTATCTCCTGATGACTTTGTTTAAGCCGCATGATTTGGGCTTGACGGGCGGTATATCTGGCGACAACTGGGTCAATTTGGTCTACCCTATTTTGCTCAGGAGGTTCGAATGTTTCTCCTATGTGTTTACCTCGAGTTTGCTGGTCTAAGGTTTCAATGGGTCGCTTCCCTCCGTCGAGGTAAGCGGTATGTGCTCGAGGTTCTGGCCTCAAGGGGTGATCATGATATCCTCGTCGGTGCGGAAATGCAAGGTTCCCGCATTGTTTGTTGCCCTCGAGGAATGCGATGGCTTTCCTCGTACTCCCTTTCACGGGTGTAAAGGGGGTGGGCGGAGTTAGGTCGCCCTATGTAAGGAGCCCCGCGCTCCGGATTTGGTCTCTCTCGTTCCGATGATAGGTAAAGAAGGGACGCCATATCCACGTTGCCCCTCCAAATGGACGGTGTGCCTGTCTAGCGCTTCATCGCGCGGTGGCCACTCATGCCTAACTTCAAGAGGTGATTCTCTATTTATGTCAAGGTCTACATGTAAGGCATCTTCCCGAAAGGGGCTGCTTTGAATAGGCATACCCCACCGAGGATTCTGAATTGGATTCTTTTGTAGGTTAGACCTATAAGGCGGTATGACCAAATCCTCAGGATTGAAGTGAAGGCGACTTGTGCCTGCTTTTTGTGTACCTTTCGGAGCTTCTGCCCTTGATTGGGCTTGACTGTGGGTGTACACCATTGCGGTGCTTCTATGCTATCTAAATAAGTTTTTATCTCGTTTATGATTTTTTTTTTTGTCTACACTAAGCAGAATTAAGCACACACATTCACAAAATCGTGATTATCTCTTTTAAGGATTATTGGTGTGCCCTAAACTGGTTTAGTGCATTTTGGTGTTTTGTTTTGTTTTTGTAGGTTTTGAAGATCGTTTAAATGCATTATGACGGCTCATATAACTCCCAAAACGGTAGCCCCTTCAATATACCAACCAGGCCGATATACCAACCTCTCTATATACCCGCCCTTACGAGAGGGAGACTATAGGTACGTGAGAGCAGAAGGTACGTGGTACGTAGGCGGTACGGAAGGGGGATTGTCCTGTTAATGGCACCTACCATAGAAAACTTATCCTCGCGCGCATGGGAATCACCCCAGCGACACTCGGTCTGTCTTCGTCAGGATTTACGCCTAACAACAGTTGACAATCGGGAAATGGATGCAAATCAAGCCAAGGTGGTGATGAAATCCACCAATGGTCTTGATCAAGGGCTGGGGTCTTACGACCAGCTCCTTGGTTTAAAATTGTTTCGTGATGTGTGTGGGATTCATTTTATTCAACAAAAATGAAACAAGCATACATGACTTTTCTTATGCAATGCAGGACAAGATGAAAACAATCAAAGGAACAGAAACAGAAACAAAAAATATAACAGAGATCATGAAAATCCCTACCTCTTCTCTGCCTGCTCCTGTTGTCTCTGAATTTCTGCTCTGAAAATCCGTAGACAGGAATTCGTCCCTCTGGGAGACGAATTGCAGAACAGAATTCGTCCCTCCCAGAGACGAATTTGAATTCGTCCCAGGGTCAGACGAATTGCAGAATAGAATTCGTCCCTGCCAGAGACGAATAGCAGTCTGCAACAAAAAAATGTACCTGTCAAGCACAAAACACAAAAATTTGATCAGTTTTCATGATTTTAAAAACCAGGGAACAGGTCCCACCGTGATCGCCACTGAAAGCACGAGATTCCGGGCAAAGGAAACACTAATTATGCAATGTAAGACGAAATGTAACGCTTTAACCTTATGCACAAAAACAAAGGAAAGAGACAATTTGGAAAGGAAAGAAAAGATGTAAAGAAATCACAGCCCTCTTTATTCAAATATCTTATCCTCGGTTACATAGACGTCTCCTCCCTTTTTAGGGGCTAGGAGCGTTAAATTTGTCTTTGTTACAATGTGTGACTTAGTCTTCCTCCTTCCGCGTGCCCACGATTGCAATGGGCGGGCCAAGATGATGCCGCCGCCGATGTCGATGAGTTCTTAACCTCCGCTGCTTCTCCTGCGAACAAAGAAACAACCAAGATGTCAGTAGCACCCGCCGCAAATGAAAAGTGTTTGTTCTCTAAAACTAACGAAATATGCATGTAAACATTTGCCTAAAACAAGAAATACAAATGAGTCCAAATGGCTTCAAAACTTGACAGAAGATAGGAAAAGTTACCGTAAGGCCATCGCCACCGAGACAACTGGCCAATCTACCTTCAACCGGAATTCGTCCCCGGGTGGGACGAATTCCGACCGCAATCCGTCCCCGGGTGGGACGAATTCTTCCGTGTTGAAGAAACCGACCTGCTGCTGCTCCAATGTCGAATCCCGAGACCTGCAAAATGCCCGCAAATAGGGGGTTATGTAATTGGGGCCATTTTGGGATGACCCAGATGGTCGGATTCTCCCAATTTGGCCTCTACCCTCGGGAATTTGACCTCGACACCTGCAAGTCAATGAAACAACAAAGCGACACAAAACATACTAGAATCTGACCAAAAGTTACAAAATTGCAGCTATGGGTTAATCAAACCTAATAACACAAAATGCAACCTAAAAAAGTAATCTAAAATGCTCTAAAACTTAAAATAGGACTTGGGAAGTGCGGGGGTGCCCAAGTGGGCCTCCCACCGTTGGCACTTGATTTTGGAGCCAATCCACTAGGGATGGGCCCAAAACCTCTTAGGATTGGGGGGTCGGCGAATTGGTTGGTTCAGGTGTCCATGTGTTGGATTTGGGTCAGGTTCGAGCTTCCAAAGGCCACCCAACAACCTCCCTTGCAAAAGAGATTGGTGGATGTGGGAAGGTGAACCAAAAGGGATGCAAGTGGGTCTTCAACTCGGCAGCACTTCGTTGCTTGAAAACTCCTTCAACCTGTATATCTTGGGTGAGAAAAGTCCCACCTTTTATAGACCCATGGGGTCTCTTTTGGGAGGGAAGCACAAATGCCATGTGTTGGTCATAGGCGCCATGTGGCAGTCTTGTCTTCCCATGAGGGAGGGGAGTCCTCCGTTGACTTGGGCTTTGATAAATGCCTTTTGTGACAGGTCTTCTAACGGCCCCTCTGTCCACCTACACACGCGTGCAAGGCAGGAGTCATCAATTGACTGTTCGGGCTGCCACTTGGCGCCATTTGTCTTTTTGCCCGTTAAGCTTAGAATTCGTCCCACCCAGGGACGGATTCAGAATTCGTCTTGGGGTGGGACGGATTCTATTTTGAATTCGTCCCCCGGGTGAGACGAATACTGGGCAAAGTGTCCAAGTGTGCCAAATTGCTTCTTGACCTTACAAAATTGCTATGAAAGTGGTTAAGACCACTGTTTAACCTCTGAGGGCTGCCCTGGGGGCTGTGTTTGTCAAAGCGATCAGTGTTTGCAATCACATAATCGGATTGGTGCTGTTTTGGTGTCTACATAATCATGATAAAAAAAGTACAACATAGAATGGATAAATATACAGTCATGAAAATACATTTGAAAATACTTAGATTTAATATCAATGTCCTATGGAGTTATTATTCTTGAAGTTGAAAACTTGTGTATATTTAATTGTGCACATTATACTTTTAGGTTGTTTACTACAAGTTGGGTAATTACCACATAGCCAAAAATCTAATAGAGAGGACAAAACAGAAACAATATTATTTTTAGATGGATCTTCCAAATACATGTTAGGGTTTACAATTACGGGTTGTATTATGCATCTAAAAATATTTATGTTACTTAATACAAGGATTTACTACATCTAGTAGATTAACTACTACCATTACACTCTAACAATGAAATTAATCATGCATGATGATATTGTAATGAGCATTAATAATAGAGGATAAATCACCTACAAATAATGTGTTCCTTATGTTTGATTATTTTTTTGATAAGTAACTAGAATTTTATATACAAATTGGGTTTTTTAAGAGGATCTCAAAACCTTATAACAAAAAGGGTCGTAGCATCGATATTTAAAGAAACTTCTTAGTACATGAAAATAAACACAAACTGTAAGAGAAAGGGCACTAGTGAGGCCCACTTCATAAAAATATCATCCTCCTATTACTGGCAGTCTAGGATCCTCCCAGGGGTGGATACAGTAGTCTGGGATCCTCCTAGGGATGGATACAACAGTATGGGATCCACCTAGGGGTGGATACAACAGTATAGGATCCTCGTAGGGGTGGATACAGTGCTCCTACCCATACCTATGTAGGGAGAGCGAAAAGGCCAAAAAAAACCTACAACCAAAAATCCTACCCGAAATTCAAAAGAAGAGAATTATAAGAAAACTAGAGAGGATCCTCACCCAGGGATGGCTCAGGATGCAACCCAGGGTGTAGCGGGGCAGCAAGCAGTTGCACAAGCAAAGTAATAAGCAGCATCGAGATACAAGCCAGGGATAAATAGTGGGACAACCTGGTAAATGGCTTTAGGGTCCTCAAAGAAAAAAATGGGAAGCCTTCATATGAGCCTAAAAAGTGGAACAACACTACTGGGGATATCTACAAGTCAATATATCCCTATGCATAGCAAGGAGAAATATGAGGAAACCTAAATGATTCGGGGAAAATAGCAACAGGTGCAAAGACAAGATCCTGGAAGCCAAAATTGAAGGAGGAAGGAGGGGCCACAACTACAAATACACTGATCTCCCCCCAAGACCAAAGAATTAGAAGGAATCCCCAACCACTCTTATAGAAAGGACCAAGAACCACCATCCTTGCTCATGAATAGATCTAGGGAACTAGGACTAGGAGCCCCTAAATAGGAGCTAAAATGAACAACCTAAGGATCCTAGGCGGGAAGCAGCAACATGAACAAATATGGGATCCATGAAAGCCTAACCTAGGGGAACCAGGATCTACATGCACTGATCATGGGTTCCCCCTCCAAGATCGAGACATGCAACAGAAACCATGGGAACCTTAGAAGAAGGGACCAAGATCCCCCATCCATGCTCATGGACAACTTCAGTGAACTAGGACTGATACTAGGAACAACCCGGGTAGAGGAAGAGGCCCACATCTAAGGCAAACCAATGCTCTGGGTGTCCACAAAATTGCATATCTAGCAAGAAGAAGCCTCTGAATAGGAAACCAAAAAGGGCCCTACCCAATAGGATAGGACAAGCAGCAACCACAGGCATCCCAAAGAGGATTCACTAGCAAAAGAGGAAACTGGCCCCTCCAACAACCCTGAAGTAGAGAGGACCTCATAGGATGCACCAAGAAGCAGTCGAACTCCCAACATGCCACCACCACCGATCAAGGAAGACCTTCCCTTATGTTTGATTATGTTTTAAAAGAAAAACTTTATTTTTTAACCTTATTTTTATTATATTTTAATGAGCATTAATATTAATAGGCAACTTACCTACAAATAACTTGTTCTTCATATTTTTATTATGTTTTACCCAAAATCATTTTTTTTGGTTTATCTCTTATCATATATTTCTTCCTTATTTGCCACTATTTAATGCTATAAGTAAGATAAATCCTTGATAAATTCACCATTGTACAACCTATTACTAGCAACATGCACAAATATAGGATCCACAAAAGCCTAACCTAGGGGAACCAAGATTTGCATGCACTGATCATGGGTCCCCCCTCCAAGATCTAGACATGCAACAAAAACCATGGGAACCCTAGAAGAAGGGACCAAGATCCCCCATCCACGCTCATGGACAACTTTAGTGAACTGGGATTGAGGCACCTATGCGGGAAGCAACAACATGCACAAATATGGGATCCATGAAAGCCTAATCTAGGGGAACTAGGATCTGCATGCACTGATCATGGGTCCTCCCTCCAAGATCCAGACATGCAATAGAAACCATGGGAACCCTAGAATAAGAGACAAAGATCCCCCATCCATGCTCACGGATAACTTTAGTGAACTGGTACTGAGTTTGGGAAAAACCCAGGCAGAGGAAGAGGCCCACCTCTAAGGCCAACCAATGCCCTGGGTGTCCACAAAATTGCATATCTAGCAAGAAGAAGCCTCCAAAGGGGAAATCGAAAAGGGCCCTACCCAACGGGATGGGACAACCATAGGCATCCCAGAGAGGATTCACTAGGAAAAGAGGAAACTGGACCCTCCAGCAACCCCGAAGTAGAGAGGACCTCATAGGATGCACCAAGAAGTAGTCGAACTCCCAACCTGCCACCACCACCGATCGAGGAAGCCCTTTCCTTATGTTTTAAAATAAAAATTTTCTTTTTAAACCTTATTTTTAATGTATTTTAATGAGCATTAATATTAATAGGCAACTTACCTACAAATAACTTGTTCTTCATATTTTTATTATGTTTTACCCAAAATCCTTTTTTTTTGGTTTATCTCTTATCATATATATCTTCCTTATTTGCCACTATTTAATGATATAAGCCTAGTATAAGATAAATCCTTGATAAATTCACCATTGTGTATTATATAGAATAAGTAATAGCCAACTTTTGTCCATGCCATAATCATTATAAAAAAAGGTACACCATAGTATGGAAAAAAATACAATCATGACAATACATTTTAAAACATGCTTGGATTAAACATCAAAATCCTAGATTTACTACTCTTGAAGTTTAAAACTTGTGTATATTTAGTTGTGTGCATTATCCTTTTAGATGTTTACTACAAGCTTACTAATTACAATATAGCCAAAAAATATATATAGGACACAATGGAAATAATACTCCTTTTAGATGGGTGTCACAAAATACATGTTAGGGCTTACAATTATAGGTTGTACTATTCATCCAATTTTAATATAGTATTTAATACACATATTTCCTTCATCTAGTAGATATACTACTACCATTGCACTATAACACTAAACTTAACTATGCATGAATGAGATAAAACTCAAATCCAAAAAAATTAAGTTCCAAAAAATCTAAAGTTATGAAACATTACAAAATAATTGAGATACACATTTTTGGTAGGATAAGGAATAAATTTCTAAGATTTTGATGGAAATAATGCTTGTCTTAAAGGTTAGGATTTGCACAACAAATAAATGAATGATTTGTATGGTAGGCTAAGGAGTGATGTGCATTGTAAACTAATGAGTGAATCACATTGTAGATCAAAGAGTTAATCATAATTTAAGCTAAGATCTAAAAAAAATTATGTTTAGTGTGGATCCAAAGGCATAGAAATTGAGGTAATGGATTGAAAGGTGGCGTTCTCTTTATATTTTGTTAGCGGAAGAAATAATCTTCTAGAGTATTATTGGAAGGACTTTAGTGCTAAATATAGCTAGCTAAATAGGGTGAGTACATGGTAATGAGTCTCACAATGAGACCAATAGTATTTGTCATACATGTTTGTAGGAGAATTGATCTTGTTTATCTAAAAGGTAATAAGATAAGCTATGTGGTGTTACTCATATATAGTTAAACACCTTTTGGTCAAATATGGTTTGAGTAAACTTATATATTCAACCAAACTTATTTGGTTGACCTACTATCTAAAATGTTAATAAATTCCCTCTCCCTCCCTGGCTTATTATGCTAATAGGTCTCCCCTACTCAATAAAATTATCATGACTTCTAGTAGGAGTTCAACTTACAATATTGTATCAATAAAGTGTTATGTCCCATATATCACATCTTCTTTAGAGGTATCGTTTTAATTAAAATTGCTATATTTTTAAACTTTCATTAAAAATTCAAGCTTTTGGATTTTCTCAAACTAAAACAAGGTTTATGAATAAATGCACGATGCATAATTTATTAGTCTTGATCAATTCCCTAACCCTAGCCTAAGCCATCCAACTCTATGGACATGGATGCCATAGTATCCCTAGATACAATTTCACATGAAAGATAGGGTGTTTAACATTCTTGGACCTACTGAAGATAACATTGTCATTGTTGGTATATCTAATCGGTATGTCATTGGGATTTCATCTAGGAGATCCAAGTTTAAATAATAGGGATGGTGGCCCTTCTTGTGCCTTTAGTTGATAAAAATGTACATGCCCTTTAAAAAAAGCTTGTATTTACCCAAATACAAAAAATATATAAGCTCAAATTCTAAATTAGTTATAATATATCTATTTTAAATAGTTAGACACCCAAAGAGATAAATTATTTTTATATCCAAGTGATAAGTTATTTGTATTTCTTTTCAAAATCATCCTTTAGATAATAAAACTACCTTCAATATAAAATAAGCATAACTTTTCAATGCTTGATTTTAAAATATCTATAATAGTGGAAAAACATCTTACCCATTTCAACACATAAGCATGTAAAATGTGCACAACACATACAACGATTACCATTTATCATGATTATTATTATTATTATTTTAATGCTTATATTTTTAAGGAATTCTCATGAGCATTCAGGTTAGTGAGTAACTTGCCTATAAATGACTTATTCCATGTCTTTCATGTTTATTTTATTTTTTATCACTTTTTAACATATATATATATATATATATATATATATATATATATATATATATATATATATATAAAATATAATATATATATATTAAGCAAAAAATCCCTTGTGAAGCCACCTTGGTCTGAGAGACCATGAACAGGGGGTTCTACACCGTCAAAGTCACCCGGGAGTCGCACCCGACCCTGCTCGCACCAACATTATCAATTGGATTTTGGATACCCAATTCAAATTTTTGGTAGGGTGGATATTTGAACCTGGGACCTCCCTTGGAGGATTGCCCTCTCCTCTCCAACTCACCTACAACACCTGGGTATCACTTTTTAATATATATATATATAGACGTGTTTTCGTATAATTTTTTCTTCTTCTCCACTATCTAAATTTAAAATCCTAGTCTAAGACAAATCCTTGATAAAATCACCATGATAGCTTCACATAGAATAAGGAAATTACCAAAATATTTCATGTAATAAATCACGCTAAAGAACATACTATATAATGATATAAATATAATCTTGATAATAATTCAAAAGTATGCTTAGATTCATCCTCAATATCATTGGGATTTAATACTCTTTAAATTTAAAACATATTCATATTTAATTGCATGCAATAATATTCTATGTTGTTTACAATAAGTTGACTAATTATCACATAATAAAAATATATATAGAGAGAGGACATAATGAAAATGATACTCTTTTTAGGTGGGCCTCACAAAATGCATGTGAGAGTTTACATTATTGTATTATATACTATTATATTTATGTTATTAAATTCAATGTTTTCCATCATCTACTATATTTACTATTACCACTTCCCTCTACAATTGAAATCAATCATATAGGAAGGAAATAATAATAAAATCTAGACAACTTAATTTACAAAATAATTAAAGTTTGTTATGAAACACCATATATATATATGAATTACTTGGTTTTGAGGGGATGAATACCAAATTCTAAATAATTTGAAGGAAATGTTACTTGTCTAGTGAATATTATTTGCTCAATAAATCAAATAACTTTTATGGAAAGTTAGAAAGTGATTTACAATATAGAAAAATGAGTGACGCACACTATAGATCAAAGAGTGAATCACACTTCAAGGTAAATATCTTAAAAACAAAGTTTGGCATGGATCCTAAGGCATGGAAATGAAGATAATGGTTTCTAAAGTGATGTTCTCTTTGTAAATATTATTAGTGGAAGAAAGAATCTTCTAAAGTGTATTTATAAGGACTTTACTACTAAATCTTGCTAGCCAAGTAGTCATTTTGCTAAAATATTACACTAGTGTAAAAGCAACTAGAATTAAATTATATTTACTCTATTTAAAAGTAGATTTATTAATAATTTATTTCTCATTTAGGTATTCAAAAAAATAGATCTACTCTTTAAAACTATATTTCTATATTTTACGTCATACTAAAGTTAATGAATAAATTTTTATGGTGTTCATGGATTAACTCTATCTTTGAACCTTTTATATATGGATGTATGATAGTAGTGGACCTATCCTCTTGTCCTATTTTAGTGCATTCTCTTAATTTATTTGTAGTTGTTTAAGATCTAATGCACTAATGTTATTTGGTCAATTCTAGATACTTTTATTGAACCACATGCTAATCTCACTATAGTTGTTTGGTTGTATTTATGTTTTACATATTCACTTTATTTATCATTATTTTTTTCCTTAAATAAATAGATTTTATTATTTAGATTAGTAGGAAATTGATATCAATCTAAATATTAAGGGTATTACATCCATTTCTTTCAATTGTAATTTATCATTGTGTGTCCATACAAATGCATCAAACATTCTCATTAATTAATAATTTTAACATGCCTAGTGGGACTATTCATATAATTTTCCCATGAAATCAATATGATAGAGCCACTTGTTTTGATTAGGTTTTGTCCAATATGTTAGACCCACTTGATTTGATTAGGTTTTGTTAATTTATGGATTAAATTTTAAACCTATCCCAATCAGTGCATAATTTGATCATGTCCATAGAAGGGTTTGTATATGATAATAGATTTGATATAACCCAAAAAATGATTATTTGTATCTTGTTATACTGGCTTTAGATTTGATATTTTTGTATTGTTATAGGATTTATTTGAATTATATTTTAGATTTATTATGGCTCACTAAATACTCATTCATGACAATCTTACTTTTAATAAAATATAATATTTTTTTATTGCTCTAAAAATCTTATCAAATTCCTAAATAAATTTGAATTGTTTGTTTATTATATAAATAAAACCCTCTTGGCAATCTCATTTTTCATAGAAAAAAAAAAAAAATTATTTAAAAAAAAAATTCTTACCAAATTCCTAAATGAATTTGAATTGGTTGTTTATTATATATATAATATGTTGTTTTACAATGATTGTCAATCTTATTTTTCATACAAAATCTAAATGATGAAGATATCATTGTACCTTAGGCTTATCCTTAAGCCTAAGATATTTCTTACCTTGTATTCATGTGAGGCATAGTATACCCACATTAGGATTTGGCTTGTTAGTAGTTAGGATGCATTGGTTATGTTGTTGAGGTTGTTCTTGTCTCTAGCATGACACTATTTTTTTTGCATCCATGTTATTACAGGTGGTTGTACTTACATAGCATATTGTTGCAGTTTGTTGCAACCCTTGAAACTCTTTTGATTCTATGTTTTGTACTATATAAGCCTTTTGCATAATGGATAATATAGCTTCACTTTGATTTCCATATCATTGGTATTAGAGCTATAGGAGAGTTAGCAAGAAGGTGTGGTAAGATTTCCATTTTAATTTGCTACTTAGGTGCTTATTTTAGGTCATTACCAACTAGAGCACACATTTTATGGCTAGGTACTATATTGGATTGGTTTGGGACAATTTGTAGCATCCTTTTTTGAAGCTCAAGAGGTGCTCGAGGGTTCTCAATTACCCTTGCACTAGGTTCCTCTAAAAACATCATCAGAGGGTAGTCTAGGTTGTGTATCATTACGAAGAACCAAAATTACCCTAACTAAGGGAAGATTTTTTTTGAAGATCAAGCTTTGTCACTTTAAATACGAGTATTAGAAAAGAGATCCTAGAGGTGTTACCAACCAATAAAAGGGTGCATACAACGATGGTTAAAACTATATGGATAATTATTCTATTATATTTGAGGTTGCATAGAATATTTTAGGCTGATTTATCTCCTTACCAACACTCCCTTTCGCTCCTACCCCTCTTTCCCTCCTCTCACCCCAATTCCTTTATCGATCGACCATTTTATCGATCAAAATTCTTCTTGACTTACCTCCATGCTCGATTGAGGAAGGTGTTGGATACCCCTACCCCATCCTCCCCACACCTCCTTTCCTACCCTTCTCTCCCTTCTATCCCATTTTATTTGAATCTCTCTCGATCCTTTACAACTCATGCTTGATATAACCTATATATCTTGTGCTTGTTGCTGATACAAGAAGAGCAACAAGACTATCTCGCAATAGTTAATTGAAACCCCCAAGTCACAATTGATAAAAATTCCATAGTAGGTAGGGTGTCTCCTCTTGGTGGCATTAAACCCTTCCCTCCATACGATGAATCAATAGACTTATCAATCATTATAGACCTTACATAGATTGGTTCATAGTGACAAAGGAGAAAAATTAAATCAGTTTCCTAAAATTTTATTCCATCCAATCACCACTCAGATTTCAATCCTAAATGCCTCCCTTAATCTATGGTTGATATGTAGTCCTAGGAGGACCTCATGTCATGAATCTCAAACCTCCAATCCATAGTCGACTCATTGTAGATGTACACTGGCTGGTTTGGAACTAAGGTGGCAAACACAATTTTTGATAGGAAGTTTTGCAGAGAGAAGTTTTTAAATTTTGTACTTTTAGGCTTCTTTAGTCCCACATCAATTGTGGAACAACCTCATTGTTTGGTGGTTAGGCTAGACCCGCTCCCATGCCCATGTGGCCAGGTGGCAACACACACTAATTGGAGGTATAAACTTGACCTTGATATATCGTTTGATGATTAACATTGATTGTAGTTGACTTGGTACATGGTGCAATTGAATAGCTAGTGCCATTGACCAAAAACATTTTTTTACAAGGTGAAATTACTTTTGCTTATTCAATTTATTTTTACCTCCATAAATCAATTTTTTTTGTAAATTAAGGGTTAAATTTTTTATTTTTAATGTTTATTTTTATTTCACCACTTCAAATTGAAGGGTAAATTATTATAATAGCACAAATTGATATAAATTTGCAAAGCACCATAATTACTCTTTTGTAATTTGAAAGGCAAAAAAAAATTGTAAGCTAGGCCAATTGTTGCATTAGGAATCCCTCAAAATCATTCCTAATAGCTGCCTAGATATTCATTGCAACCACTTAGTACTCTCCTAGTTTGGCATATACAAGATTTCAAATGGCTACTGGTAATATTTTTTGATAATTAATCAACTATCAAATATCTTCATCAAACCATGAATGCAAGCTCTAGTTTTTCATACATTCAAATTTTTAATACATTACTTATACTACCAAATAAATCATAATTAGACATTATTGCAATCAAATATCAAACATAGTTTTATGTAGTTATGCAATTAGTTGTGGATAGGATATTTTTCATGCATATATTAGTTCATGCTCTTATAAAGAGATCATCTTAATACAATAATAAGGAACATGCCATTGTATTCATAAGCATACAATTTGTTATGGATAGGATATTTTTAATGTATATATTAGTTCATGCTCTTATAAAGAGATAATCTTAATGCAATAATAAGGAACATGTCATTGTATTCATAAGTTCAATCTAATTGATCGATTGATTTAGATCCCATGATAAAATATTAATGTGATGTTTGGTCTCTCTTTCATCAATAATTATGTGATAAATCCAATGATTGATTTGTAAGCATAAATGCATATAAAGAGAGTTAAATTTATAACAAATACCATATTTTGTAATGAATAATCTAAGTTTTTCTATAACATGAATGGACATCCTATATTATCCATTGCATAAACACATACTTAAAAGGTATCTTCATATGGCCAAGTTCATTGATTCATTTTTTATATAAAATAATACAAATAATGAGCATTGTTATCTTGTTAGTATCAATACTTAGCCATAAAACATAATAAATTATAAAAATCGAATAATATATTTAAATCTAATAAATGTTCATGAAAAATTATAATATTAGTAAATGGCTTATAAACAAATATGGAAAAAATATTTAAGATAAATCAATTCTCAAGTTTTCTATGTTCATATAGTTTATAATCTATAGTATCATGATGTAATTGATTAAAAATATATCTAACATCCTTAAAATATTTCCTCACCCCAACCATGTTAAATGATATATATTTTATATTAGTGTAGTTTATGATATTAATCATATTATTAAAATATATAAATCATAACTCTGATATTTTTACCATAGCAAACAAAAAAAAAATAAGTTTTTAATTATTTTGTATTGTGGGTGGTGCTCTATGTAGATAAGATTTTAATTTTGTTAATTTACAAGAACAATGTAGTGGTTAAGGATTTGAGCTCTATTTAAGGAGATCTAAGTTCAAACCATAATGTACCTAGAAGTGGATTGACCAATTGGTAGTGGTTGAGTGCTTTTTGGTTAGCTATTTTGGTTGGATGCATTGGAGGGTCAAGGTCTCGTTGACTTTATCTTATCTAGTAGACTAGATTTTATAGTGGTGGCATCCATGTTTGATCTGGTTTTCTACCTTGTATCACGTAAAGGTGTTATTAATTCCTCTATGTCAAAAAAAGAAAAAAAGATTTTATTCTTATTTTAGCAAATCAAACATACTTTATGAATAATTCGAGAGAGTGGTTATTTTCCAAAGAATTATACAAGTTAAACTTTGGTTATAAATATTTATTTATTTATATTAATATTCACATAAGAATAATCTATTCTTTTATTATATTTAGGATGTAAAATCAATTATTCTTAATATGAGACTTTTTTTCTTATGCTATCAATACATAAGAGTGAATACACTCAAAGTATTATATATAATAGTTATTTGAAAATATTTAAATATTTTTATCTTTAATTTTATATGTTTTAGTAGGGAAGTTATGTTTTCTTTTATTGTACGTGGTTATACATACATTATTACAATAGAATATTGAGCACAATTTTTGGAGTAGTCAATTAATCAGATTATGGAAAATATATGATCAATGCACATATTCATTCATGCTCCTAAGAACATTTTATCTCGATGAAATTATAAGCAAAGGTCATTATAATTATAAGCTTGAAAATGGGCGCTATGATAAAATACCTTCATGAAAAATGCGTTGATGATGTCAAGATAGATGATGATGTACATGAGTACAGGTCATTATAATTATAAGCTTGAGGAAAAATGGGCTCTATGATAAAACACCTTCATGAAAAATGCATTGATGATGTCAAGATAGAGGATGATGTATATGAGCACTCTCTTGGTTTTATATTTATTTAGACTAGTTCTTCCATTGCATAAAATATGAAATTTCAACCCAAGTGGGTAAAAACATATTGTTATAATTAAGATATGGTATGGTCCTTTTAAACATAATCAAACTCATGGAAGACCACAATGGGAAGCTATAGTGAGATAAAAATTAAGTATTATAGATGAGCAATACATGTGACTATTTTTTAAGATTCATGAAAATATATGTGGTGATAAAACACTTGTTATTCCCCCTTATGTGGATTATTTGGTTTTCAAAAGAAGTTACCCAAACAATATTTTTATCATGAAGAATAAGATGAAGGATAATTTTGAAATGAGGTTTGGATACATATATGCCTAGTATTTGCATTATATGTTTGGAATTTAGAGGTGGGTATTCTTTTTCTCAACCTAGATAAGCCCTAGATTTATTGATATACTTCAAAGTTGAGAAGTGTAATGATGATAATACTCATATGGCTTCAGGAATGAACTTGATGAAGGATGTTGCTGTGGTTTGAAGATAGATGCTACATAATTATATTCCTTAGCAAGAAAATTGTGGTATTTGAATTATAGTTGATTAGTTATTAAATTCATGATTGGTTATGTGGCTTGATTCAAGTCATACAAATTGGAAAGTCACTTTGCATATAGGAATGATCTATGGGAGGCAAGTAGACCAAAATTGGTTGGGCACTCTAATTTGAATTATGTTATAAATAAAATGAACAAAAATTAAGTCGAAGATACATATTCAAATATGGTGGTGGCCCAAGTACATGGATAAATAAGAAGTAATATCTTATTTTTAATTCTTTTGTAGAGGTTGAGTATCAAAACATAGTTCAGGTGCGACAATATTTTTAGTGATCTTGTCCTCTTATTGAAGGTAATAGATTTCCTAAGGATGGGCTATACCATATTTGGACAAGAAATCAAATTTTTATCCAAATGAGAAGAATCTAGTTTTCTCCAAATGTTAGGTCCAAGCATATTGAGGTAGCATGACAAGAATTATGTGCAATATTTTTTTTTAATGAATCATCTAGAGAATATCTTCATAAAAACATTAATGGAGGCTCCATTTATTTGTACATTCATTTTGATTATATATTACTCCTACTACCATATCGGTCATAATTAGACATTTTTGGAGTCGAATATCAATCATAGTTAGGATATTTTTAATGGATATATTAGTTCATGCTCTTATAAAGAGATCCTCTTAAATAACATGACACCATAATCATAAACTCATTCCAATTGATTGACTAAAATAGATTCCATGGTAAAAGATCAAAGTGATGTTTGATCTCTCTTCCTTCAACAATTACAAAATAAGGCCAATGGTTCATAAGTAAATGCTAGTAGTACTTTGCTATAACTACATTTTATTTAGAAATATAAAATTTGCATAGTGCTTAAATATACTACTTAACTATTCATAACAAATTTTAAACATAGACCTAACTCCAAGTACAAAGTTACCAAGGTAATAAAATATCCATGGTTGACTTGTGATATCCATGCCAATATAATGTTTTTCTAAAGATATAATGTTAATTTACAAAAAAAAAAATCAAAAATTATGGTTGCTTTAGAAGAATGTTGGTTGCCATATTATAAATATTAGAGTAAAATAATTTATAGAATCTCAACCCATTAGTTATTTTTAAGTGCAAAAACCTAATCTTAAAAATTAAACATAGAACCGTTTTACGACTATATTTATATATATATATAATTTTCTATTTTCACATAAACATCTTTTGAAATTATTTCGCTTCTTTTATCCCATTCGGGAACGAAGAAAAGTTACGAACGATTCTTTATTTTTCAAACTAGGAGACATTATCAAACCACTGGTGGTTGGGAGCATGGGTCTTATTCTTAGCATACCTAGAAAGCTAGAACTAGTACATTTATGCATGATGCATTCCGTGAGTGAATGGGGAATAGGGAAGCAAAATTCATGCATGATCAAGGCAGTCTGGCAGTTAATTCTGGAGTATACTTTTAAACCAACGTGCCGATACTCTACGATAGCGTTTCAAGCCGTCGTTGAAATTAACATAATATAGTCCAAATCGACCTGTGTAGCCAAAGGCCCACTCGAAGTTGTCGAGAAGCGCCCAAACCAGATAACCTCGAATATCCGCTCCGTCCCTGATATTTATTTCAAATTCAAGTGTATTAATACAATCAATATTAATATTGATACTAGAAACTGGGCATTAGCACTAATAATTATCCATATTCAAAAGTCCATTTAGGCTTACGCACCGTATTAATTCAAGGACTTTGGATAGATGTTGTCTATGATACATCACTGCGTTGGTATCGTTTAATGCTTGTGAAAGCGGGGTGGTGCCATTGTCAAAACCAGCATATCCTGTTTAAATTTAAATTCAGAAATTCAAATTATATAGCTATACAACTGCAACTGTAGCTGTGACACTGTATGCGTATGCGTGTTGTGTTTCTTACCAGTCTCTGTTATGTAGATAGGGGGGTTGTTGTATCGACGCTTTGTATACCTTAGTACTTTCTCTAATCCGAGGGGATAAGACCTGAATAGATCAAGCCCTTCCTGCAATATAATGCAAATCAAAGCAAACATTACATTTGAATTTTGCATTCAGAAAATAACAACTATCCATCAACAACCAACGATCAACATGTGAATCACTGGGCTTACCGGATCTCCAATCATAACTCCGTTGAACTCCTCTGAACGAACAACATACGAAAAAGTTGAAGTTAGTAAAGTATACCTCAAGAAAGATATACATTATATAAAGTTTAATTTTAACTTGTCTAATTTTGATGAGTGTTAAAAACCTACGTGATACATTAGCACGGGCATCGAGAAAGAAGTCGGAGTTAAAAGGATCTGGTGGGATCGGATTGTCTCTAGCAAATTCGGAGGTATAGTAGTTATATCCAAGAAAGTCAAACGAGCCTTTCAGATCTTGTGTCTGTTGCCGGGTGAAGCATGGCAACCGTACTCCCACTAAGTTTCTCATGGGGTGTTAGGAATGGAGTCTAATTATGAGGAGGTTAAACAGAGAAAGTTTTTGGATTTACTGTAGGACGGGCAGGGAAAGTTTCCAGATTTACAGTCTGTTAGTCTACCAGAGGAAGTTTCCAGATTTACAACATGACAGCCAGGGAAAGTTTTTTTTGTTTTTATCCCAAAATTAGATGTTGGGAACTCAATGTTAATCTTGGAATGTATTAAGAAAAGCAGTTTGTTTTTTCTATTTTTTTCTTATATATAGTTGTGAGGAAAAACAAAGATGACTATGACAATGAAATTACTATGTTGATTCCTTGGAAAAATAGAGAGGAAATTACAACAGATGTTGGCTGTAGGTTGTAACCCTCTATTGCTTGGATTGAGAAAGGAAGGACTGAAAATTCTCGATGGATGTAACCCACATTGGGTGAACCACGTTAAAATCGTTGTCTCTTCTTTTGTGTGTGTTTGTCTTATTTTTCTTTAATTCTACTGTTAAAGTTTGAAACACTATAATTGCTTTTCTATATTTTATATAGTGATTTACTCTAACAAGTGGTATCAGAGTGGTTGTTTTGTTGGGTGCACTTGACAGAAGGAGAATTTCTAGATCAAGTGGGAGCAATGACGGAAGAAGGGAGGTTTAGAGTTCAAAAATTCAATGGCCAGAATTTTCAATTATGGAAGATGCAAATGGAGGATTACTTGTACCAGAAGGATCTTTACTTACCTCTTGAGGGGAAAACAGAGAGACCTTCATCTATGTCTAATGAGGAGTGGAGTCTCCTTGATAGAAATGAATTGGGTACTGTGAGGCTGTGCTTGGGAGCCACCGTAGCCTTCAATATCTCTGATGAAAAGACTACCAAGGGAGTCATAGATAATTTAGTCATAGATAATTTGGCCAAGATGTATGAGAAACCATCAGCATCAAATAAGGTATTCTTAATGAAAAGGTTATTTAACATGAAAATGAGTGAAGGAGGATCTGTGCATGATCATTTAAATGAATTTAATACTGTCACTAATCAATTGCATTCAATAGGATTGGATTTTGATGATGAGCTTAGGGCCTTATTAATCTTATGCTCTCTTTCAAAAAGTTGGAATAGTTTGGTAATGGCGGTAAGTAACTCTGCTTCGAGTTCAAATAAATTAGAATTTTATGATGTGGTTGGTGTGATACTCAGTGAGGACATGAGAAGAAAAACCACAGGAGAATCATCTAGCACCGCCTTAACTGTTGAGAATGGAGGAAGATGAAGAGAAAGAGGCAAGATTTCATATCGTGGCAAATCTAAGGGCAGATCCAAATCATGTGGAAAAGGAAAGCTACAGTGTTGGCACTATGGCAAAAAGGGTCATCTCAAGAAGAATTGTTGGTAAAGAAAGGGTGATGGAAATGAAGGTAATGATAATAATGGTAACACTTCAAAAGCCAATATTACTAGACAAATTCTACAAAATGCTTTAATCTTATCTCTTGACAGAAATAGTGATTATTGGGTAATTGATAGTGGTGCTTCATTCCATGCTACCTCACATAAGGAATACTTCATAGATTATGTTTCTGGAGATTATGGACAGGTTCTATTGGAAAATGACCAACCATGTAAAATCATGGGTATTGGAAAGATTTTGATTAAATCCCCAAATGGATGTCAATGGGCTCTTAAAGAGGTGAGACACATACCAGATTTAAAGAGAAATCTTATATCGGCAAGTAAGCTTGATGGTGAAGGATACACGGTTGCATTCGGAGAAAATGCTTGGAAAGTTACTAAAGGTTCATTGATAGTAGCTAGAGGTAAATTGGTGGGTACTCTTTATTTACTTACTGATTTTTCTCACTACTCCATGAATTTAGTTTCTACAGGTGAGAGTGCATCTTTGTGGCACCAAAGACTTGGCCATATGAGTGGAAAATGTATGGAAATTTTACATTCAAGAAAGTTATTGCCTAAGTTAAAAGAGATTGATTTGGAATTCTATGAGGATTGTGTTTATGGTAAAGCAAAGAGAGTTAGATTTCTCAAGGATGGCAAGGAAAGGAAGAAAGAGAAATTGGAGCTTGTGCACTTAGATGTTTGGGGCCCAACTCAGGTAACTTCTCTTGGAGGTTCCTCTTACTATGTACTTTTTATTGATGATGCAACAAGGAAAACATGGATATATTGCATTAAGAATAAAAGTGATGTTTTTAATACCTTTAAGAATTGGAAAGCATTAGTTGAAAATGAAACTAGAAAAAGGTTAAAGTGTCTAAAGTCAAATAATGGTGGAGAATATTGCAGTAGAGAATTTGATGTGTTTTGTTCTAAAAATGGAATTAGAAGAATCAAGGTAGTTCCAAGAACACCTCAAGAAAATGGGGTTGCAGAAAGAATGAATAGAACCATCATGGAGCATTCTAGGAGCATGAGAATACATGCAGGCTTACCATTATTTTTATGGGCTCATGTTGTTGATACTGTAGTATATTTTATTAATAGAGGACCGTCTAGTGCCTTGGATGGAGGAATTCCAGAAGAGCTTTGGACAGGTAAACCAATAAATTATTCTTTCCTTAAGGTATTTGGATGTGAGGCTTTTATGCATATAGACAAAGAGAACAGAAATAAGTTAGATGCTAAGGCCCAAAAGTGCTATTTTATTGGTTACGGTATTGATGGCTTGGGTTACAGATTATGGGATTGTGATAACCTAAAAGTCATTAGAAGTAGGGATGTCATATTTAATGAAAAAAACTTGTATAAAGATCGATTGCAGGGAAAGAAACAGAAAGAGGAAATTGCTGAATACATAGACCTTGATGGACACATAGAAAAGGTAACTCCAAAAGTGGTAGAAGATCAAAATGTACAGTAGCAACAACAAGCACCTCAATCTCTAGAAAGTGTTGTTAGATGATCTACCAGGATAAGTAAAATTCCTCAATGTTTCTCTGATTATGTTTTGTATACTAATGCTGGTGAGCCAGAATGTTTTCAGGAAGCATTATAGATGGATACCAGGAATAAGTGGGAGCTTGCAATGAATGAAGAAATGGACTCTTTATTCCACAACCAAACTTGGGATTTGGTTGAGCTACCCAAAGGTAAAAGAGTGTTGACCAATAAATGGGTGTACAAGATTAAAGAGGAGAATGAAGGGCATAAGAGATACAAAGCAAGACTAGTGGTCAAGGGATTCGCTCGAGAAAAAGGTATTGATTTTGATGAGATTTTTTCTCCAGTTGTAAAAATGACCTCTATTAGAGCTATTTTGAGTCTTGTAGCTATAGAAAATTTGTTTTTGGAGCAATTGGATGTGAAGACAACATTTCTTCATGGTGATTTGGAGGAGGAAATTTATATGCACCAACCAGAAGGCTTTCAGGTGAAAGGTAAAGAGGATTGGGTATGTAAACTAAAAAAGAGCTTGTATGGGTTAAAACAAGCTCCTAGACAATGGTATTTAAAATTTGATAAGTTCATGGCTAATCAAAGGTTTGAAAGATGTCAAAGTGATCACTATGTATATTTTAAGCAAACTGGAAATGGTAACTATGTTATTTTGCTATTGTATGTGGATGACATGTTAGTTGTAGGAACAAATATGCAAGATATAAACATGCTCAAGAAGAAGTTGGCTAAATCCCTTGCCATGAAGGATTTGGGAGAAGCCAAAAAAATCCTAGGTATGAGGATAACAAGAGACAAGGAGAGTCACACTCTGAAATTATCACAAGCAAAATACATTGAAAAAGTGCTTAAGAGATTCAACATGAACAATGCAAATTATGTTGTTACTCCATTGGCAAAGCATTTCAAACTCACCAAAGATTTGTGTCCCAAGACACAAAAGGAAAAAGAGCATATGGCTAAGGTTCCCTATGCATCAGCGGTTGGAAGCTTGATGTATGCAATGGTTTGTACAAGACCATACATTGCCCACACAATGGGAGTAGTGAGTAGATTTATGAGTAATCCGAGAAAAGGACATTGGCAAGCGATAAAATGGATACTCAGGTACTTGAGAGGAACTTCAAATTATTCTTTGAATTTTGGAGGCTCTAATATATGCTTGAAAGGTTTTGTAGATTCCGATATGGCAGGTGATCTTGATGGTGGAAGGAGCACTACTGGCTACATCTTTACTATAGGAGGAGGAGCGATTAGTTGGATTTCTAAACTCCAAAACGTAGTTGCCCTTTCAACCACCGAAGTTGAATATGTTGCTGCTATAGAAGCAAGCAAAGAGATGGTTTGGTTGCAAAGACTAATGGAAGAAGTGGGGAAGAAGCAAGAGGATAATAGGTTGTGGAGTGATAGCCAGAGTGCTATACACCTTGCAAAGAATTCGACATTCCATTCAAAAACTAAACACATCAAACTCAGGTATCATTTCATTAGATCAATAGTGGAAGATGGATCTTTGAAATTAGGGAAGGTTCACACATCAAAAAATCCTACTGACATGCTTACAAAAGTGGTGTCAAGAGAAAAGTTGAGCTTTTGCTCAACTTCAGGTGGCCTTAAGGAATAAGAGGCCATGATGAGAATTTTTCAGTCCTTGGTTGCAGTATGGTGCAATGGAATTAGTCTCCAAGTGGGAGATTGTTAGGAATGGAGCCTAATTATGAGGAGGCTAAACAGAGAAAGTTTCTGGATTTACTGCAGGACGGGCAGGGAAAGTTTTCATATTTACAGTCTGTTAGTCTACCACAGGAAGTTTCCAGATTTACAACAGGATAGCCAGGGAAAGTTTTTTTTTTGTTTTTATCCCAAAATTAGATGTTGGGAACTCAATGTTAATCTTGGAATGTATTAAGAAAAGCAGTTTGTTTTTTCTATTTTTTTCTTATATATAGTTGTGAGGAAAAACAGAGATGACTATGACAATGAAAATTACTATGTTGATTCCTTGAAAAAATAGAGAGGAAATTACAGCAGATGTTGGTTGTAGGTTGTAACCCTCTATTGCTTGGATTGAGAAAGGAAGGACTGAAAATTCTCGGTGGATGTAACCCACATTGGGTGAACCACGTTAAAATCGTTGTCTCTTCTTCTGTGTGTGTTTGTCTTATTTTTCTTTAATTCTGTTGTTAAAGTTTGAAACACTGCTTTTCTATATTTTATATAGTGATTTACTCTAACATGGGGTACTCCCCTTTCGTCAATGGATCCAAAAACCTGCGAGATCAAACGACGACGACGATGATGTTATTATTCTAGAGGTTCAGATTTTCGGTAATAATAAAGCATTTACAAATAAATAGACGCGTTGTTATACCATCCCATTCTGAATTCGATGGCTCTCTAGGCAGCCCATTTATCAGCCCGAAATTTTGAGTTGAAGGGTTCTATCCACGTTGCCACAAGCGCTATGGCTATGGAACCCTTTTGCTTCGCCTGCAGTTGCAGTAGCCAACCATCTTATATATTTTATGCATGTACACGAATGAAAGTTTGTTTCTTGTTCCAACTGAAATTTCTATTTACCTACCGTACCTGGTATGTGGATCTGTACAATTTGACGGCAGCACTATGCGCAAGGAGCAGATTGTGGGCTACGATATAGGGCTCTGTTGAAGAATTTCCCGCCGGGCATTTCCCAAACGGAGGTGAACAACGGCCTGGAGCATGGATTCCTTTATCATAACCAAACGTTGAGTGGATGAGCGGTTCGTTTACGGTTAGCCACGACTTGACACGGTCCCCAAATGTTGAAAAGCACACGTTTGCGAAGGCTTTAAAATCCTCGCTGTCCATGTCCACAACAAAATTAGATTTCAATGATTGGAGTTGAAGAACAAATAAATATGAGCTATGAGCGGATTTCTTTCATCTTACACGACTGTGGCATTGCGAAATCCTCCATACTCATCCTCCAGAGCTTGCGGCATGTCCCAGTGATACAGTGTGCCAAAAGGCTTTATGCCTGTAGAGTGTCATTACTAATTACTAATTACTAATTAGCATTCACCATCACCATCCATACATTTACATTTACATATTTACATTATAGCCTGTAAAGCCCTTAGCACACACAACATTATACAATACATGTATTAATATCCAAAGAATGCTAATGCCAAAGCCGATGCCAGTATGAGTGATAGGTATGGGTCATACCATTACTGATCAGCTCATTGATGAGATTGTTGTAATAGGCGATTCCCTCTTGATTTACTTTTCCATGCCTTGGCGAGCCCTCTGCAGTAAAGTGAGAGGTGGTAGGTGGTGGAACAAATCGATCCACCCACACCCATTATCAAGTAAATAACCAGTATCTCTTAAATTTAATTTGATTTGCTTGAGACTAATGTTAATGTTGATGCCATGGACTATGGACTATGAGCTATGGCCTCCTTCCAAGTAAAGTAACTTACTAGGAAATATGCGTGACCAAGAAATAGAAAACCGATAGCTGTCCAACCCAACGTATTTAAGGTGTTGCACATCCTCCTGCACATCACCATCACCATCACCATCAACACACATAATTTCCTTTCCGTCAATGCAATGCATGCATGGAGTTCTTTGTTTCTACTTTTATTTATGTCAGTAAACTAAAGGAAAGCAAACCTTGTAACGATGGTATTGGTCCACTGCAACGTCACCTGTGCTGTTATCGACGATTTTACCTAAACAAGTGAACACCGACAAAATAAGGGGATATGAGTATGATATATGATATAGATATAGCCTTCGCTTCTCTTCTCTAAACTGCAACTCTGGAATTGTGAACTACAAGACCTGAATTGTGGGCGAACGTATCCCAAATGCTTGGGCTTCTCCCACCCTCGCTAACAGCTCCTTCAACCTGTAAAATGATTGAATACAATGCATGCTTTAATATTTAATATCCACTGTTTAGCTAATCATATGGAATGAAAAGGAGCTGAATCTCAGAGAGAGAGAGACCTGGGCTGATAAAGCAGGCAACCTAAACCTAAACGTACCTGGTAAGCGGAGGTGCCAGCACCAAATACGAACCCCTTGGGAAAGCTGCTTCTCGCTATCTTTAACCTTGTGGAATTGCCCCCAACAACATGATCGATATGGACATGGAGACAGAGTAGGAAAAGAAACCACAATGACAATGAGAGACCTTGAGTGCCTTTCATCGTAGATTAGCTTGGCTTGGCTTAAAGCTCCGCCAAACCAAACTGAGACGGCAACGTCAAAGACAATGGGAATGGAATGCAACCAAGGCAATGTGACTATATATAGCACCCTACCCGGACTATGCCTTTGTGCTACGCTTCGTCCACCATACCAACGTCCACGATATTTGCACGTTCGTCAACTTGGGGAGATTCGTCCTGTTCGCTTCCAATATATTTATTAAACCCTAAACGGCTATCGGGATGCCTCTTATCCATTCTTAATTGTTATATTGCACGGGTTCCTCCAACGATGATTCATTTAATAGAATTATTTCACATTAAAAAACTATGTTCTTTTTAAGATTTTCATTTAATGTCACACTGATTCAACGCAACGGAAGCCGCATTGCATATCTCGAACGAATTTAACGAGGAAATGTGAGCCACAAGGCACGAGAATCCCGTGGGCGTTCGTACAAGAGTGGATGCAATTGTCTTACACTCTATTTTGATTCAAACAGCTATAGAAATACTCTAATCTCTTGCATATAAGTGTAAACACTCGGAATCCCAAATTTTCAACTAGTTGCACTACTATACATCTATTTTCATTCATAAGATTCACAAAGAGCCAAACTGTTGATATTCCGAAGTGAAATATGATTTGAATATTCTTTGAATTAATCATTCTTTAGATCTTAGAAGCACCTTCAATATAAAACAAAACAAACTTGACTATTGAAAGCTTTAATTTTAAATTTATTTTAAAGGTGATAAAATTTCATATGCGTTGAACATCAAGTAGGCCATTTCAACGCGTAAGCCTGTGAAATGTGTTACATTCAAGGAATTATCCTCTTTTCCTGTTTTTTCACTTTCTTTCTTTTTAGACATTTATATTATTTTACTACTTATATTATTTTACTGTTTTCATTTTTTACTTTTATTTTTCTTTTACTGTTTATATCATAATACTAGTCTTTTAATTTTAAAGACATTCTAATAAGGATTAATGTTAATAAATAACATACTTCTAAATATTTATTTTCATTTATTTTCTTATCTTTTCTCATACTTACCACAATTTTAATATATTTTTTCAAGATATTTTAATAGGTATTAAATTTAGTGAGCAACTTACTTACAAATAACTTTGTTCCTTGTCTTTTATTATGTTTTAAAAATTTATTTTTTCTACCTCTTATCATATATTTTTTACTCCTTTGCCATTATTTAATGTTTAATCCTAGTCTAAGATAAATCCGTGATAAACTCGTCATTGTACTATTGGAAATCAATTCAAATTTTACCCACTTCAAATATATATATATATATATATATATATATATATATATATATATATATATATATATATATATATTATGTTACTGTCAAAATCCATCATCATACTTTGTAGCACTTGTAATTATTCTTGCTAGCTAAAATTATTTGAAGAATAGATAGACATCCATCATGTAATAAATATATGTTAGAAATATAGTTGAACTTTTCTCTCCTTTCGTGCTATGTGTGTGTGTATTGGGTATGACTTCATTATTTAAAAGATAAGAAGAAGAAGAAAATAGCCAAAGGGAAGAAGATAGCATTTAAGTAATCTCCTACATGAAGCAAAAGGAAGAGGCAACAATAAAAATCAACAAGTAAACTCAAATCAAAGGTGTGAAAAATAAAAATTCCAATGCTACTACTACAATAAATTTGGGTATTATAGCTATGAATATAAAAAGAAACTCACTGGAGAAAACAAACCATAAGTAAACTATAGAGATAAGAATGTGAATGAAGAAAAAAAAGAAACATTGATAACTTGTGATATTGAGGAAGAGAGTCAAAATAATATGTGGTATCTAGATAGTGGCTACAACAACAACATGTTTAGGAATAGAAAAATTTTCAACCACATGTTTAGAAATAGAAAAATATTCTTCAAACTATATGAGACCATAAAGTTTGAAGTAAAGCATGGAAACAACAACAAGGTACTTTCAATGTGTAAAGAAAATATTCTAATCTACATAAAACAAGGAGAAAGAAGATACATCTCTAATATCTATTATGTATCTGGGCTAAAGCACAATTTATTAAGTGTTGGATAACCTGTGCAAAAGGGGCACATGGCATATTTTAAAAATGGAGCTTGCATCATTAAATATGGTTATAATAGGCTCATTAAAAATGTAGCCATGACAAAGAATAAAAGGTTTTCTTTAAAAATTTAGACTCAAATGTTGCTCTCCTTTAGTGCTATTGTAAAGAATGCTACATGGTTATGGCATCTCAGATTTGATCATTTGAGCTTTAGTGGTCTTAATTTATTGCATAAAATACAAATGGTAATAGGGTTGCCAATAATAGATCAACCTAATAAAGTATGTGAAGGTTGTATTGTAGGCAATCAACATAGGGATGCATTTCATGTAGGAAATTAATGGAGAGTTTCACAACCTTTGGAGCTCATTCATTCAGATGTTTGTGACCCTATGCAATCCAACTCATTAAGGAACAACACATATTTTATGGTATTCATAGATGATTTTAGCTTAAATAAAGGAGTATTCTTATTGAAACAAAAATTAGAAGCATTTATCAAATATTAGGAGTTCGAGGCTTTAGTTCAAAAGCAAAATCACTACTATGTAAAAATTGTAAGAATAGATAAAGGAGATGAGTATGTCTCAAATAAACCACAATAAAATAATGTTACAAAAAGAAATAACAGGACCATAATGGAGATGGCAATGAGCATGTTAAAGGCAAAAGCATTACCAAATTTTTTTGGATAGAAGTTGTAGCATGTGTAGCTTACCTATTAAGCATGTATCCCACAAAGAGTGTAAATGATGTGATCCCATAATAAGCATGGAGTAACAACAAACCAAGTATTGCTCACTTAAGAGTCTTGGGATGCATAGCCTATACTCATATTCTAAAATAGAAAAAAATAAAATTGGATGATAGGGCAAAAAAATACATCTTCATTGGGTATAGTGAACAATCAAAGGCCTATAAACTATATAACCTTGTTACAAGTAATGTGATAATTAGAAAAGATGTGAAATTCATGGAATATGAAGCTTGGATTTAGAATTCCAAATATAATCAACAAGAAAAAACAAGCATTAATATGGAGAACTTTAATAGAAAAAAACCATAAATTAACCCTCAACTTCAACCAACAGTACCAATGTAAGGAACGAACCTTACTCATCATCAAAATCACCACAAAGTGCAACAATAATACCTATTTATTTTATCATGATAATAATTTAAAATACAAGAAACTTACAAGAAATATATGAGGTAACAAGAAATAAAATTGAAGATGAAGAACATGTTAATTTTACCTTCTTTTCTAATGTGATCCTATTTTATTTCAAGAAGCAATTAAAAAATAGAAAATGGAATAAGAAATAGAATCCATGGAGAAAAATTTAACTTGGGAACTAATGGATCTTCTAGCAGGAAAGAAAACAATAAGAGTGATATAGATGTACAAAATATAGTTCAATGCCAAGGGTGATGTCAAAATAAATAAAGCAAGGTTGGTTGTAAATTGGTATGCACAAAAACAAGGAATTTATTATCATGAAGTCTATACACCTGTAGTAAGTCTTGACATAGTTAGAATAATTCTAACATTGGTAGCCCAAAGGGGTGGAAAGTACATCAAATTGACATAAAGTCTACCTTTCTAAATAGGATATTAGAAGAAGAGGTCTACATAGACCAACCACCAAGTTATGAGCTAGAATGTCAAAAACGAAAGGTATATAAACTAAAGAAAGTAGTGTATGGATTGAAACAAGGTTATAGGAGACCTTTGGTTCTTGCATGAACCGTGAGAGATAGTTTATAGTATAAGTAATATCTGGTCTAGTATTAGTCAGATAGATGAAGCTTCCAATCATCTGTCTATAAAGTGTTCCATCTACCTGTGGTGAGTCTTCATATCGTGATAATTGTAGCCCTGATTCCATCGGTGTTACTTTGGGTTTACAATCAGTCATACGATATTTTTCTACTAAATTCTTGGCATCCTTTTTCTGAGTCACCCTAAGATGATTCTTTTTCTGTTCTATCTCAAGTCCAATACAGTAGTGGAGAAGTCCTAGATCTGTCATATCAAATGACTCTTTCAAGTCATCTTTCACGATGTTAATCAAATTATCTGAATTGTCAGTAATGATCAAATCATCTACATATAACACAAGAATCACTATCTCAGAACCTGTGTTCTTGATATAGAGATTTGTGTCAGATGGACTTCTTTTAAATCCATGTTGTAGTAGGTGACTATCCATTTTCATGTACCATGCTCTTATGGCTTGTTTTAGCCCATATAATGATTTGACCAATTCGCAAACATGTTTCTCATGGCCTACCTCTGTAAATCCAGGAGGTTGAGTCATTTACACCTCTTATTTTAAGTCACCATTAATAAAGGTGCTCTTTACATCCATATGATATAATTTCCATCTGAACTATGCTACCATAGCATAAAGCACTCGAATGTATGTCATCCTTGCTGTAGGAGCAAAGGTTTCCTCATAGTCAAGCCCTTATTTTTGAGCATAGT
The DNA here is from genome assembly GCA_028583015.1 of Wollemia nobilis. NCBI lineage: Eukaryota > Viridiplantae > Streptophyta > Pinopsida > Araucariales > Araucariaceae > Wollemia > Wollemia nobilis. The sequence continues at coordinate 48,243 of JAQPPZ010002533.1, forward strand.
CCTTCACCACAAGATGGGCTTTATGCTTATATATAGTGCCATCTACCTTATATTTTACTTTGTAAACCCATTTGCAGCCTATGGGTTTCTTTCCTTTAGGCAAATCCACTAGCTTCCATGTTTTATTATTTATGAGGGAGTTATATTATACATCCATAGCTGCCTTCCACTGATGTAGTCTAAGTGCTTCATAAACTGTAGAAGGTTCATTCTCATCACATGCTGACAAGTAAACCCTCTCCTCATCTATTTCCATCTCATCTTCCCTTGGTAACTCTCTATCAATAGAAAGATCTTGAAAATCTGCACATAGATCATCAACTAAAGTGGATGCTTCATTCTTTTCTTTTTGTGTCATGCTTCTTGTCTTTGGATGATTGAGAGTAAGATCAGGTGGGGAAGTGAGTTTAGAGTTTTTCATTGTGCTTGTATACCATTTGGGTGATTTTTTTTGTTATGAAGAAGGAATTTGATGTTCCTCCTCATCATCTAGGTATACTGATGTAGTGTTGGGTGTGAAAGCTTCATCAAAAACTACATCTCTATTGACATGTATCTTCTTGGTAAATGGGTCTATCAACCGATAGTCTTTTGAAAATTCATCATATCCAATAAATACACAAGGTAGGGACTTCTCATCTAATTTCTTTCTTTTCTCCTTGGGTATATGCATAAATGCCTTACACCCAAATACTCGTAGATGAGTTATGGAGGGTTTCCTACCACTCCATGATTCTTGAGGAGTCATACCTTCAAGAGCCCTTGTGGGAGCCCTATTCGGAAGATATACTGTAGTTTGAACAACTTCAACCTAGTAAGTTTGCTCAAGGTTGGCCCCCTTAAGCATACATTGAACCATTTCCATAATGGATAGATTTCTTCTCTCAACAACCCCATTGGATTAAGGAGTATAGGTTGTTGTTAACTTTCTCTTTATCCCATATGTCTATAAAAATGAGGAAAATTCTTTTGATGTGTATTCCCCCCTCGATCTGAATGGAGGGTTTTAATAAAGCATCATGATTCCTTCTCAACAAGCTTTTTGAACTATTGAAAATAGGAAAATGCTTCAGACTTCAACTGCAAGAAGAAGACCCACATTTTCTGTGAGTGATCATCGACAAACAATTGAAAATGCCTTTTTCCTCCACAACTTGTAGACATGGGACCACACAAATCTATGTGAACCAACTCCAAAGGTACCTTAGCTTGAAAAGAGCTAGGTTCAAAAGGTACTCTATGTTGCTTTCCTGATAAGAAATCAGAGCACACTGGCAAAGTAGATGAAAGAGTAGGCAGTACTTTCACCATTTGATATTTACTCAACTCTAGTAAATATCCTAAACTCAAATGCCCAAATCTCTTATGCCATAGAGAAGTGGCCTCATTTGTGGTTACTACCAATGTAGTATGGGTAAAGGTAATTGCATTTAAGACAAAAAAACCATGTTTGTATGAACCTGTTGCTATCTATTTTCCCTTCTTAGTGATAAAGCAATGTTTCTTTTCTTTGTCCACTTTGAAATTGACATTCATGTTATTGTCCAAGATTTGTGGAACTGACAAGAGATTATTTTTCAATCCTGGTACATAAAGAACTTTTTGAATATTACATTCTCCATCTGGAAGGGAGACAGAAACACTTCCTTCTCCCTGAACTCGATAGGTCTGATCATCAGCAATGGTGACCGATCTACCTTCTCGAGCCTCAAATATTGCAAACCAAGATTTATCATCAGTCATATGTTTACTAGCACCTGAGTCTATGTACCACACGGAGTCCTTGTGGGAGAAATTTGTATATGTCATGAGCACTTTGTGTGCTCTCTCAGAATCTGAACTAGAATATTCAGTTGCAATGTGTCCCTTTTGCTATTTTTTCTTGTTCTTAGGTTTGCCTTGGCCCTTTTTTTTTCCTTGTTCATTGGGCGATTTTTTCTTAAACCAACATATTTTGGTTTCATGAGTGTCTTTGTCACAAATCTTACAATATTGCTTCTTCTTTGGAATCTCTTTGGCTTTACCCTTTTCTTGATTAGAAGAAGAACCTTTCTGTTGATTCCACTTTTTCTTACCACCTTGTCTTTTTGAGAAAAGAGCATTGTTGGATGCCTCATCTCTTTGGAGTTGATTAGCTTCTTCTATTTGAAGTATGTTTACCAACTCGACAAAAGTTACTGTCCTTCCAAAAACTTGTAGTGAAGTGATCAACATTCGGTAGGAGTCAGGAAGAGCTCTCAAAATGATAGAGTTCAAGACTTGGTCTTCCACTTTCTCTCCTAAGGATAGCAGTTTTGTTTTCAATTCTATAACTCTGTAGAGGAATAGCTCTACTGTTTCTCCTGATTTCATATGTAGAGTATGAAGATGTGTTTGGAGGTTAAGAATCGTTGATTGATTATTTCCCTCATAGATGGTATTTAAGGCATCCCATGCTGCCTTACCAGTCGTAGCTTCACTGATATGAGGTTGGATATCATCAGTAATAGCGAGCAAGATCATTAAGGATAGTTTCTTATCCTTTTTATCAAATTTTGTTTGATCTGCTCTAGGTGATTGAGGTATAGTGACACTTCCATCCACTATTGACCACAAATACTCTATAGTTAAGATAGCTTTCCTCTTAGTCTTCCAAGATGAATAATTTAAACCTTTGAGTAGTTGGCTCTCAGTGAGATACTTGTGTATCATGGCCATGGTTTAGGTTTCAAATTTGATAGGACTAAGATGGTTGTATCTTGCACTATACCCTCAAAAGAGTATATGGAAGTTTTTTTCAATTCGCCTCTATAAGATATTTAATGGCACCTACCTTAACACCCTTAACAAGGGATGAGAAGTTTGAGGAATTTAAGCCAAACAAGATAGAGCAAATGAAAAGGGATTGGTTGACAAAATTGTGATTGTTCTCTCTAGGATATTTAATGGCACCTGCCTTAACACCCTTAACAAGGGATGAGAAGTTTGAGGAATTTAAGCCAAACAAGATAGAGCAAATGAAAAGGGATTGGTTGACAAAATTGTGATTGTTCTCTCTAGGATATTTAATGGCACCTGCCTTAACACCCTTCAAGAAGGATGAGAAGGAGGAAATTAAGCCAAACAAAGAGAGTTAATCAAGGTGTGTTTTGAATTTTGACTTTTGAAGGGGGTAAGTAAAATTGACTGTTGTTCAACCTATGCAAAGTGTAGCACATTTTTGAGTGAAATATGGGTTTTTGAAAATGCTTCTGCCAATGTTGTTTTGTGAATGATTTAAGTGCACATAAGAAACATGAGTGTTAGTGCAAATAATCAAAACATGAAAGCAACCCACATTATTATCACTATAGGTGTCGGGTTCAACCGAAAATGCACCTAGTAAAAAGTCAATTTTAGAGAAAGGTGTCGAGTACAATCAAAATTGCACCTTTATTACTATTTTGTAGAATCCCCCCTTTTTCTTTACAATTTTGCAAATAATAGAAGCAAAAAAAATGACTTCTATCCCCCTTAATGTGTTACAAAATTGAAAAATTTTTTGAGCACTCTTTTCAAGACAAGTCGACACACGACCCGCATTTGAAAGGCTTCCAGAACTAGTCGACACATGACCCAGTTTTTGTCTTCAACAATGTCACATGTAGGAGCAAGAAAAATGGTATTGTATCTCAAGTTTTGTCAACAAAAATAATGTTGCTATTTTATGTTTTTATGTCCCCTTTTTTGAAGGAGAGAACAAAAGCAATTTTGTTGTTGTTTTTGAAAAATTTGAGATGACCTTTGTTGCTCCCTAATTCACTTCACGGTATGTGTTTTGCAATAGAAATTTGAAGGTCTATGTCTTCCTAAATGATGAAGAATAAACTATAGGCCTTTTGAGGAGGGTATTGCAAAATTTTGTTGAAGAACACCTTTTGTTTTGCAGCCAAAAAATGTTTCTTTGTCTTTTTATCTCCAATGGGTGAAGAAAACTAAAGAATTTTAAGGCGATAGTTGCAAAAGATATGTAAAGGTTTGGATTTATTTTATTTATTTATTTTTTTCTATTTCAATGTATAAATTTATCAAAATTGAAGAATAATATAATAATAAAAATACGTTTTAAAACAAAAAATCATTGAATTTGTGAAAAAAATGACTTTTTATTAAAAAATCCTGTATTAAATTATTAAAAAATCTAATTTTTTTTAATAAACAATACAAAAAAAACTTTAAGTAAAATACCTTGTTTGGGCACGGGTGGTTCGATCGGGCGACCTTCTAGATATGATGGATTGCCTTAGCCAGTAGACCACCCTCCTGCTTTGAGATCGAAACAGAGAATAGTTGATGTTGAAGTCCATGAAAAAAAAAAATTAAAATCTTAGGACTTTTATCCCACATGCATCCCGTAGTGGGATGCAAAGGGATTTATAATCTTGAGTCCTCCCATCTATCATCGATTGCTTTTGGGTAATCGACCAAAGTTGCTTGCCCTTTTAGACACCACCATGTGGTGCCAAGGATAGGCCAATTAGTCCGTCTCAGTCCTATGGTGATGTGCCATGTGTCAGTGTTGTGTTTGATCAACATCGGTCTGGGGGCGATGTGCCATATGTCTATCTAGTTAGCAACACATTCGGTCTGTCTGCATCAGTGTCCTACTAGCTTGTGTGCCACGTTGTGTGAGTTGATTCATCCAAGTAGCACCTTGATGCAAGCAGTTTAGGCACAAAATTGTGCCACACGTCGATCAAGGATTGGAGGACCTCCTGCCCTCTCAGATCTCGATGTAGGGTCTAGGTTCCATGGGGAGGGGAGGGCATGCCTGCCCTCTCTGCTCTCTTGAGAGTGGGCCACATGGTTGCTTGGCCTATGTGGCTCTACGGTCTCTGGGCCAGCATGGGAGTCAAGGCTATGATGCCTCCAGATGTCGACCATGATCGGTCTAGTAGACCACAGGCCATAGTCGGTGGTGACTGAGTCAGCCAGGTCTGTAGGCCCTTGGATGATGTCGATTGTTGGCCAAAGGTGGAGCGTTGTGGCTGCTCCATAGGAATGATTCTATGTTGAGAACCACGACTGCTCCGTGAGGGACTCTCCATGTTGAGCACCTTAGTTGCTCCATGGGAGTCTATCCAATAAATTTAGAATGAGCGAAGCTCGTCTTCCCAAAATCCAGTGAGTGATACCAATGTAGGTCCAGGAAGAGAGACAAAATAATATATTGAATCATTAACCTAATCAATACAATAGTCTATGTTTAAATAATAGAATAATAACCAATAGTGTAGAGAATCTCGCTAACTACCCTCTAACAATAGAATAGGGAGGGAGTTGTGTGATGCTAACCACTAACCTAGTTAGATATTCTAACAATAACACTAACCTAAATATCCGACATAGGATATTTAGGTACTTACCTAGTTTAACCATGAGGCAAAATACCTCATGGTAATTACATAGAAAAATAAATGTAATAACCCCACGTAGTGTAATGCAATACACTACCTTATTTTACCCTAACAGTCTATACACCTATAGTAAGTCTTGACATGGTTAGAATAATTCTAACATTGGTAGCCCAAAGGGGTGGAAAGTACATCAAATTGACATAAATTCTACCTTTCTAGATAGGGTATTGGAAGAAGAGGTCTACATAGACCAACCACCAAGTTATGAGCTAGAATGTCAAAAATGAAAGGTATATAAACTAAAGAAAGTAGTGTATGGATTGAAACAAGCACCTAGAGCTTGGTATAGTTGCATTGACTCATAATTTTTAGGAAAATGGCTTCATCAAATATCCATATGAGCACACACCTTATATTAATACTAATAAAGGAAGAAATGATAATATTCTACTCACATGTAGATGATTTGATTTATACTCACAACAACAATATGTTGTTTAATTAATTTATAAGTACTATAAAGAGCAAGTTTAAAATTATATATTTGGGTTTAATAAGGTATTTTATTAGAATTAAATTTACTCAACCAATAGATGGTATCATCATTTCACAAGGTGGATATTCAAGAGATATTTTGAAGAGGTGTAGAATGGAGAATAAAAAACTACCTAGAACACCATTTATAGGTCTAAAATTGAGCAAGAATGATTGTAGTTACAAATTTGATTCAAAATTCTACAAGAGATTGGTTGGAAATATTATGTATTTCACAACCATCAAATTAGACATTATGTATGTAGTAACTTTAATCTCAAGGTTCATGGTGATAACAAAGAACACTGACTTGCTAATTGAAAAAGGGTTTTAATGTATGTTATAGGAATCAAAGACCATAGGATATTTTATGCAACAAAAACCAACTTGAATTTGTGGGATACATAGATAATGGTTGATCTAGAAATATTCATGATAGAAAAACACTTCAAGATATGCCTTCAATCTTGGATAAGATGTAATCTCATGGTTATCCATGGAATAACCTATTATTGTACACCCCACTACTAAAGTAGAGCATGTTGTTGCCACATCTACAACATGTCATGCAATATGGACTAGAATATTTCTAGGCAAGTTGAATCATGAATAGAAAGCAAAAACTAAATTTTTTTAATCCAAGTATTTAATGTTTCATGGCAGAAGCAAGCACATTGACATCTTGCTTTAGTTCATAAAGGAGCTAGTTAAAAATAATAAATTTGAAATACCATTTTGATGTTGATATTTTAACAAAATATTTAAAGAAGTGAGATTTTGAAAAGTTGAAAGAAATTTTAGGTGTCAAAGTTTTTGTGAAATCTGGATTAAGGAAGGGTGTTGGAAAAAATCAAAATTTCAACCACTCTAACATATAATTTTTTCTCTATAGCTATCATAATACATTACTATACTTCATAGAATTTATATTTATTCTTGGTACTTGCAATTATTCGAAGAGTAGATAAACATTTGTCCTATAATTAATGTGTGTCAAGAAGCTAGCCAAAATGTTTCCTCCTTTTGTGCTATGTGTGTGTGAGTGTTGGTCATATATTCATTTTATAAGATAATAAAAAGAAGTAGAAATCATAAGGAAATATGATAGCCTCTAAGTAGTCTCTTGTGTATTGTAAGTGCAACATCAAGGCAACCTTTATAAAGGTGAAGATAAATCTCAAGAAATATTTTGGTTATTTGAATAAGTGTATCTAGATGTGATTGACATGTTGTTGGTCTAAATACATGAAGTAAAAGAATCTATGATTCAGTTTTAAAAGCTACTACAACCACCACCTTTGATATAATATAAGATACATATTTTTATGACTTCATGCATATCTTTCATGCCTTTTTTTTGTTGTATTTTAACTTATGGAATTTTTTGCATGTGCTATCAAAAGAAAATTACCTTTTGGATCACACCAGACTATTTATCTCTCTAGTTTCCTGATCTTGTATTTTCTATCTAGTATCAAACTACCTATCTACAATTTATCTAGTGTTTTGTCTACTTACTAGAAATTTATTATGTGAGCTTTCTTGGTCTTGGTATTGGGTTCAAACAATCATATCTATCTACACTTTTGGTACCATTAACTTGTGTTTACCTTTCACTTATTAGTTTAAGCTCCAGGAAAAATATTTTTTCATGTACGTTATATAGGAATTTCCAACATTTTTCATGCCATAATCATGATAAAAAAAAGTACAACATAGAATGGATAAATATACAGTCATGACAATACATTTGAAAAAATACTTAGATTCAATATCAATGTCCTATGGAGTTATTATTCTTGAAGTTTAAAACTTGTGTATATTTAATTTTGCACATTATCCTTTTAGGTTGTTTACTACAAGTTGGGTAATTACCACATAGCCAAAAATGTAATAGAGAGGAAAAAATGGAAACAATATTATTTTTAGATGGATCTTCCAAATAGATGTTAGGGTTTACAATTATGGGTTGTATTATGAATCTAAAAATATTTATGTTATTTAATACAAGGATTTACTGCATCTAGTAGATTAACTACTACCATTACACTCTAACAATGAAAATAATCATGCATGATGATATTTTAATGAGCATTAATATTAGAGGATAAATCACCTATAAATAATGTGTTCCTTATGTTTGATTATTTTTTTGATAAGTAACTAGAATTTTATATCCAAATTGGGTTTTTTAAGAGGATCTTAAAACCTTATAACAAAAAGGGCCGTAGCATCGATATTTAAAGAAATTTCTTAGTACATGAAAATAAACACAAACTGTAAGAGAAAGGGCACTAGTGAGGCCCACTTCACAAAAATATCATCCTCCTATTACTCGCAGTCTGAGATCCTCCCAGGGGTGGATACAGTAGTCGAGGATCCTCCTAGGGATGGATACAGCAGTCTGGCATCCACCTAGGGTTGGATACAACAATATGGGATCCTTGTAGGTGTGGATACAATGCACCTACCCAAACCTGCGTAGGGAGAGCGAAAAGGACAAAAATAACCTACAACTAGAAATCCTACCCAAAATTCAAAAGTAGAGAATTATAAGAAAACTGGAGAGGATCCTCGCCAAGGGATGGCTCAGGATGCAACCCAGGGTGTAGCGGGGTAGGAAGCATCTACACGAGCAAAGGAACAAGTAGCACTAGGATACAGGCCAGGGATCAGCAATGGGACAACCTGGTAAATGGCTTCAGGGTCCTCAAAGAAAAAAATGGGAAGCCTTCGTATGAGCCTAAAAAGTGGAACAACACTACTGGGGATATCTACAAGCCAAGATATCCCTATGCATAGTAAGGAGAAATACGAGGAAACCGAAAGGATTTGGGGAAAACAGCAATTGGTGCAAAGATAGGATCCTGGAAGTCAAAATTGAAGGAGGAAGGAGGGGCCACAACTACAAATACACTGATCTCCCCCCAAGACCAAAGAATACATAAGGAATCCCCACCACTCTTACAGAAAGGACCAGGAACCACCATCCTTGATCATGAATAGATCTAAGGAACTGGGACCAGGAGCCCCTAAACAAGAGCTGAAATGAACAACCTGAGGATCCTAGGCGGGAAGCAGCAACATGCACAAATATGGGATCCATGAAAGCCTAACCTAGGGGAACTAGGATCTGCATGCACTGATCATGGGTCCCTCCTCCAAGATTGATACATGCAACAAAAACAATGGGAACCCTAAGAGAAGGTACTAAGATCCCCCATCCATGCTCATGGACAACTTCAATGAACTAGGACTGAGACTAGGAAAAAATTGAGGAGAAGAAGAGGCCCACCTCTAAGGCCAACCAATGCCCTGGGTGTCCACCAAATCACATATCTAGCAAGAATAAGCCTCTGAATGAGAAATCAAAAAGGGCACTTCCCAATGGGACGGGACCAACAGCAACCACAGGCATCCTAGACAAGATTCACTAGCAAAAGAGGAAACTGGCCCCTCCAACAACCTTGAAGTAGAGAGGACCTCATAGGATACACCAAGAAGCAGTCGAACTCCCAACCTGCCACCACCACCGATCGAGGAAGCCTTTTCCTTATTATTTATTATGTTTTAAAAGAATAACTTTCTTTTTTAACCTTATTTTTAATATATTTTAATTAGCATTAAGATTAATAGGCAACTTACCTACAAATAACTTGTTCTTCATATTTTTATTATGTTGTACCCAAAATCCTTGTTTTTTTGGTTTATCTCTTATCATATATTTCTTCCTTCTTTGCCACTATTTAATGTTATAAGCCTAGTATAAGATAAATCCTTGAGAAATTCACCATTGTATATTATATAGAATAAGGAATAGCCAATTTTTTTCCATGCCATAATCATTATAAAAAAAGGTACACCATAGTATGGAAAAAAATACAATCATGACGGAGGAAGATGAAGAATATCTTTGATAGAAGGGTAGGTGAAGAATATCTCTTACGGATTGTGGGAGCAGGAGCGGGAACAGGAGCGGGACTAGGCACAGGTTCAAAAGCTAGTGCAAGTTCTAGAGCGGGAGCTGGATCGGGATCGGGGTTAGACACGTCGGGGCCTAAACCTGGGCCCGCAAGGCCCCTGGCGGGCCCAGAGGAGGTCTCAAAGGCTGAGTAGAAGGGTGGACAGGGTGGGGACAACATATTGGGCCCAAGACCTCCTCCCTGGCTTGATGCAAGCACAGGTCTAGGGAAGAAGCCTCTAGATCCTAGGCAGAGTTTTGACCCGGGCGGGCCCAAACCCTCCTATCAATAGATCTTGGCTGGCACCAGGGCCCAACCTTGGGCCCTAGGTTTAGCGCTCTCCCTCGAGGGCACCCACATTTCTATTCAAGAGGAGGTCTACTCCTCCCTTGTTGCTGGATCCTCTACCTCCCTGGTTGGGAAGTTCCTTGGAGGGCGCCCAGACATGGAAACCATCCGCAAATGGGCGAATTCCAAATGGAAATTTTTTGGACATATTCAACTAGTGGCCCTCACCAAGGGATTCTTCATTATCAAATTAAATAATGGTGATGATGTTAAAAATATCTTATCGGGCGGGCCCTAGTTTCTGGGACGCAAAAGCCTCTTCCTTGGATGATATGGAGCTGACTTCCACCCCATCACCCAAAGCATCAACTTTACCCCGGTCTGGGTCTGAATTCTTGAGCTTCCATTCCACTTGTGGCATGAAGATGTCCTAAGACTTATTGCCCAATCGATCAGGGAACTAGTGGCATTCGACCCTACTACAAAGGCAGGCTCCTGGATGGTTCATGCCAGATTTTGCATCAATGCAAATATTGAATCCAAACTTCCCTCTTTGGTGACCATCTCCTCTGGGTCCTTCTTTTGGTGCCAATATTTGATCTATGAAAATAAACCCACTTTTTGCGCTCTCCGTTGCACTCAGGGCCATATCCCCAATCAATGCCCTATATCCAAGAAGGTCAATTGCCCTATCCCCAAACTCCATTCTAGACCAAGTCGGGTCCCATCCTGAGGGCCCCATTTTGATGGCCACATATCTCAGGCATGGACCACCATGGAGGCTCCCTCTTCTGTCTCGAAGGAATCCCAAGCGGGCCCTAGCCTGGAGGATGGTCTTCCCTAGACTTTCCCTTCCCCTGGTCCCCTCTTGAGTCATCTTCCAAGGCCCTGATCCTAGGTTCCCCCCCTTGCCTAATGTGAATCCCTCCCTATAGGCCCCTACTTGTGCCCCCCTAGGTCTGTGAGCCACCCGGGCCCTCTTCCCTGTCGGCTCCCACCTTCCCGTCTTCCCTTGTCCGGGTTTCCTCCTCCCCCCCACCCCCTCTATCCCCCCTCGACCCCCTCCAGCCCCTCTCGGTGGTCCCTTATGGCCTTCCCCCTTTAGAGTGTAGCTTCGAGAGGTTGATGAAGAGGTTGAAGGAAATTCTCCATATGGGCCTGATGAGATCAGCCCCAAGATGACCCAAAGCAGGACTTTCACCACAGACTTTGGCAATAAACTCAAGGGAGGCTGGCCCACCCTGGGTGACCAGCGAGCAAGTATCACTAAAGATGACATAGCTAAATACTCCCAGGTAACCCTCTCTAACATTGCCATGGGCTTCTCCAAAACAAATGCCCTTCAACCCAAACCCCCCGCTCTAGCCAGGAAGGGGGGCAAGAGACCCCACAAGGGTGTCAAATGAAGCTCATCACATAGAATGTCATGGGGCTCAATGGTGCCCCCAAGAAAAGGATCCTTCGCCAACTCTACAAGGATAACCACCCATCCTTCCTCCTCTAGGAGACCAAAATAGATGATGCAACTACCCAGAAAGTTGCCCAAGATACCTGGCGCAGCTGCGAGTCCCTGTCTACCCCTACGGCTGGCACAGTCGAGGGCTTATTGTGCATGTGGGATCCATATTATTTTGAGGGGAGGCTCATATCATTTTCTCCTAGAATTATCAACATTCTAGCCCATTGCATGAATTCAATGTGCTCGTGGATCATGTCTAACATCTATGCTCCTAACAACCCGGTTGAGAAAGCTAGCTTATGGAAGGAAATAAAATCGATGAGAGAAGCCTTTGCCACCCTCCTTTGGATTCTGGTAGGGGAATTCAACAGTCCCATGTTCCTTTATGATAAAAGTGGGGGCTTAGCGGCTTAGGGCAAGAGCATGGAGGACTTTGGAGCCTTCACCGACCTCAACGAGCTCATGGATGTCAGGCTAAAAGGAGCCAGGTTCACCTGGTCAAATAGAAGAGTGGGAGAAAACCATATCCAGGTCAGGTTGGACAGAGTGTTCCTATCCAAGGAAGCCATTCCCCTATTTGCGGATGCAACCTTGCTAGCCCTCCCTAAAATTGGGTCCAACCACAACCCCCTCCTCCTCAAAATCGATCATCACTCCTCCCCCAAGTGACCCTTCTGGATCAAGTCCATGTGGTTGCATCATCCCAACTTCAAGGCCCAGGTTGGCTGGTGGTGGGCTTTCCCAGTCCCTGGACACCCCGTTGAACAAGTCTACCACAAGATGAGACACCTCAAAGAACAACTTAAGGTATGGAATAGAGAGGTGTTTGGTAACATATTTGAAAATAAAGTGGCAGTTAAGAAAAAACTCGAAGACCTTGAGCTCAGATTCTAGGCAGGCTCCCACGACCCGGGGATCAGGGAAGAGGAACACTTGGCCCTTAGTGAGTATCACAACATCTTGGCCAGGGAAGAAACATTTTGGAGATATAAGTCGCAAGCCCTATGGCTCCAAGATGGTGATGCTAATACGAAGTTCTTCCACACATCGACCCTCATAAATAAGGGCTCTAATAGGATTGCTGAGTTGGTGAGCAGTGATGGCAAAACTATCAAGGACAAAGAGGACATTTGGACTGAAGCCATCAACTTCTTCCAGGAGCTCCTTGGTGATAGCCCCCCCATGTCCCTAGAAGTGGCAGACTCCCTACTGGAACATATTCCTACTTCAGTCTCGGCCATGGAAAATGAGATGCTCCTACAACCCTTATCTGATTTTGAAATACATGCTGCCACATTTTCCATGAAGGCTGAGGTGGCCCTGGGCCCGAACGGGTTTCCCCCCCATTTCTTCCAATCCTTTTGGGACATCGTTGGGCAAGAAGTATGTGCAGCCATCTGAGACCTCCAGACTTCTAGCTCCATCCCCAGAGGTATAAACTCCACCTTCATTGCCCTGATCCCCAAGTCCCAGGCTGCCAGATCCCTCTCATATTTTTGCCCCATCAATATGTGCAATGTTTTATACAAAATCTTGACCAAATCCATGGCCTCCCGCCTCAAGGATATCCTTCCCCTGATCATTGCACCCTGCCAAGGGAGCTCGATCAAATTCAAATTGATCATAGATGGACTTATCATCATGCACGAGGCCATCCACTCGGCCTTCCTTTCCAAGAAGGCCTCCTTCCTACTCAAGTTGGATATGAACAAGGCCTTTGACAAAGTTGACTAGGGATTCCTTTCCAAGGTCCTCCTCAAGTTCAAGTTCCATCCCTCTTGGGTCAGGCTCATCAGCAACTGTGTGTCCTCCCCCTGGCTCTCGATCCTCATCAACGGATCCCCTGCAAGATTCTTCCCCAGTTCTAGAGGCCTTCGTCAAGGTGACCCCCTATCCTCGATCCTCTTCATCATCCTGGTTGAGGCCCTGGGTCATACCATCTTGAGTGTTGTTTCCCGTGGACTCATTTTGGGCATTAGTCCTGCATTGGGCCTACCCCCTATGTCTCATCAGCAGTTTGTGGATGACACCATCCTTGCCACTTTAGCTTCAATCCCTCAATCCAAGGCCCTCAAGCACATCTTGACCCTATACGAGGAGGCGGTCGATCAAAAAATTAACTTCCAAAAAAGAAAAATCTTCTTCATCCACACCCCTATGGCTAGGCAAACTAAAATTGGGCAAATTTTGGGTTTTACCCCTGATTCCCTCCCCTCCTCTTACCTCGGGATTTCCCTATTTACAGGTGCATCCTCCAAGTGCCTGTGGAGCGGGATGATGGATTGGATTCAGAGAAATATGGCCCCCTGGAAAGGCCACCTCCTCTCTCATGCTGGCAGAGCCACCCTCCTATCGGCGGTCCTCCAAAGCATTCCAATTTATTTCATGTCGATCTTCAAAATCCTAGCCTCCATTGCAGCCCACATTGAACAAATAAAAAAATGCTTTCTCTGGTCGAGCAGTGAAGATAAGAAGAGGATTCCCCTGGTTTCTTGGACCCTGGTTTGCCACCCCAAAGGTGAGGGAGGAATCAAACTTAGGTGGGTGACCCTCATGAACAAGGCCCTCTTGTTTGAGCTCGCTTGGAAGGTGTTTGCCAACACCCCCGATGAGTGGGTCAGTATCGTGTTTAGGAAATACTACCACCACCACCCCTTCCTCAGTGAATCCTATCCCAAATATGGATCAGCCTTCTAGAAATCATTGATGTCCACTAAAGAAACCATTTGGAAAGGGACTAGATGGATCCTCGGGGATGAAACCCAGATTAAATTTTGGGATGATAGGTGGATCCAATATGAGGCCCTAAATGCTGACAACGATCTTCTCATCCTCAAACCAGGGCAGGCAGATAGAGATCCCAAAGTGTTAGCCTATCTCTCCCAAATCCAGGGAGGGGTTACTTGGAAACCCATCCCAAATCCCAGGCACCCGCTCCAAGATTCCAGGCTCCAGCGCCTCCTCAAGGTGATAGTTATCCCATATTCTAGAGGGAACGATAGATGCATTTGGCACAACACCCCTAGTGGCATATTTTTTGTCAAATATGCCTACAACCTCCAAATAGTCCTTAACGAGGCCCCTTTCCCAGCACATTAGGTGTGGGCCAAGAAGCTGATCCCTAAAATAAACTTCATCCGGGCGACCGTCCAAAACAAGATCCTAACCATTAATAACATGATCAGGAGGGGTTTTCAGATCCCAAATAGATGCTTCCTTTGTTGCATTTCCTGGGAGTCCACTAATCACCTCTTTCTTAGATGTCCCTTCTCTTCTAAAGCCCTAGGCCTCATCCTTTCCCAATTCTCTATTCAATGGGCAACCCCCAATTCCATCTCTGAACTCCTATCTCAGTGGCCCAACCCCTTTGCTCACCCCTTCATCTACTTCCTCTAGGGCTCCTGCCTTCCTCACCTGCTTTGGCAGCTCTGGATCGAGCACAATAGCAGAGCCTTCTCCTCCTCGGCTCATTCCCCCTAGTGGATAGTGACCAAGGTAGTTTCCTTCGCCCTTGAGAATTCCTGCTCCACCCCTTTGACCGAGGCACCCCAGAGGCCAGGCGAGGCCACCCTCCTATCCTCCCTCAGATTTTAGCTTCCCCCCAGGTCCCCCTCTCGCATCCTCTCATAATTCTAATACAAGGTGGACTGCCCCCTTTCCCAGATGGGTCAAACTTAACTTTGACAGAGCTTCTAAAGGTAATCTCTGGCCCTCTGGAGCGGACAGGGTCATCAGAGATAGTCACAGGGCCCTGATCTTGGTGTACACTACACCACTCAACATTTAGAACAATAACTTCATCAAAGTAGCAGCTCTCCTCAGGGCTGACCACCCTCAAGGAGTCCTCCTCAAAAGTCATCATCGAGGGCAATTCCCAACTCATTATCAAAGCCACCCGTAGCCCAGGAAACAACTCTTGGTGCATTCACAATTCCATTAGGGAAGCTCTCACCATCCTCCAAGGACTCCCTGACCACACCTTTTGACATGTGTATAGGGAAGGCAATAGGGCAACCAATTTCATGGCCAACCAGGCCACCTCAGCAGAAGACTTCACCACTTGGACCATGAACTTCCCTGAAGCTCTGGTCCAAATAGTTTTGCAAGACAATCCTAGCTTCGATGAGGGCCCAGATGCTTAGCCCGCCCTAAGACGGGGCCTCAAAGTTGCACTGTTGCACCCTCTAGTGGTTAGGGGACTCTCCTTCTTGCTTCGCCATGATGACTGGCCCCGGTGCCCCCTTTGCTAGTGTGCTAGCCAATCCGTTCAAGCTCACCCTTGCGGTGCCAAGTGTCAGTGGCCATGTCAGAATTTCATGAAGCCCAACTAGAAATGTAGAAATCTGGTCCAAGGGCCAGGCGGGGCCCCGACTCCTGGCACTAGCTCAATCCATAGAGGCCCGACCCTAGGCAACAACAGGGCTATAGGCAGCTCCAAGAATGCCAATGTGGAGGCCTCAGAGGCCACCAAAGTTAGTTCTGACTCTAGCAACAAGATGCATAACCTGGTGACCATAGCTCTCCTTGATATTACTATTGGCTCCCTGACTGCTTCTACCAAAGCGACTTCCTCAGCGGCCAGTGCCCTGGCCGAACTCTGATGTAGGCTGGGTGATGGCCATGATAGGGAGAGGAGCTAATTTGTTAGGTTGGGCCCTGTCCAAACCAGGCCAGGCTACCCAGCCTCTCGGAGCAGCAGTGAGCGGGTTTTTGTGGTTTTTGTGTGTGCCATCTTGCGGTTTTGTCATATTTTGGTGGCCATAGGCCAAATTTTGATGTTTTGGTTTCAAAATTGGTTTGTCTTTTTGTAGGCAACAGGGCCCTAGGCCTTGGTTTGTTGCCCAAGGGTGCAACCCCGGTATTTTATCACAATTGCAGCCTCGGCTATCTATGTAACTAAGGTTTTGGGATCCTTTAACAAAAAACCCACTGTAAATACATCGTTACTTAGAAAAAAAAAAATACAATCATGACAATACATTTTAAAACATGCTTGGATTAAACATCAATATCCTAGATTTACAACTCTTGAAGTTTAAAACTTGTGTATATTTAGTTATGCGCATTATCCTTTTAGGTGTTTACTACAAGTTGACTAATTACAATATAGCCAAAAAATATATAGGACACAATGGAAATAATACTCCTTTCAGATGGGTGTCATAAAATACATGTTAGGGCTTACATTTATAGGCTGTACTATTCATCCAATTTTAATATATTATTTAATACACGTATTTCCTTCATCTAGTAGAAATACTACTACCATTGCACTATAACACTAAACTTAACTATGCATGAATGAGATAAAACTCAAATCCAAACAAATTAAGTTACAAAAAACCTAAAGTTATGAAACATTACAAAATAATTGAGATACACATTTTTGGTAGGATAAGGAATAAATTTCTAAGATTTTGATGGAAATAATGCTTGTCTTAAAGGTTAGGATTTGCACAAAAAATAAATGAATGAGTTGTATGGTAGTCTGAGGAGTGATTTGCATTGTAAACTAATGAGTGAATCACATTGTAGATCAAAGAGTTGATCATAATTTAAGCTAAGATCTAAAAAAAATTATCTTTAGTGTGGATCCAAAGGCATAGAAACTAAGGTAATGGATTGAAAGGTGGTGTTCTCTTTAGATTTTGTTAGTGGAAAAATAATCTTCTAGAGTATTATTGGAAGGACTTTAGTACTAAATATAGCTAGCTAAATAGGGTGCGTACATGGTAATGAGTCTCACAATGGGACCAATAGTATTTGTCATACATGTTTGTAGGAGAATTGATCTTGTTTATCTAAAAGGTAATAAGATAAGCTATGTGGTGTTACTCATATATAGTTAAACACCTTTTGGTCAAATATGGTTTGAGTAAACTTATATATTCAACCAAACTTATTTGGTTGACCTACTATCTAAAATGTTAATCAATTCCTTCTCCCTCCCTAGCTTATTACGCTAATAGGTCTCCCCTACTCAATAAACATATCATGAATTCTAGTAGGAGTTCAACTTACAATATTATATCCATAAAGTGTTATGTCCCATATATCACATCTTCTTTAGAGGTATCGTTTTAATTAAAATTGCTATATTTTTAAACTTTCATTAAAAATTCAAGCTTTTGGATTTTCTCAAACTAAAACAAGGTTTATGAATAAATGCACGATGCATAATTTATTAGTCTTGATCAATTCCCTAACCCTAGCCTAAACCATCCAACTCTATGGAAATGGATGTTGTAGTATCCCTAGATATAATTTCACATGAAAGATAGGGTGTTTAACATTCTTGGACCTACTGAAGATAACATTGTCATTGTTGGTATAACAAATCGGTATGTCATTGGGATTTCATCTAGGAGATCCAAGTTTAAATAATAGGGATGGTGACCCTTCTTGTGCCTTTAGTTGATAAAAATGTACATGCCCTTTAAAAAAAGCTTGTATTTACCCAAATACAAAAAATATATAAGCTCAAATTCTAAATTTGTTATAATATATCTATTTTAAACAGTTAGACACCCAAAGAGATAAATTATTTTTATATCCAAGTGATAATTTATTTGTATTTCTTTTCAAAATCATCCTTAGATAATAAAAATACCTTCAATATAAAATAAGCATAGCTTTTCAATGCTTGATTTTAAAATATCTATAATAGTGGAAAAACATCTTACCCATTTCAACACATAAGCATGTAAAATATGCACAACACATACAACGATTACCATTTATCATGATTATTATTATTATTATTTTAATGCTTATATTTTTAAGGAATTCTCATGAGCATTCAGGTTAGTGAGTAACTTGCCTATAAATGACTTATTCCATGTCTTTCATGTTTATTT
This sequence comes from Wollemia nobilis, assembly GCA_028583015.1. NCBI lineage: Eukaryota > Viridiplantae > Streptophyta > Pinopsida > Araucariales > Araucariaceae > Wollemia > Wollemia nobilis. The sequence continues at coordinate 66,718 of JAQPPZ010002533.1, forward strand.
TATTTTTTATCTTTTTATCACTTTTTAATATATATATATATATATATTAAGCGAAAAATCCCTTGTGGAGTCGCCTTGGTCTGAGAGACCATGAACAGGGGCTTCTACACCGTCAAAGTCACCCGGGAGTCGCACCCGACCCTGCTCACACCAATATTATCAATTGGATTTTGGATACCCAATTCAACTTTTTGGTAGGGTGGAGATTTGAACCTGGGACCTCCCTTGGAGGATTTCCCTCTCCTCTCCAACTCACCTATAACACCTGGGTATCACTTTTTAATATATATACAAATGTGTTTTCATATAATTTTTTCTTCTTCTCCACTATCTAAATTTAAAATCCTAGTCTAAGACAAATCCTTGATAAAATCACCATGATAGCTTCACATAGAATAAAGAAATTACCAAAATATTTCATTGTAATAAATCACGCTAAATAACATACAATATAATGATATAAATATAATCTTGATAATAATTCAAAAGTATGCTTAGATTCATCCTCAATATCATTGGGATTTAATACTCGTTAAATTTAAAACATATTCATATTTAATTGTATGCAATAATCTTCTATGTTTTTTACAATAAGTTGACTAAATATCACATAATAAAAATATATAGAGAGAGAGGACATAATGAAAATGATACTCTTTTAAGGTGGGCCTCACCAAATGCATATGAGAGTTTACATTATTGTATTATATACTAAATTATACTTATGTTATTAAATTCAATGTTTTCCATCATCTACTATATTTACTATTACCACTTCCCTCTACAATTGAAATCAATCATATAGGAAGGAAATAATAATAAAATCTAGACAACTTAATTTACAAAACAATTAAGGTTATTTATGAAACACCATATATATATGAATTACTTGGTTTTGAGGGGATGAATACTAAATTCTAAATAATTTGAAGGAAATGTTACTTGTCTAGTGAATATTATTTGCTCAATAAATCAAATAAGTTTTATGGAAAGTTAGAGAGTGATTTACAATATAGAAAAATGAGTGACGCACACTATAGATCAAAGAGTGAATCACACTTCAAGGTAAATATCTTAAAAACAAAGTTTAGCATGGATCCTAAGGCATGGAAATGAAGATAATGGTTTCTAAAGTGATGTTCTATTTGTAAATATTATTAGTGGAAGAAAGAATCTTCTAAAGTGTATTTATAAGGACTTTACTACTAAATCTTGCTAGCCAAGTAGTCATTTTGCTAAAATATTACACTAGTGTAAAAGCAACTAGAATTAAATTATATTTACTCTTGTTAAAAGTAGATTTACGTTGTTTTACCATAATTAATAATTTATTTCTCATTTATGAGGAACCTTTTAGGTGTTAAAAAAAATAGATCTACTCTTTAAAACTATATTTCTATATTTTACGTCATACTAAAGTTAATGAATAAATTTTTATGGTGTTCATGGATTAACTCTATCTTTGAATCTTTTATATATGGATGTATGATATTAGTGGACCTATCCTCTTGTACTATTTTAGTGCATTCTCTTAATTTATTTGTAGTTGTTTAAGATCTAATGCACTAATGTTATTTGGTCAATTCTAGATACTTTTATTGAACCACATGCTAATCTCACTATAGTTGTTTGGTTGTATTTATGTTTTACATATTCACTTTATTTATCATTAATTTTTTCCTTAAGTAAATAGATTTGATTATTTATATTAGTAGGAAATTGATATCAATTTAAATATTAAGGATATTACATCAATTTCTTTCAATTGTAATTTATCATTGTTTTTCCATACAAATGCATCAAAAATTCTCATTAATTAATAATTTTAACATGCCTAGTGGGACTATTCATATAATTTTCCCATGAAATCAATATGATAGAGCCACTTGCTTTGATTAGGTTTTGTCCAATATGTTAGAGCCACTTGATTTGATTAGGTTTTGTTAATTTATGGATTAAATTTTAAACCTATCTCAATCAGTGCATAATTTGATCATGTCCATATAAGGGTTTGTATATGATAATAGATTTGACATAACCCAAAAAATGATTATTTGTATCTTGTTATACTGGCTTTAGATTTGATATTTTTGTATTTTTATAGGATTTATTTGAATTATATTTTATATTTATTATGGCCCACTAAATACTCATTCATGACAATATTACTTTTAATAAAATATAATATTTTTTTATTTCTCTAAAAATCTTATCAAACTCCTAAATAAATTTGAATTGTTTGTTTATGATATTATTTTAAAAAATATATATTATTTAAAAAATATATTATTTAAAAAAAAATTCCTAAACCCTCTTGGCAATCTCATTTTTCATACAAAAAAAAATATTATTTAAAAAAAAAAAAATCTTACCAAATTCCTAAATGAATTTGAATTGGTTGTTTATTATATATATAATATGTTGTTTTACAATGATTGTCAATCTTATTTTTCATACAAAATCTAAATGATGAGGATATCATTGTACCTTAGGCTTATCCTTAAGCCTAAGATATTTCTTATCTTATATTCATGTGAGGCATAGTATATCCACATTAGGATTTGGCTTGTTAGTAGTTAGGATGCATTGGTTATGTTGTTGAGGTTGTTCTTGTCTCTAGCATGACACTATTTTTTTTGCATCCATGTTGTTACAGGTGGTTGTCCTTGCATAGCATATTGTTGCAGTTGGTTGCAACCCCTGAAACTCATTTGATTCTATATTTTGTACTATATAAGCCTTTTGCATAATGGATAATATAGCTTCACTTTGATTTCCATATCATTAGTATTAGAGCTATAGGAGAGTTAGCAAGAAGGTGTGGTAATATTTCCAATTTAATTTGCTACTTAGGTGCTTAGTTTAGGTCATTACCAACTAGAGCACACATTTTATGGCTAGGTACTATACTGGATTGGTTTGGGACAATTTGTAGCATCCTTTTTTGAAGCTCAAGAGGTGCTCAAGGGTTATCAATTACCCTTGCACTAGGTTCCTCTAGAAACATCATCAGAGGGTAGTCTAGGTTGTGTATCATTATGGAGAACCAAAATTACCCTAACTAAGGGAAGATTTTTTTTGAAGATCAAGCTTTGTCACTTTAAATACAAGTATTAGAAAAGAGATTCTAGAGGTGTTACCAACCAATCAAAGGGTGCATACAATGATGGTTAAAAATATATGGACAATTATTCTATTAGATTATAAGTTAAATTTATAACAAATACCTTATTTTGTAATGAATAATCTAAATTTTTCTATAACATGAATGGACATCCTATATTATCCATTGCATAAAAACATACTTAAAAGGTATCTTCATATGGCCAAGATCATTGATTCATTTTTTATATAAAATAATACAAATAATGAGCATTGTTATCTTGTTAGTATCAATACTTAGCCATAAAACATAGTAAATTATAAAAAGCGAATAAGATATTTAAATCTAATAAACGTTCATGAAAAATTATAATATTAATAAATAGCTTATAAACAAATGTGGAAAAAATATTTGAGACAAATCAATTCTCAAGTTTTCTATGTTCATATAGTTTATAATCTATAGTATCATGATGTAATTGGTTAAAAATATGTCTAACATCCTTAAAATATTTCCTCACCCCAACCATGTTAAATGATATATATTTTATATTAGTGTAGTTTATGATATTAATCATATTCTTAAAATATATAAATCATAACTCTATGATATTTTTACCATAGCCAAAAAAAAAAAAAGTTTTTAATTATTTTGTATTGTGGGTGGTGCTCTATGTAGATAAGATTTTACTTTTGTTAATTTACAATAACAATGCAGTGGTTAAGTATTTGAGCTCTATTTAAGGAGATCTAACTTCAAACCACAATGTACCTAGAAGTGGATTGACCAATTGGTAGTGGTTGAGTACTTTTCAGTTAGCTATTTTGGTTGGATGCCTTGGAGGGTCAAGGTCTCATTGACTTTGCCTTATCTAGCAGACTAGATTTTATAGTGGTGACATCCATGTTTGATCTGGTTTCCTACCTTGTATCATGTAAAGGTGTTATTAATTCCTCTATGTCAAAAAATAAATAAAAATTATTCTTGTTTTAGCAAATCAAACATACTTTATGAATAATTCGAGAGAGTGGTTATTTGCCAAAGAATTATACAAGTTAAACTTTGGTTATAAATATTTATTTATTTATATTAATATTCACATAAGAATAATCCATTCTTTTATTATATTTAGGATGTAAAATCTATTATGCTTAATATGAGGCTTTTTTTCTTATGCTATCAATACATAAGAGTGAATATGGTCAAAGTATTATATAATAGTTATTTGAAAATATTTGAATATTTTTATCTTTAATTTTATATGTTTTAGTAGGGAAGTTTATGTTTTCTTTTATTGTACATGGTTATACATACATTATTACAATAGAATATTGAGCACAATTGTTGGAGTAGTCAATTAATTAGATTATGGAAAATATATGATCAATGCACATATTCATTCATGCTCCTAAGAATATTTTCTCTCGCTGAAATTATAAGAAAAGGTCATTATAATTATAAGCTTGAAAATGGGCACTATGGTAAAATACCTTCATGAAAATGCATTGATGATGTCAAGATAGAGGATGATGTACATGAGTACAGGTCATTATAATTATAAGCTTTAGGAAAAATGGGCGCTATGATAAAACACCTTCACGAAAATGCATTTATGATGTCAAGATAGAGGATGATGTATATGAGCACTCTCTTGATTTTATATTTATTTAGACTAGTTCTTCCATTGCATAAAATATGAACTTTCAACCCAAGTGGGTACAAACGTATTGTTATAATTAAGATATGGTATGGTCCTTTCAAATATAATCAAACTCATGGAAGACCACAAAGGGAAGCTATAGTGAGAGAAAAATGAAGTATTATAGATGAGCAATACATGTGACTATTTTTTAAGCTTCATGAAAATATATGTGGTGATAAAACACTTGTTATTACCCCTTATGTGGATTTTTTGGTTTTCACAAGAAGTTACCCAAACGATATTTTTATCATGAAGAATAAGATGAAGGATAATTTTGAAATGAGGTTTGGATACATATATGCCTAGTATTTGCATTAAATGTTTGGAATTTAGAGGTGGGTATTATTTTTCTCAACCTAGATAAGCCCTAGATTTATTGATTTACTTCAAAGTTGAGAAGTGTAATGATGATAATACTCATATGGCTTCAGGAATGAACTTGATGAAGGTTGTTACTGTGGTTTGGAGATAGATGCTACATAATTCTATTCCTTAGCAAGAAACTTGTGGTATTTGAATTATAGTTGATTAGTTATTAAATTCATGATTGGTTATGTGGCTTGATTCATGTCATACAAATTGGAAAGTAGACCAAAATTGGCTGGGCACTCTATTTTGAATTATGTTATAAATCAAATGAACAAAAATTAAGTTGAAGATACATCTTCAAATATGGTGGTGGCCCAAGTACATGGATAAATAAGAAGTAATATCTTATTTTTAATTCTTTTGTAGAGGTTGAGTATCAAAACATAGTTCAGGTACGACAATATTTTTAGTGATCTTGTCCTCTTCTTGAACGTAATAGATTTCCTAAGGATGGGCTATACCATATTTGGACAAGAAATCAAATTTTTATCCAAATGAGAAAAATCTTGTTTTATCCAAAGGTTAGGTCCAAGCATATTGAGGTAGCATGACAAGAATTATGTGCAATATATTTTGTTAATGAATCATCTAGAGAATATCTTCATAAAACCATTAATGGAGGCTCCATTTATTTGTACATTCATTTTGATTATATATTACTCCTACTACCAGATCGGTCATAATTAGACATTTTTGGAGTCGAATATCAATTATAGTTAGGATATTTTTAATGGATATATTAGTTCATGCTCTTATAAAGAGATCCTCTTAAATAACATGACACCATAATCATAAACTCATTCCAATTGATTGACTAAATTAGATTCCATGGTAAAAGACCATAGTGATGTTTGATCTCTCTTCCTTCAACAATTACAAAATAAGGCCAATGGTTCATAAGTAAATGCTAGTAGTACTTTGCTATAACTACATTTTATTTAGAAATATAAAATTTGCATAGTGCTTAAATATACTACTTAACTATCCATAACAAATTTTAAACATAGATCTAACTCCAAGAACAAAGTTACCAAGGTAATAAAAGATCCATGGTTGACTTGTGATATCCATGCCAATATAATGTTTTTCTAAAGATATAATTTTAATTTACAAAAAAAATCAAAGATTATGGTTGCTTTAGAAGATTGTTGGTTGCCATATTATAAATTTTAGAATAAAATAATTTATAGAATCTCAACCCATTAGTTATTTTTAAGTACAAAAACCTAATCTTAAAAATTAAAGATAGAACCGTTTTACGACTATATATATATATATATATATATAATTTTCTATATTCACATAAACATCTTTTGAAATTATTTCGCTTCTTTTATCCCATTCGGGAACGAAGAAAAATTACGAACGATTCTTTATTTTTCAAGCTAGGAGACATTATCAAACCGCTGGTGGTTGGGAGCATGGGTCTTATTTTTAGCATGATGCATTCCGTGTTTGATCTGGTTTCCTACCTTGTATCGTATCACGTAAAGGTGTTATTAATTCCTCTATGTCAAAAAAAAAAATTATTTTTATTTTAGCAAATCAAACATATTTTATGAATAATTAGAGAGAGTGGTTATTTTTCAAAAAATTATACAAGTTAAATTTTGGATATAAATATTTATTTATTTATATTAATATTCACATAATAATAATCTATTCTTTTTTTATATTTAGGATGTAAAATCAATTATGTTTAATATGAGGCTTTTTTTCGTATGCTATCAATACATAAGAGTGAATACGGTCAAAGTATTATATAATAGTTATTTGAAAATATTTGAATATTTTTATCTTTAATTTTATATGTTTTAGTAGGGAAGTTGTATGTTTTATTTTATTGTACATGGTTATACATACCTTATTACAATAGAATATTGAGCACAATTTTTGGAGTAGTCAATTAATTAGATTATGGAAAATATATTCATTCATGCTCCTAAAAATATTTTCTCTCTATGAAATTATAAGCAAAGGTCATTATAATTATAAGCTTGAAAATGGGCGCTATGATAAAATACCTTCATAAAAAATGCATTGATGATGTCAATATAGAGGATGATGTACATGAGTACAGGTCATTATAATTATAAGATTGAGGAAAAATGGGCGCTATGATAAAACACCTTCATGAAAATGCATTGATGATATCAAGATAGAGGATGATGTACATGAGCACTCTCTTGATTTTATATTTATATATATTAGTTCTTCCATTGCATAAAATATGAACTTTCAACCCAAGTGGGTAAAAACATATTGTTATTATTAAGATATGGTATGGTCCTTTTAAATATAATCAAACTCATGGAAGACCACAATGGGAAGCTAGAGTGAGATAAAAATTAAGTATTATAGATGAGCAATACATGTGACTATTTTTTAAGCTTCATGAAAATATATGTGGTGATAAAACACTTGTCATTGCCCCTTATGTGGATTATTTGGTTTTCACAAGAAGTTACCCAAACGATATTTTTATCATGAAGAATAAGATGAAGGATAATTTTGAAATGAGGTTTGGATACATATATGCCTAGTATTTGCATTATATGTTTGGAATTTAGAGGTGGGTATTCTTTTTCTCAACCTAGATAAGCCCTAGATTTATTGATATACTTCAAAGTTGAGAAGTGTAATGATGATAATACTCATATGGCTTCAGGAATGAACTTGATGAATGATTTTAATGTGGTTTGAAGATAGATGCTACATAATTCTATTCCTTAGCAAGAAACTTGTGGTATTTGAATTATAGTTGACTAGTTATTAAATTCATGATTGGTTATGTGGCTTGATTCATGTCATACAAATTGGAATGTCACTTTGCATATAGGAATGATCTATGGGAGGCAAGTAGACCAAAATTGGCTGGGCACTCTGTAGACACCAAAACAGCACCAATCCGATTATGTGACTGCAAACACTGATCGCTTTGACAAACACAGCCCCCAGTGGCAGCCCTCAGAGGTTAAACAGTGGTCTTAACCACTTTCATAGCAATTTTGTAAGGTCAAGAAGCAATTTGGCACACTTGGACACTTTGCCCAGTACTGCTCTCACCCCGGGACGAATTCAAAATAGAATCCGTCCCACCCCAGGACGAATTCTAAATCCGTCCCTGGGTGGGACGAATTCTAAGCTTAACGGGCAAAAAGGCAAATGGTGCCAAGTGGCAGCCTAGAACAGTCAGTTAAGGGCTCCTGCCTTGCACGCATGTGTAAGTGGACAGAGGGGCCGTTAGAGGACTGTTACAAAAAGCATTTATCAAAGTTCAAGTCAATGGAGGACTCCCCTCCCTCATGGGAAGACAAGACTGCCACATGGCGCCTATGGCCAACACATGGCATTTGTGCTTCCCTCCCAAAAGAGACCCCTTGGGTCTATAAAAGGTGGGACTTTTCTCACCCAAAACATACAAAGTTGAAGGAGTGTTCAAGCAACGAAGTGCCGCCGAATTGAAGACTCACTTGCATCCCTCTTGGTTCACCTTCCCACATCCACCAATCTCTTTTGCAAGGGAGGTTGTTGGGTGGCCTTTGGAAGCTCGAACCTTACCCAAATCCAACGCATGGACACCCGAACCTACCAATTCGCCGACCCCCAATCCTAAAAGGTTTTGGGCCCATCCCCGGTGGATTGGCTCCAAAATCGAGGGCCAACGGTGGGAGGCCCACTTGGGCACCCCCGCACCTCCCAAGTCCTAATTTTAGTTTTTGAGCATTTTAGATTATTTTTTAGATTGCATTCCGTGTTACTAGGTCTCGATTAGTCCATAATTGCAATTTTGTAACTTTTGGTCAGATTTTAGGATGTTTTGTATTGCTTTGTCGTTTCGCTAACTTGCAGGTGTCAAGGTCAAATTCCCGAGGGTGGAGGCCAAATTGGGAAAATCCGACCATCTGGGTCGTCCCAAAATGGCCCCAATTACCTAACCCCCCTGTTTGCAGGCGTTTTGCAGGTCCCGGAATCCGACATTGGAGCAGCAGCAGGTCGGTTTCTCCAACTCAAAAGAATTCGTCCCACCCAGGGACGAATTACAAGTCAGAATTCGTCCTGCCCAGGGACGAATTCCAGTTTAAGGTGGATTGGCCAGCCGCCTCGATGGCGATGGCCTTCTGGTAACTTTTCTTACCTTCTCGTCAAGTTTTGAAGCAATTTGGATTCACCGTTTTCACTGTTTCGTGCAAATATTTACATGCATATTTCGTTAGTTTTAGAGAGAGAATGCTTTTCATTTGCAGCAGGTGCTACTGACGTCTTGGTCATTTCTTTGTTCACAGGAGAAGAAGCAGAGGCGAAGAACTCATCGACATCAACGGCGACATCATCTTGGCCCGCCCATTGCAATCGTGGGCACGCGGAAAGAGGAATCATTCAACGATTGTAATCAAACCCTATTTGCGCTCCTAGCCCCTGAAAAGGGAGGAGGCATCATTGTAACAGAGATCAAGGGAAATTAATGAAAGGGCTGTGTTTTTCTCTATTTGATTGTGTCTCTTCCAATGTGTCTCTTTTCCGTTTCATGCAATTTACATTTCTAGGACTTAAGCGTACTTAATTTTGAATGCAATCGCACTTGGTGTTTCCTTTGACCGGAATCTCGTGCTTTCGATGGCGATCACGGTGGGACTCTGTTCCCTGGTTTTTGAAATCATAGAAAACTGATCAAAGTTTTGTGTTTGTGCTTGACATGTACATTTTTTTTTTATTGCAGACTGCTATTCGTCTCTGACAGGGACGAATTCTTTTCTGCAATTCGTCTGACCCTAGGACGAATTCAAATTCGCTCTCGGGAGGGACGAATTCTGTTCTGCAATTCGTCTCCCAGAGGGACGAATTCCCGTCTCATGGATTTTCGGAGCAGAAATTCAGAAGCAAACGGAGCAGCAGAGAAGAGGTAGGGATTTTTATCATCTCTCGTTAAATTTTCTGTTTTCGTTTCTCGTTTCTTTAATTGTTTTCATTTAATCTCGCATTGCATTAGGAAAATTCATGTATGCTAGTTTCATTTTTGTTGAATAAAACGAATCCCACACACATCACGAAACAATTTTAAACCAAGGAGCCGGTCGTAAGACCCCAGCCCTTGATCAAGACCATTGGTGGATTTCATCACCACCTTGGCTTGATTTGCATCCATTTCCCGATTGTCAACCGTTGTTAGGCGTAAATCCTGACGAAGACAGACCGAGCGTAGCCGGGGTGATTCCCATGCGCGCGAGGATAAGTTTTCTATGGTAGGTGCCATTAACAGGACAATCCCCCTTCCGTACCGCCTACGTACCACGTACCTTCTGCTCTCACGTACCTATAGTCTCCCTCTCGTAAGGGCGGGTATATAGAGAGGTTGGTATATCGGCCTGGTCGGTATATTGAAGGGGCGACCTTTTTGGAGTTATAAGAGCCTACATGATGCATTTAAACGTTCTACAAAACCTACAAAAACAAAACAAAACACCAAAATGCACTAAACCAGTTTAGGGCACACCAAGAATCCTTAAAAGAGATAATCACGATTTTGTGAATGTGTGTGTTTAATTCTATTTAGTGTAGACAAAAAAAAAAATCATTAAAAACAAAGATAAAAATCTACGCATTTTGTCATTTTCTCCAAAAAGCTCCAAGGATTCCCGCAATCGCTTGGTCACTCCAAAATGCCCCAAAGGTGTCCATGAACCCTTTGGTCAACCCAAAATCATCCCAAATGTGCCCATAAGTGATGCAAGACCATCCAACAAAAAATGGGAAATCTTGTATTTTTCTCTAAATTTTAGTGCATCTTGCCGGGGCCATAACTTCTCAACCGTAGCTCCGTTTGACACGAAATTTTACAGGGAGTTGGTTGGGAGAATTTTAAACAAATATAACTCCTTAGAGTTGTATTTCCCCAAAAATCCAGTTTTCGGGGCCAAATTCCATCATCTAGTGCCCCGAAATTAGGTTCTAAAATTGCGTGCCCAATTTTTTACACTTTTTGAGCTGTTCGGATGTCAATATCTCCTAATGTATTTAGAGTTAGGACTTGAAACTTCATTTTTGTCTTATCTATTATAAGAGGGATGCGCACACCAATTTTGGGCCCCATCCGACTCATTTTCAATTTTAGGGCTTTTTAGAGAGACATCGTCATGGTGCTAACCCGTAGCCAAGCCCAATCACGGGCGAAGGCTATGGGGGGTGTCCCAGGAGGCACGAGTCACCTCCGTTACAATCCCAAGGATTTGGTCATACCACCTTGGCGACCTAACACACAATGCAGTCCCCTCCACACCTTAAAGGAAAGAGACTACAGGGACACCTCTTCGAGGAGCACTCCTTTTCAACATAGCATTCAACACAAACCCTCCCATTAGGGGTACATCCATAGGAGAGCTCCCTTAGATGATCGCTATGAGCGGTCACCGCGCGATGAAGCGCTAGGTCAACATAGGGTTCGACGGGAGGAACCACATCATTACACTACCCGTCCTTCACCCCCTCTAGTTGTCAAGACTACAAAGACAAATCCAGAGCACAAGGCTCCTCAGAGTGGGCGGGCCAACTCCACCCGTTCCTTTTTCATTTATGAAAGAGAGCACGAGGAAGACCTCTACCTTCCTCGAGAGCAATATACAGTGCGAGAGCAATATGCCTCCGCACCTGCTATCTATCAAGAACACTCACTGAGGCCAAAGCCTCGAGGGAATGTTGTTACCCCCAATAGAGGGAGGTCGCCTATAGAGATCTTGGATCACTACGACCGAGATAGATATCTAGAAGAGGCATCTAGGCCTTCTAGACATGAAGCAATGAGAGCTCCCTTAGATGCTCGCTATGAGCGGTCATCGCGCGATGAAGTGCTAAGTCAACATAGGGTTCGATGGGAGGAACCACATGATTACATTATCCCTCCTTCACCCCCTCTAGTTGTCAGAACTACAAAGACAAATCCAGAGCACAAGGCTCTTCGGGCAGGGTGAGATAGCTCCGTCCACCCCTTTTTCACTTATGAAAGAGAGCACGAGGAAGACCTCTACCTTCCTCGAGAGCAATATACAATGCGAGAGCAATACGCCTTCGCACCTGCTATCTATCAGGACCACTCACTGAGGCCAAAGCCCCGAGAGAATGCTGCTACCCCTAACAGAGGGATGTGTCCTATAGAGATCTTGGATCACTACGACCAAGATTTTTATCTAAGAGAGGCGTCTAGGCCTTCTAGACATGAGGCGGTGGGACCAACTATCGTAGAATCTATCGAATATATCACACATCTCAAGCAACTCACGCAACTTGAGCTCGAACGACTACCGTTAGAGGAACCGTACCATATTAACGAAGAGCACCTTCAACGCCAGAAGGATGAGCTGTTCCAACACACTATGCAAGAAAGGACTCCAACCCCTCACATGCATAAGACAAAATATTTTGAGTGGCACAACCCATGGGGGGAAGATAGGTCATCGCGACCTCATCAAAAGCTACCCCCAACACCTCCTAGACAGGAGCGGGAAGCTACTCTCCCGATTCCCGAAGAACCACCCCCGACGCCTCCTAGACATGAATGGGAGGCCGCTCCTATAACCAATGATGGGTGCCTTCCTCAGACATCCACCCATGCTTATGAGCCACCCTTAGAAATTCATCAAGAAGCCTCTAAGGAATCAGAGCGCGAAGAAGAGCGGGATGAACTGCCCTACCAAGGCATGGGGGTGCCATCTGGCCACCCCTCCATAAGCCCCAAGTTCCTCAACAAGAACCAACCAAAGAGGAGGAGTTCAAATCTCCCAATACATGCAAAGCACTAGAGCACTTAGAGTTGGTAGAGGCCAAGATTTTGGAGCTCCCAAGGCCCAACTTACATAAGGCTCCTTTCGAAGAGGATCAACCTTTAACCATAGGGCTACCTGATGATGCAGTCCTCCATGTCTCAGAATCTCCAGATTCTGATGAGCTATACACATTGTCCGAAGGTGAGGATGAAACAGACATAGCCCATAGCAATCACATGCGACAGCATCGACATCCCATAAACATCGATGAAGCATGTCAACAAATAAACATAATACTAGGGCATGAGTGGCATGTTAACCCACCGCAGTGGGACCAAGCGTTACATCCACAACTTTGGGCACACAAAGAGCAACTTCCACCAAGAGACATCATAGCAACATCAGTGCCGCGGGCGGACCCTGTCCTCATCTCCGTGCATAGGGCCGATCCATTCATGCCCATACCTCTAGAGCCAGATCCGGAGTGCAAAGACCATCAAGCCGGGGGTACCTCTATCCCCTAAAGAACCATAATTCAAACCCAAAATGCTCCAAGGATTATCGCAATCACTTGGTCACCCCAAAAAGCTCCAAGGATTATCGCAATCACTTGGTCAACCAAAAAGCTCCAAGGATTATCGCAATCACTTGGTCAACCCAAAAGCTCCAAGGATTATCGCAATCTCTTGGTCACCAAAAAGCTCCAAGGATTATCGCAATCTCTTGGTCACCCAAAAACTCCAAGGATTATCGCAATCTCTTGGTCAACCCAAAAGCTCCAAGGATTATCGCAATCTCTTGGTCACACAAAAGCTCCAAGGATTATCGCAATCTCTTGGTCAACCCAAAAAGCTCCAAGGATTATCGCAATCTCTTGGTACACAAAAAGCTCCAAGGATTATCGCAATCTCTTGGTCACCCCATAAAAAGCTCCAAGGATTATCGCAATCTCTTGGTCAACCCAAAAAGCTCCAAGGATTATCGCAATCTCTTGGTCACCCAAAAGCTCCAAGGATTATCGCAATCTCTTGGTCAATCCAAAAAGCTCCAAGGATTATCGCAATCTCTTGGTCAATCCAAAAAGCTCCAAGGATTATCGCAATCTCTTGGTCACCCAAAAGCTCCAAGGATTATCGCAATCTCTTGGTCACCCAAAAAGCTCCAAGGATTATCGCAATCTCTTGGTCAAACACAAAAGCTCCAAGGATTATCGCAATCACTTGGTCAACCCAAAAAGCTCCAACGATTATCGCAATCGCTTGGTCAAAAAAAATCAAGAAATTCAAAAAAACAAAACAACAAAAATCATCAAAAACAACAAAGATTTGCATCTCAATTCTAGGCATACTCAAATTCATCAAAAAAATTCATATTCTCGCACCTCATCTTCACCTTCACCAAAAACAATCCATCAAAATTACAAAAATACATAGCTGCATTAAGCATTGCATCCATACATTGCATATTTGTAGTCATACGAGTCAAAGGCACCATAGGCTGCAATAGCTCTGATAGTCCATCTTGTTCCGCATTGTCTCATGTTACAAAAACAACAAAAACACCATGCATAACTTTTACCACACTACAGTCAGTGGTCCCGGAATGTACCAAGAGTTTCAGTGATTCGACCATCATTTTCCTCTTTAGCCATGTAGTGTATCAAGTCGAACCGATTTTACGAAGGTAGAGTCATACTTGAAATACACCTTGTTACGTAACATCCCAACACAAATCAAAACACTAAAAATTCCCAAATTGTGTGAACGAAAGACGAAACCTCCAAAATAATCTAGGTCACCACAAGCGAAACGGTTATCTTGCTCATCCCCCTGTGCGAATGACCCCTAGAATGCTGAGAGTTGGCAAAAGGACAAGCATCCTCCCTACCCAATTCCCTAAGAATCCCTAAAGTTCTCAATAGTTGCAAAAAACACAAAAAATTTGCAAAAATGTCAAAACTCAAACTATAGTGCACACATCAAAAGGCACAAACAACAGTGATTTTCATCACTCCATATCCCCAATCCCTTGCTCGAAAGAAAAACAAATCAAAATAAACAGTGATCTCATCACTACAATGAGCAAGTATCCCAATACAATTGAAGAAAATAAGGGAGTTGACCTTGAATCCCCGGAACTCTCAAAGATTCTATAGGTCATAAGGCAAGCTTCAGTACCAATTTGGTTGATAGCCTATCGGTAACATAAGTAAACCTCCCGCATGACGATATATCTGTCACATTAACTTGCGTACAGATCAATGTTTGCATGTGGATGAGCTAGCTTATGGCATCCCGGATTACACCGCAGATTAATCTTAGTACATACAACAAAGGAATTCGTGGAGCTAATTAGGTGATCCTCAAGACAGGTTCGGTTGAAAGCCCATCTGGCACTGGCGGTATCCTAACAAATACCACTAAATGAACTCAATTGCACACACAGGGATGTGAAATAACTCGGTCAAAAACAAGTCCGATTCATACCTTGTTCAAAAGTCTTGTAAGATAAAGTACAGTCATGGCTAGTGAGTTAAAACCGTCTGAGTCTCAAAAAACCTTAGCTACATTTCTAAACCAACTGCGCTACTTTTCATCCTTACAATACCATAAAAAAAATACAAAAAAAGAAAAACCACATGTATACATACAAAGTCATGCATCACAACAATCGCCTAAAAACAAAATAACAGAGTTCTAAACAGTCCTAGGTGCCATAGCCAAACATCACAAACCCCATTCATCCATTTCATATCTCGCATATCACATATAAATCAAAACCATTTGCATTCATCATAGCATATGCATCCATCAAAATAAATCAACATGCATACATCCATATTCATCAACCATCATGCACAAGATCAAAGAAAATCAAAACAACAAAAACAACAAATAAATGCAACACAAAAACAAAAGCAATAAACATTGCTGCACACAAGTGCTCTTGCACTTAACCTCTTGGCATAGAAAAACCGATGTCGTGGTCTACATTGTCACTATCCTACTCCCTAAGAAGGCTACCATAGCCGGACCGCTCCACGGGAAGACGGATTTTGACAATTTCATCCCCAAATGGTGTCACAAAAGAAAACAACAAAAAAAAAAAAAAATCAAAATGCAACACAAAACAAACAATAAACATTGCCAGACACAAGTGCTCTTGCACTTAACCTCTTGGCATAGCAAAATTGATGTCGGGGTTTACATTGTCACTATCCTACTCCCGAAGAAGGCTACCATAGCCGGACCGCTCCACGGGAGGACGGATTGCCGACAATTCAATCACCAAATGGTGTCACAAAAACAACAAAAACAAGTACAAAATTCAACAAAAACACAACAAAAACATTGCCGGGCATAAGTGCTCATGCACTTAACCTCTAGGCAAAGAAAATCGATGTCGAGGTCCAAATTATCGCTCTCCTAATTCCCCAAGAAGGCTATCATAGCCGGACCGCTCCACGGGAAATAGGTTTTCGACGATTTCACCTCATTATGACATCACCAAAAGGGTTAACACCCACCAAAAATAGGTCCATATGTTGGAAAAATTGCACACGCTTAACGGTAAACCCTCTAAAGGCACACCTCGCACAAGTCATCTTGGGTCAAGCGACTCGTCGCTTCTCTCACGAAGGTCATTCCCTCATCGATTCGTCGCTTGAGGGGGTAGTCACACTTAGTCACCAACCAACAATCACACACCCAATTAAGGAAAACGACATGCATTCAAAGAATCATTGACAAAGACAATCACGCTCCTGCTTGGGGCAATAAACAAGCAACAATCAAATCAATCAAACACTTGGCATTTCGTGAATCATGAACACAAGGTTCCCCCTGAGGATAAAAATGCCCTTCACTTGTTCATGACTGATCAATGTCTAAGTTCAAGTCACACCTCACCAAAACAAGTTAATACTTGAAATCAAATTCCTTAGCTCGTCAGAAGCAAGGATTCAAGAATGCATGCCCTTTCCATACTTGGGGCATCAAAAGTTGGTTAGGTTACCAAGAAACCCTAATCATTAGTGCTTTGGTTATCTATTTTTGCTCAGCACTGCGTCACCCGCAACGCTTCCCAAAAAGGGGCATCTGGTAGACACCAAAACAGGCACCAATCCGATTATGTGACCGCAAACACCGATCGCTTTGACAAACACAGCCCCCAGTGGCAGCCCTCGGAGGTTAAACAGGTGGTCTTAACCACTTTCATAGCAATTTTGTAAGGTCAAGAAGCAATTTGGCACACTTGGACACTTTGCCCAAGTACTCGCCTCACCCCGGGACGAATTCAAAATAGAATCCGTCCCACCCCAGGACGAATTCTAAATCCGTCCCTGGGTGGGACGAATTCTAAGCTTAACGGGCAAAAAGGCAAATGGTGCCAAGTGGCAGCCCATAACAGTCAGTTAAGGGCTCCTACCTTGCACGCATGTGTAAGTGGACAGAGGGGCCGTTAGAGGACTGTTACAAAAAGCATTTATCAAAGTTCAAGTCAATGGAGGACTCCCCTCCCTCATGGGAAGACAAGATCGCCACATGGCGCCTATGGCCAACACATGGCATTTGTGCTTCCCTCCCAAAAGAGACCCCTTGGGTCTATAAAAGGTGGGACTTTTCTCACCCAAAACATACAAAGTTGAAGGAGTGTTCAAGCAACGAAGTGCTGCCGAATTGAAGACTCACTTGCATCCCTCTTGGTTCACCTTCCCACATCCACCAATCTCTTTTGCAAGGGAGGTTGTTGGGTGGCCTTTGGAAGCTCGAACCTTACCCAAATCCAACGCATGGACACCTGAACCTACCAATTCGCCGACCCCCCAATCCTAAAAGGTTTTGGGCCCATCCTTGGTGGATTGGCTCCAAAATCGAGGGCCAACGGTGGGAGGCCCACTTGGGCACCCCCGCACCTCCCAAGTCCTAATTTTAGTTTTTGAGCACTTTAGATTATTTTTTAGATTGCATTCCGTGTTACTAGGTCCGATTAGTCCATAATTGCAATTTTGTAACTTTTGGTAGATTTTAGGATGTTTTGTATTGCTTTGTCGTTTCGCTAACTTGCAGGTGTCAAGGTCAAATTCCCGAGGGTGGAGGCCAAATTGGGAAAATCCGACCATCTGGGTCGTCCCAAAATGGCCCCAATTACATAACCCCCCTGTTTGCAGGCGTTTTGTAGGTCCCGGGATCCGACATTGGAGCAGCCAGCAGGTCGGTTTCTCCAACTCAGAAGAATTTGTCCCACCCAGGGACGAATTACGATCGAATTCGTCCCGCCTGAGGACGAATTCCAGCTTAAGGTGGATTGGCCAGCCGCCTCGCTGGCGGTGGCCTTCCGGTAACTTTTCTTACCTTCTGTCAAGTTTTGAAGCAATTTGGATTCACCGTTTTCATCATGCTTCGAGCAAATATTCACATGCATATTTCATTGGTTTTAGAGAGAGAATGCTTTTCATTTGCAAGCAGGTGCTACTAACGTCTTGGTCATTTCTTTGTTCGCAGGAGAAGCAACAGAGGCGAAGAACTCATCGACATCAGCGGCGGCATCATCTTGGCCCGCCCATTGCAATCGTGGGCACGCGGAAAGAGGAATCATTCAACGATTGTAATCAAACCCTATTTGCGCTCCTAGCCCCTGAAAAGGGAGGAGGCATCATTGTAACAGAGATCAAGGGAAATTAATGAAAGGGCTGTGTTTTTCTCTATTTGATTGTGTCTCTTCCAATGTGTCTCTTTTCCGTTTCATGCAATTTACATTTCTAGGACTTAAGCGTACTTAATTTTGAATGCAATCGCACTTGGTGTTTCCTTTGACCGGAATCTCGTGCTTTCACACTCTAATTTGAATTATGTTATAAATCAAATGAACAAAAATTAAGTTGAAGATACATCTTCAAATATGGTGGTGGCCCAAGTACATGGATAAATAAGAAGTAATATCTTATTTTTAATTCTTTTGTAGAGGTTGAGTATCAAAACATAGTTCAGGTGCGACAATATTTTTAGTGATCTTGTCCTCTTCTTGAATGTTATAGATTTCCTAAGGATGGGCTATACCATCTTTGGACAAGAAAGCAAATTTTTATCCAAATGAGAAAAATCTTGTTTTATCCAAAGGTTAGGTCCAAGCATATTGAGGTAGCGTGAGAAGAATTATGTGCAATATATTTTTTTAATGAATCATCTAGAGAATATCTTCATAAAACCATTAATGGAGGCTCCATTTATTTGTACATTCATTTTGATTATATATTACTCCTACTACCAGATCGGTCATAATTAGATATTTTTAATGGATATATTAGTTCATGCTCTTATAAAGAGATCCTCTTAAATAACATGACACCATAATCATAAACTCATTCCAATTGATTGATTAAATTAGATTCCATGGTAAAAGACCAAAGTGATGTTTGATCTCTCTTCCTTCAACAATTACAAAATAACGCCAATGGTTCATAAGTAAATGCTAGTAGTACTTTGCTATAACTACATTTTATTTAGAAATATAAAATTTGCATAGTGCTTAAATATACTAGTTAACTATTCATAACAAATTTTAAACATAGACCTAACTCCAAGTACAAAGTTACCAAGGTAATAAAATATCCATGGTTGACTTGTGATATCCATGCCAATATAATGTTTTTCTAAAGATATAATGTTAATTTAAAAATAAAAAATAAAAAATTATGGTTGCTTTTAGAAGAATGTTGGTTGCCCTATTATAAATATTAGAGGAAAATAATTTATAGAATCTCAACCCATTTGTTATTTTTAAGTGCAAAAACCTAATCTTAAAAATTAAACATAGAACCGTTTTACGACTATATTTATATATATATATATATATATATAATTTTCTATATTCACATAAACATCTTTTGAAATTATTTCGCTTCTTTTATCCCATTCGGGAACGAAGAAAAAGTTACGAACGATTCTTTATTTTTCAAGCTAGGAGACATTATCAAACCACCGGTGGTTGGGAGCATGGGTCTTATTCTTAGCATACCTAGAAAGCTAGAACTAGTACATTTATGCATGATGCATTCCGTGAGTGAATGGGGAATAGGGAAGCAAAATTCATGCATGATCAAGGCAGTCCGGCAGTTAATTCTGGAGTATACTTTTAAACCAACGTGCCGATACTCTACGATAGCGTTTCAAGCCGTCGTTGAAATTAACATAATATAGTCCAAATCGACCTGTGTAGCCAAAGGCCCACTCGAAGTTGTCGAGAAGCGCCCAAACCAGATAACCTCGAATATCCGCTCCGTCCCTGATATTTATTTCAAATTCAAGTGTATTAATACAATCAATATTAATATTGATACTAAAAACTGGGCATTAGCACTAATAATTATCCATATTCAAAAGTCCATTTAGGCTTACGCACCGTATTAATTCAAGGACTTTGGATAGATGTTGTCTGTGATACATCACTGCGTTGGTATCGTTTAATGCTTGTGAAAGCGGGGTGGTGCCGTTGTCAAAACCAGCATATCCTGTTTAAATTTAAATTCAGAAATTCAAATTATATAGCTATACAACTGCAACTGTAGCTGTGACACTGTATGCGTATGCGTGTTGTGTTGCTTACCAGTCTCTGTTATGTAGATAGGGGGGTTGTTGTATCGACGCTTTGTATACCTTAGTACTTTCTCTAATCCGAGGGGATAAGACCTGAATAGATCAAGCCCTTCCTGCAATATAATGCAAATCAAAGCAAACATTACATTTGAATTTTGCATTCAGAAAAATACCAACTATCCATCAACAACCAACGATCAACATGTGAATCACTGGGCTTACCGGATCTCCAATCATAACTCCGTTGAACTCCTCTGAACGAACAACATACGAAAAAGTTGAAGTTAGTAAAGCAAACCTCAAGAAAGATATACATTATATAAAGTTTAATTTTAACTTGTCTAATTTTGATGAGTGTTAAAAACCTACGTGATACATTAGCACGGGCATCGAGAAAGAAGTCGGAGTTAAAAGGATCTGGTGGGATGGGATTGTCTCTAGCAAATTCGGAGGTATAGTATCCAAGAAAGTCAAACGAGCCTTTCAGATCTTGTGCCTGTTGCCGGGTGAAGCGTGGCAACCGTACTCCCACTAAGTCTCTCATGATCTTGGGGTACTCCCCTTTCGTCAATGGATCCAAAAACCTGTGAGATCAAACGACGACGATGATGTTATTGTTCTAGAGGTTCAGGTTTTCCGTAATAATAAAGCATTTATAAAATAACACAAACAAAGATAAACCTAAGAACAAGAACAAAAAAACACAAGAACAATAACAAAAAACATAGAAAAAAAACAAAACAATCAAAAACACAAGAACAACAAAAAACAACACAAAGAACACAAAAATAAAACAAAATAAAAAAACCCACCCACCTTAAAAAACTAAACAAAAAAAAGAAAAAATAAAAAAGAAATAAAAAATGAACAAAACAAAGACCTATCTAGACCAGAATACTATTAAGGCAAGAATCAACAGAGGAAACAAAATAAAGAATAGAATGAGCTAGGGAACTAAAAAAAACTGAATGAACCAAAGAGAACCAAAAAAAAAGAAACTAGGTACCTTCAGAACTGGAGCCATCCAAAGAAATGATAGAAAGAAGAGCTTCCCTAATTTGAGAAGCCCACCATATAGGAGGGTGGCCATAACAAGTAAGATCACCTTTGTCCAAAGCCCAATTAGTTAAAGCATCAAGCACTCTTGTTTTGATCTCCGACCACATGATTGTAATCAACTTTCAAAAATCCCATCTGGATTAACTGAATCTTCTCAATAATTCTTTTTATTCTCCAATCCACCTTATGATTCTTAGAAGGATTCTTCAAGAGATTAATCATAATTTGAGAGTCAGACTCAAACACCTTTTCCCATCCAACCTTAGTAGCCTCCTGAACACCTTTGAGGATACCATACCCCTTAACAAGGTTATTGGAAAGAATACCCAAATTCTTAGCAAAATTAAAAACCAGGGAGCCATCTGAAAGTCTACCAATTCCTCCCACACTGGCTTTTCTAGGGTTCCCTCTAGAGGCTCCATCAGTATTGACTTTTTCAAAATCCTTAGGAGGAGGTTGCCAATTTCTATTCCTATCCATTTTACTAATACTCACATTCCCTTTAAGTTGGTTGTGTAGACACCAAAACGGCACCAATCCGATTATGTGACTGCAAACACTGATCGCATTGACACACATAGCCCCCAGGGCAGCCCCTAGAGGTTAAACAGTGGTCCTAACCACTCTCACAACAGTTTTGGAAGGTCAGAAGTCAATTTGGCACCTTTCGGCACTCTGCTCTCATACTCGTTCCACCCAGGGACGATTACAAACTGGTATTCGCCCCACCCAGGGATGATTAGCAGTATTCGCTCTAGGGTGGGGCGAATAGCAGGTTTGACGGGAAAAAAGTCAAATCTTGACAAATGGCAGCTCAGATCCACCACTTAACTCTTCCTTCATTGCATGGGAGTGTGAGTGAGCATTTTTGAGTGCTAGAGGCAGTTACAAGGGCAGTCATGGAGCCCCTAATCAGGGAGGAATCTTCTCCCCCATGGGAAGGCATGATTGCCAAGTGGCGCCTCTGCATGCTCAATCACAAGAGACCTCCAGGTCTATAAATTGGTGAGTTTTCTCACCCAAAAGAGATACAGAGAAGGAGCATTTTGAGCAACGAAGTGCTGTCGTTTTACATCCACACATCTTCTTTGATTTGTGCCTTTCACATCCTTGATCTCTTTTGGAGAGGAGGTCATTGGGTGATTATTGGAAGGGCAAATCCGGAACCAAAACCCGACATTTGGCCACAACATCCTACCAAATTTGTCGAAAACACCCCACAAGAGGTTTTGGACCCATCCCAAGTGGATTGGTGCCGAAATCGGGCCCTAAACGGTGGGCGTCCTGCCCCTGGGCGCCCCTCGCACTGTTGTAGTTCTAATCGCCCCGCCCCGGAGCGATTAGAAATCTGTAGTAGATTTCCTTTCTATTATTCTTGCATCTGATTCTATGCTGCTTAGATAGGTTGTCATTCAAATTTCACATCGTTTTGAGCATTTTTTATCATGTTTTTATCATTTCCCGCCTTTACTAACATGTAGGTAGCATCATCAAATTCCCGGTGATAGAGGCCAAATTGGGAAAATCTGACCTTCTGGGTCTTCCCAAAATACCCCCTTTTAGCTAACCCCCAACTTTGTAGGTGATTTGGAGCTTCTCGGATGTGACATTTGGGACTGTGCTTTTTGACACTTTGTTGTAGGTCTAATCGTCCCGCCCTGGAGCGAATACGAATCTGTGGTGAATTTTTTGACTGTTCCATTTGTAGTGCCTTCTCGGTGATGTTTTTATGCCCCTATCAAGTTTTTAGTTCATTTGGATCTATTTCAGCTATCGTTTCATTTATATTTTGCATGTACTAATTGAAGGCGTGGGGATTGCATGTTTCATTTTATCTACAGGTGCTACTGACTATTTCTTATTTCCTTGAACATAGGGTCTCAACATTAGAGGAGCAGCAAGGAGTCAAGACTCATCAATGCAAGTGGTGGTGATGTTTGGTCCACCCACTTTACATGTGGGCATGCGAAAGAAGGAATAACATCCATTGATGTGACAAGAACACATTTAACGCTCCTAGCCCCTAAAAAGGGAGGAGGCAAATTGTAACAGAGTTTTGAAGCATATTAATAAAAAGGGTTGTCTTCCATATTGGCTTTCTATTTGGTTTCGATTCGTTTATGCTTCTCTCCTTTCATGCACTTTCAATTCATAGGATTTAGCGTTATCTTTTGTTTCGTCTGCATCGCATCTTGGCTTTTCCTTTTTGTTTTCGTATCCTCATGCTTTCAGTGGCGATCACGGTGGGACCTTGTCCTCTATTTTTGAGATCAAAAATCTGATTAAAAATTGCTTGTTTTTGCTTGCAGGTACCAAGTTTTCAAATGTTGGACTATTGTTCATTCCAGTCTGTGATGAATGTAGAGCTAGAATTCATCTTATCCAAGGACGAATGGGCATTCACCCCACCCTGTGATGAATACAGTTCTATTATTCATCCCACCCAGGGACGAATAGCTCTCTGTGCAGTTTCAAGACAGAAACTCAGAACCAGTCGATTTGGGCAGAGAAGAGGTAGGGGTCCTAAACACCTTCTGTCATTTTCTGCTTTCAGTTTTTTGTTTTCTGGTTACTTGCTTGCTTAGGGAAAGTTTTACTACATGTTTACTTTCTTTTATGCAAAATAAAAAGAATCCCACACATCACGTGGCAATTTAAAACACCAAGGAGCTGGTCGTAAAACCCCAACCCTTGATCAAGACCAACGGTGGATTTCATCACCACCTTGGCTTGAATTTTTGCATCCATAACCCCGATCGCTACTGTTGCTAGACGTAAATCCTGATGAAAGCTGACCAAGTGTAGCTGGGGTGATTCCCAGCGCATGAGGATAAGTCTTCTATGGTAGGTGTCAAAAATAGGGTGATTCCCCTTTCGTACCGCCTATGTTCCATGTACCATCTCCCCCGTACCAATAGTTTCCCTCACATAAGGGCGGGTATATAGAGAGGTTGGTATATCGGCCTGGAAATGGTATATCGAAGGGGCGACCATTTTTGGGAGTCATAAGAGCCATCATATTGCATTTAAACATTCTTTACAAAAGCTTTCAAAACAAAAATCAAAACACACTAAACCAGGTTTAGGGCACACCTTTAATCTTTAAACGAGATAATCATTGCTTTGTGTGTGTGTGATCTTTTCTATTTAGTGTAGCATAAAAATCATAAAAAGAAATAAAAATCTACGCATCTTGTAGGAAAACACCACCATGGTGTACACCCGTAGCCAAGCCCAATCAAGGGTGGGAGCTGCGGAGAGTGTACAAGGGGGCACAAGTCACCTCCGCTATAGCCCCAAGGACTTGGTCATACCACCTTGGTGGCCCGACCCACAAGAGAGTCCACATCATGCCATTTTAGAATGGGACTATAGAGGCACCCCTTTGAGGGACACTCCCATCCAACATAGACCCTTTCAAGAGGAATCCTTACATGTGGCACTCAATATAAATGGGAAGGCTCCCTTAGAAGCTCGGTATGAGTGGCCACCATGCGATGAAGTGCTAGAATAGCATAGGGTCCATGAGGAGAGGCCACATGATTATGTCATCCCTCCTTTACCCCCCATCACTGTTAGAAACAATAGGCCAAATCCAGAGCACAAGGCTCTTCAAACAGGGTGAGCCAACTCTGCCCGCCCCTTTCACATATATGAAAGGGAGCATGAGGAAGACCATTACATTCCTCAAGAGCAATACACAATGCGGGAGCAATGCGCCTCCACACCTGCTATCTACCAGAATCACCTACCGAGGCCAGAGCCTCGAGTGAATGCCGCCAACCTCGATAGAGGGAAGCGACCTATAGAGATCTCGGATCATCACGACCAAGATAAATGCGTAGGAGAGGCATCTAGGCCTCCTAGACTCAAGATGGCAGAACAAATTGACCTGGAAGTCGCCAGACATGCCACCCACCAAGCGTAGATCACGCAGCTTGAGCAAGACCAACAATAGCTAGAGCATCTATATCACCTTAGCAAAGAGCGCATTCGATGCCAAATAGATGAGCTGCTCCATAACATGGTGCCTAAGAGGGTTCCAACCCCTCACACCCAAAGAGCAAAACCATATGAGAGGTGCAACCCCTTGGTGCGAGACAGGTCCCCGTGACCTTACCAAGTGCTGCCTCCGAGACCTCCTAGACCTGAGCGGGAGGCCACTCCCAGGAACAATGATGGGCACCCCCCGTGGGGACCCACCCATGGTTATAGGTCTCACCCAAGAACTCCTCAAGAAGCCTATGAGGAGTATGAGCAAGAAGAAGAGCGGGCCAAAATGCCCTACCAAGGCGGAGGGGCTGCTATCCGGCCACCCCTCCATAGGCCTCAAGTTTCCCACAACCCACAACGGGAGCAAACTAAGGAGGAAGAAATTAAATCTTTCGATGCATATAAAGCGCTGCTAGAGCGCTTGGAGTCTATGGAGACCAAGACTTCTGGGCCCCAAAAGCCCACTTTACGCCAACTCCATAGTCATCCTGTGCATCCGTTAGTGCCGGCACCCCCTTACCCTGAACACTTTAAACTGCCTCAGTTGGCAATCTTTAGAGGTGAGGAAGATGCCCAAGAGCATGTGACTAGATTCCTGAGCCAATGCTTTGGCATTCAGGACAATGATGCTTTGCTGCTAAGAACATTTATAACCACGTTCGTAGGCCCTACCTCGGATTGGTTCACTCAATTGCCAAAGCACAACATTAGTAACTTAGATCAGCTAGTGGATGCGTTCCTCGAATGCTTCACCTTCAACACCAAGAAGAAGGCATCACTAAGTGACCTAGCCAACCTCAAGCAGTATGAGGAAGAAACCATGGTGGCCTATGGGAACCGATGGAGGACTTTGCTTTCAAAGCTGCCCTACCTCCCTCCTATGTCCGACCTCACCCAAATGTTCTCAAAGAGTTGTTTGAGATCAATCTCCGTGCTATTGCAGCTGTAGAAATATGCCACTTTAGAGGAAGCTCTGGTGCAAGCCAGAATCATTGAGGAGATCAAGATTCAGGATGGTGAGATAGCCAAGCCAAAGAAGAAAGAATGGTCTAAGAACACTAAAATAGGGACCACGCAACAGAAACCCGCTGCGGTCAATCAGGTTGCTATAAACGTCCCTAAGCCTGCACAAGCAACACAGCCCCAAAAGGCTAACTATCAGGCAGTGCCTCTTAACAGTTATGACCAAGAAAATTAGAGGCAAGAACAAAATCAGTAGCGTCACCCTAGGCGACAATTCACACCTTACACAGAGTCCAGAGACTCCCTGTTTGACCGCTTGTTAGCGGTAAACTTGATCAACCTGCCCGAGATTCAACCCATAGACCCCAATGCACCAAAACCTAAGGGCTACAGGGAAGACTTGTACTACAGGTTCCACAGATGGAAGGGACATGACCTTAATGCATGTTGGAAGTTTAAAGGCTTGGTGCAAGACTTAATAGATAACAAGACATTAGCGGTGGATAATCCCGTGGCACCAAGCAATCAACAAATGGAGGTCTTTAAAGACCCCTTGCCTACCCATGATGCGTAGGCAAAGACCCTACAAGTCAATGAGGTCACACAGAACTGCCCCATGCAGGGGTATGTAGGGATGATCAGTATAGTGACTCAAAACAAGAGGTACCCGAGCATAGCTGCCCCGTGATAGCTATAGGAGAGGTGCCAACAATGTCACAACCACAACAGCACCTTGCACAACCTCCTCCGCCTAGACCAGTGGCCATGATTCGAACCAAACTCACCCAGAGTTTGAGGACCACATCGGCTAGGCTCTCCATCTACGAGCTCATACAACAATCAACGCCCCATCGGGAGGCTCTAATGGAGATACTAAAAGCCATCGAGTTGCAGCCCCACGAAGCAAACTCCTTCAACAACTTCATGGGACATGTCAAATGATGCACTGAGCCAGTCATCACCTTTCGAGAGGACGAATTGAAATCAGTGGCTGGTGACATGGCGGATCCACCCCTGCACGTCATCACGCGGGTCAACGGGATTCCATACAAGAGGGTATTGGTGGACACTGGCTCATCCAGTAATATCATTACAATAGCGGCCTTGAAGCACCTAAAGTTGCCTCGCATCTCACATAGTGGCCTCCACCTATACACTGCGAGCATTCAATGATGCAATATGCTCGACAGTTGGCACAATTGTCCTACCCATCCAAGTGGGACAAAAGACTATACCTACATTGTGCCACATCTTGGAGGGTGAGATGGCCTATAACATCTTGTCTGGGTCGGCCATGGATCGGGGACATGAAGTGTGTCCCTTCGATAGCTCATCAGTGCTTAAAGTATACTTTCGAAGGGTAGGTGCATGTAGTCCCGGTGGACTTGGAACCCTTCAAGTATTGCAATGCGGTGCAGCTGATGCCGCAATCGACCCTTCCATCAACGCATTTGGATTTTTAGTTGAATCCATCTAAACAAGGTCTGATTCCGTAGGCATCCCCATTAACAAGTCCATCAAAACCCTAGTCGGGTCCATCTTCATCATCTGGTCCTTCACCAACAATGCCACCTACGGTGGCCACACTGAAGGACAAAGGGAAGAAACCCCTGGAAGAGGCACCGCCATTAGTCTCAACCATCTCTACTGAGGAGATGCCTAGCAGAATGGAAGTCGAGGCTCCTAGTTCACCCGACATGGAGTGGACTCGGGAAGAACTTCCGTTCCCTCCCCCTCAATCACCAACAATCACCATTGAAATGGCCAATACGGGCCTAGGGGAGTATCTGGTGTGGAATATTGTAGCAACACCCACACTGGAGTCCATGCAGGACATGGGGAGACCTCGCCTCCCCATCGGTACCATTGTTCCTCTAGGCTACCCGTCGAATCAGACAAACTTTGTGTATGGGGGCCTTGATCATGGTATTGAACCATACATGCAAGAGGACGAAGATGAAGAGCCTTTTACTGAAGATGTCAACTATTTGTCCAACCCAGACTTCGCTTTGAGATACCTTGGCCAATGCAATTGGCATGGATATGGGTTAGGCAGATATGAGCAAGGAGTGCGTGTTCTTTGCCAACCAAGATACCAAATGCCATACGACAAGTCAGGAGTAGGGTTCAACCACCCCCTACCCTTGGACATCTTGGTAGAGAACATGCAAGGCCTAGGGATAGGCAACAAGGGGGGATTGGCATTAGATCCATATGCCAACCCTAACATGACATATACACTAGGGGATTATCTCCCATTGTTGACAACCAACCTTGTTGACCTCAACAACCCTTTCCCTTCACTCGAGAGCAATCCCCCCCCCCCCCCCCCCCCCCCCCCCCCCCCCCCCCCCCCCAACAACCCCAATGGGGCCAGATCAATTTTCTCGAGCAAGATGAGCCTCTAATGTCGCAAATAGTTGTTGGAACCAACGAAGGCCTTTGGATCTCCGACAGTGATTATGAAGATGAAACTGAGATGGCATATCTCAATCACATGCGACAGATGCAGCAACAATACCCCTTGGAGATTGATGACATATTTGAACAACTAAACATAAGGCCAGGGCATGAGTGGCACCTAAACCCAACGCAGTGGGACCAAGTGTTGAATCCGCCACTTTGGGCATACGGAGAACACCTTCCGCCCAGAGACCCTATAGCGATATCAGTGCCGAGGGTAGACCCTGTCTTCCTATCCGCACATAGGGCCGATCCATTCATGCCAATACCTCCAGAGCCAGATCCGGAGCACAAAGAACATCCAGAATGTCCGAGTCACCACACCCATGGTAATGGAGACCAAAATCATTTCATCAACATGATCTCCATTGACTTAACCGCCCCCATCCACAATCCGGCCGATCCGACACAGTCATTATATCTAGACATAGATGCCATAGAC
The DNA here is from genome assembly GCA_028583015.1 of Wollemia nobilis. Classification (NCBI taxonomy): domain Eukaryota; kingdom Viridiplantae; phylum Streptophyta; class Pinopsida; order Araucariales; family Araucariaceae; genus Wollemia; species Wollemia nobilis. The sequence goes on from JAQPPZ010002533.1 coordinate 96,164, forward strand.
TGGGATCGCGTCAATTCACCACCATCCCCATCAGAGTATTGGCCTTTTGATGAAATGCTTCATTTCACCCCAGGGCCAACTCAGGATATCTTCCATGCTGAAGAGGAACCCGAGGTTCCTAACGATGATCTTAACTCAGCAAATGATATCCACTTGATCCCAACTCCACACCAGTTGGAGGACGGATCCCACATGTCGGTCGAGGAGACGACTGACGTAGACATCGGCTCTGATCCAGTGAATCCATAGATTATCAAGTTGGGGGTAAGTCTATCCCTCGAAGAGCAAGCCGACTACATTGCCCTTCTCAAAGAGAAGAAGGAGGTTTTTGCATGGTCCTACAAAGACATGTCGGGGCTAGATCCGTAGCTAGTCATGCATAATCTAATGCTTGATCCGACAGTCAAGCCAGTTAAGAAAAAACTACGTAAGATGCACCCAACAGTGGCCTTAATGGTCAAAGATGAATTACAAAAGTTGTTGGATGCACAGTTTGTCATCTGCGTGGATTACCCACCATGGCTGTCCAACATGGTGCCCATCAAAAAGCCCGATGGGAGGATTCACATATGCACTAATTTTTGAGATCTAAACAAAGTGAGTCCTAAGGATGATTTCCCCTTGTCGAGCATCGACGCATTGGTAGATGCTACAGCGGGCCATGAAATGCTTTCCCTCATGGATGGTTTCTCGGGATACAATCAGATTCGTATCAATCCCGAGGACCAACTAAAAATGGCGTTCACAATGCCTTGGGGGACATTTTGCTATAAGGTCATGCCCTTTGGCCTTAAAAATGCTGGCGCCACCTACCAACGTGCCATGACGTACATCTTCCATGATCACATGCATAAAACTTTGGAAGATTACATGGATGATTTGTTGGCCAAATCTCTTTTGCGCCCAGATCATCTCGATGACTTAAGCAAGATCCTCGATCGCCTCATGGAACATAAAGTCGACTGAATCCCAAGAAGTGCGTATTTGGCATCACATCTAGAAAACTCTTGGGTTTCATAGTCTCAAAATGAGGCATCGAGGTGGACCCAAACAAAGTCAAGGCAATCCTTGAAATGCTTCCCCCAACTACCATCAAGCAGCTCAGAAGCTTGTAGGGAAAGGTCACGTCAATCAAGCGCTTCATAGCGCAGCTATCTGACAAGTGCCGACCCATGAATAAATTATTGCACAAGGGGGTCGCATTTCATTGGGATGACGAGTGCCAGTCAGCCTTTGATGACATCAAACAATACTTGGCTTCGCCGCCAGTATTGGCACCACCTAGACCAGGAGTGTCATTCTACTTATACATCTCAGCTATTGAGGTGGCACTAGGCGCCATGCTAGCCCAGAAAAATGAACTACACAAAGAGTAGGCTACTTACTATCTTAGCCGCACCCTGGTCAGTTATGAACTTAACTATGCATACGTCGAGAAGCTCTGCTTGGCAGTGGTGTTTGCTACCAAAAAGCTATGCCATTACATGCCTAGAAACAAGATGTATGTTGTGTCTAAGGAGAATCCATTGTGGTACATGATGAGTCGTACTTATCATAGTAGCCACACGGTGAAATGGATCATGTTGTTGACGGAGTTTGACATAGAGTTTATTGGACAGAAATCCATCAAAGGTCAAGTCATAGCCGATCAACTAGCAGAGGCTCCTCTCGAAGATGATCAACCTCTAATCATAGAACTACCAGATGATGGGGTCTTCCATGTCTCAGAATCACTAGATTCCGATGAGCCCGAGTCACGAGCCGACATAACCCTATTTTTTGATGGTTCTAAATGTGAGCAAGGGGGTGGCACGGGAATTGTATTCTTCACACCGCAAGGGGCTCCAATGCCTCTGTCATTTAAATTAGATTTCCCGTGCACCAACAACAATGCAGAATACGAAGCCTTGCTCATAGGTCTTTAGACAACAATCACCATGAACATCAAACGATTGAACATCTTTGGTGATTCGCTGTTAATTGTCAACCAAGTCAAAGGGGTATTCCAATGTAAATGCCTAGTTCTACAAGCCTACAAAGCCCTTGTGGACAAATTCCTGGCAAAGCTTGAATGGTACGACATCGAGGCACTCCCTCGGTCATCGAATCATTTTGCGGACACTATGGCCTCCTTGGGGTCACTAATCCCGCAAGACATTTCTGGTGATATGACAACCATTCAAGTCAAAACACTATCGCAATCAGCGATGGAGCATGCAAGCTCTGACTTAACGCCAGGAATCCACTTGATCCAGATTGAACCATCCCCGGACAAGTTCTCTCGAATCCATGATTGTCTGAATCATGCTAACTGGGGGTCCTTGTTCTCCCCTACTCCCTTTAATAGCAACACAACGCTATTCTTACAAGTTCTTTCCCGCTCAGCTTTTGCTAGGGATGAACTTCAAGAGGGATTGGCTGTTCATACTGTCGAGGTTTTCGATCAGCAAGATTGGTATACACCCATAAGGGACTACCTCAAGTTAGGTAACCTCCCACTTGGATTGATGCATGCCACAAAATGATCATTCAAATAGAAAGTGGAAAAGCATGTCTTGTTAGGAGACATTTTGTACCATCGCAGCTATGAAGGACTCCTCCTTCGTTGCTTGGACCAACGAGGAGTCCACTTGGGTGATCACCCAAGTGCACGATGGTACATGCGGTGGCCACTTCGATGGTATGGCCATCGCAAAGCGCATTCTCTGCATGGGCTATTATTGGCCATCTTTAGAGCGAGATTGTTGCGCGTATGTAAGGAAGTGCATGAAGTGCCAACACCATGCCAATTTGACACACGTACCTTCTCAGGCCTTGCAGCCGATCCAATCGGCTTGGCCATTTTTGCAGTGGGGCTTAGATCTAATCGAAAATATCTCCCCTGCATCATCAGGCCATCACACGTTTATCATAACGGCCATAGAGTACTTCACCAAATGGGTGGAAGCAATTTCGCTTACCTCTATGACTGGAACCCGCATTTCGGAGTTCATTTTACATAATATCATATGTCATTTTGGTATTCCATCCAAGATAATCTCGGATAATGGGACGTCATTCAAGAACAAAGACGTGCGTGCTTTGACCACAAAGTACAAAATTTAGCACAATAGTTTTTGACACCCTATTATCCGTAGGCAAATGGGCAAGCAGAGGCATCAAACAAAATGCTAGTTGCCATCCTCAAAAAGACAGTCACAGATAGTCATAAGGATTGGCACATTCAGATCCCACTTGCCCTGTGGGCTTATCGCACTAGCATTCGGACGCCCACTGGGGCAACTCCATTTTTGCTCGTGTATGGCTCCGAGGCTGTCATGCCTCTCGAGTTGGAAATTCCTTCCCTATGCATATCAATGCAAGAGTTCATCGATGATGACATTGCATAGCAGGCCCGATTAGACCAGCTTACGTTGCTCGATGAACGACGCGTTAATGCTCTCGAGCATTTACGTATCTATCAAGAGCGACTTAAGAAAGCATACAACATGAAGGTTCACCTGAGGGACTTTCAGGTTGGTGACTTGGTCTTAAAAGAGAACCAGCAAAATTCTAACTTGCCGCCCCATCTAAGGGACAAGTTCATGGCAAACTGGTTAGGTCCTTATGTCATCCACAGTAAAATAGGACCTGGAACATACCGGCTCGCCTCTCTTGATGGAATCAAGGAACTAGAACCCTTGAACATCAGTCATTTGAGGCCATTCCATATTTAAAAGAGCCATAGCCCAAACCAAAAGCTCCAAGGATTCTCATAATCCTTGGTAAAAAAAACCTTGGTCAAACCAAAAGCTCCAAGGATTCTCATAATCGCTTGGTCAACCCAAAAGCTCCAAGGATTCTCAAATCGCTTGGTCAACCCCAAAACCCCCAAAGGTACCCCCCAAACCAAAACCCAAATCAAAACCAAAAACTCCAAGGATTCTCATAATCGCTTGGTCAATCCCCAAACGCCCCAAAGGTACCAAATAAAAAAAAACCCCAAAGGTACCCATCATCCCTTTGGTCAAACCAAAAGCTCCAAGGGTTCCCACAATCGCTTGGTCAAAAATAAGAAAATTCAAAAAAAAAAAACAATAAAATCATCAAAAATAACAAAAATTTGCATCTCATTTCCATGCATGCTCAAAATCATCACAACAATAAAGAGCTCTTTTTGCATCTCATCTTCATACTCACAAAAATCAATCCATCAAAAACACAAAAATATATAGCTGCATTAGGCATCACATCCATACATTGCATATTTGTGGTAATATAGGTCAAGGCACCATAGACTGTAATTACTTGGCAAAACCATCATTTTCCACATTTCTCCATTCTATAAACAGTCCATCAAAAATAAACGCCATTCGCATCTTTTTCGCCATATCATAGTCGGTTGTCTTCTAATGTATCAAGAGTTTTTGTCATTCAGCTGTCATTAGCTTTCTAGCCACATACTATACAAAGTCAGATAGATTTTACAAAGGTAGAGTTCTACTTGGATCACACCTTGTTACGAAGCATCCCACCACAAGTTAAAACAAATAAAAAAATTCCCAAGTTGTGTGAACGAAAGATGAAACCTGCAAAGCAATCCAGGTCACCATAAGCGAAACGGTTATCTTGCTCATCCCCCTATGCGAATGACCCCAAGAATGCTGAGAGTTGGCAAAAGGACAAGCATCTTCCCTACCCAATTCCCCAAGAATCCCAAGTTCTAAAAAAAAGGGTGCAAAACATCAAAATTTTGCAAAAGTCAAAACTCCAAAAATTTGACATCACCACCAAAGTGCATACATCAAAAGGCACATACAATAGTGATTCTCATCACTCAATATTCAAATCCCTTGCTCAAAAGAGAAAACAAAAATAAACAGTGATTTTTATCACTACAAAAGAGCAAGTATCCCAATACAATTGAAGAAAAGAAGGGAGTCAAACTTGAATCCCTGGAACTCTCAGCATTCAGAAGGTCATGAGGTGAACCTCAGTATCGGTTTGGTGGATAACCTATCGATCACTGGTGGCAAACCTCCCGCATGATGATATATCTATCACATTAACTTGTGTGCAGATCAATGTTTGCATGTGGATGAGCTAGCTTATGGTATCCTAGATAGCACCGCAGATTAATCTGACTAAATACAACAAAGGAGTTAGTGGAGCTAATTAGGTGATCCTCAGTATAGGTTTGGTTGACAACCTATCTGACACTGGCGGTATCCTGACGAATACCACATAAACGAACTCAATTGCACACACAGGGATGTGAAATAACTTGGTCAAAGACAAGTCCGATTCATACCTTGTTCAAAAGTCTTGTAAGATAAAAGTATAGTCATGGCTAGTTAGTTAAAACATCTGAGTCTTAGAAAACCTTAACTACATTCTAAACCAACTGTGATATCTTTCGTCCTTGCATCGCCATCAAAAAATACACAAAAATAACATGTATACATAAAAAGTCATTTACCAAAGCAATCGCCTAGGACAAAAAGCCATAAGTTCTAAACAGTCTATGGTGCCACCACAAAAAATCACAAATTCAATTCATCCATTCCATTTGCATATCATAAAAATTAGAAACATTTGCATTCATCATAACATATGCATCCATCAACATAAATTAACATGCATACATACACATTCAACAATCATTGTGCATAACATCAAATCATGACACGTGTATAAATAAAATAAAGTCATCTGTATATATATCATCAAAAATGCCCGTAGGCTACAATAACCGGTCCTCTGACCCCGCAAAAAAAAAGCAAAAACTCAAAAAACCCCCAAGCCTAGGGCATCGGCCACCATGATCACGCAGGATCGATGCGACGAGAACTACCCCCCATGGTGTGGGTCCTATGGGACCCCTCAAGGTGGCTGTTGCTAGCCCTCGCATCACGCCTACTAGAACCCCCCTCATCTAGCCACCTATGCCGTATCACTCCCTCTCGAGCGATGCGATGATCCACCTCCACTCAACGTAGGGATCCGCCCACCGAGGTGGCTAATCTTCACCTCCAGCTCCAACCGATGCCGCACAAAGTCCATCTCCCATTGGTGATACATAGCCAAATTCTCATTGCACTATGCCAGCTATGTCCATAGGAGATCCCTCTCCCACATAGCATCGGTATCCCCATCCCGTCGATGGTATGCAGCCCATGCGTTCTCCCACTCCGCTAGCTACATTCATAGGAGATCCCTCTCTCGTAGCGCATCCCTGAGCTCCTCATCCCACCTCCGGAGTAGCCCCTCCAATCATGCATTCTCAGCGTGCAACCCTACCTCCATATCCCTCGAGACTGCTTGAGGCATTGACATCTCCGAAACAGCAGCCTGCTCTGGCTCCCACTGCTCCGGGACGTCCTACATCTCTGGCTGATCCGGAACCCCAAAATCCTCACCCACATCATCCACCTCCACCATGTCCGCATCCTCCAATGGAGCTCCCCAATCATCTCCTGGTGCCTCTCCACCCTCCCCATTAGCTACTGCTGCCTCTATGCCTCCCAGTGGTCCCTCTCCCCACCATCACCGTAGTGTCCACCACTGCTCATACTCAGCCATCACCCCGACGTCATCCATATCAAGCGCATCAATAACTATATCTGCCTCCTCCCCCAGTGGCTCGATGATCGACCAAGCCAAGGTCCTCTCGTCCCCTCGACGATGATAGATCAAGGGCTCACCAGGTAACCCCTGGTGCACCCCAAACTATCATGTCACCCGGACATACGGGAAGTACTCCTGCTCAGTCCCATGTCACCCGATCAGCCATCTCCCCCTATGCACCCATCGGAGCCACTCTCCAGCCTCAGGCCAGGCTGGACAGTCTCGGTATGGGCGCCAGAACACCTCCCCTAGAGTAAGTCGAGCGAAGGCATCGACATAGTGCCCTACGACACCTGCCCACCATCGACTCTACCCCTGCTCCTCTGACCATCGCCATAGAGCCGCATATCCTATATCTTTGTCCACCATCTCTGATCGAGTAGTCCACGACAACCCCATCGGCCTCTCCACCGCTATGTGCTGCCAAGCCCAGCTCTACAATAGATAGCTACAGCCAATCCCCTTCCGCCTCCGATAGCGGACCTCATACAACTCATCATAGAGTTGTGCCAGCAGTGTCTGCCCCCACCTCATAATCAAGGGCTCATGCATCGGACAATCCACCAGTCGAAAGACCACCTCCAACAGGTTCCATGGGAACCTCGCACCCGAAGAGTCGGGTAGCAGCATGTTGGAAATGAGGCCCATCAGTACTACGTGCCTCACTCCCAACACGCCCCTCTCTAGCCACCACCGTACAAGAATGCCACCAATCTAGTAGTCACCCTCTGCCCTCTCCACTGGGCTATCCACACCCATCTCCTCCCCATGCCCAAAGTAGCATGTCAGCACTACTGTCCGCTGATCCCGTGGTGTCGTCCTGATCGGCAGTCCATCTATCAAAATCCATAGAATCCGATAGACGTCCTCCAAGGTCACTGTCATCTCCCCTATTGGGAGATGGAAAGTGTTGGTCCGAGGATCCCACAAGTTGATCAGGGCCGTCAGATAGGCCCGATCCCTGACCACAGGCTCCAGCCGAGTCACATGCTTGAGCCCAAGGGCATCAAGCCATTCCCAGTCAACCAAAGTCAACGCCTCCCGCGCTTCTGAGAAAACCGTAGGCACACGGTACCGACTCTTCACAACCTGCAAAGAAAACAAGACAAAAACATTAAAAAACATGATAAACTGTACAACAATAACATGAATATACAACAATACATAAAACAATGTACAACTAAAAATAGACAAATAAAAAACAACAAAATTCAAAACAATTCAAAAAAATAAAAAACAGTTGTCAGTACCTAGGGTTTCTAACTCTACGTTTAAACTGATAAACAATAATTCAAAAAAATTCAAAAACAAATTTTTAGTTCCTAGGGTCTTTCACTCTAATTCAAACTGATAAATTAAAAACACACAAACAGTAAAAAACAGTTGCCTAGGGTTTTAACTCTACGTTTAAACTGATAACTAAAAAAAAACAAACAAAAACAAAATTTTTAGTTAACCTAGGGTTTACCCTTAGTCTACACTGACAAATAACTACAAAAAACAAGCCAAAAAATTAAAAACAATTTAGTTAACCTAGGTTGTTTATCCTAGTCTACCTGACAAAAACAAACAACAAATTAACCAATTCCTAAAAAAAAAAATAAAAAAAATTAACCTAGTTTTTATCCTAGTCTACCTGACAAAAACAATTTTTTTACAACAAAAAAATAGTTAACCTAGGATTTTTTATCCTAGTCTAAACTGACAAAAACAAACCAAAAGAATATAAAAACAATAGTTAACCTAGGGTTGTTTATCCTAGTCTACCTGACAAAAACAAAATTTTATTACAGCATAAAAAAAAAAAAAAAGTTAACCTAGGGTTTATAATCCTAGTCTAAACTGATAAAAATATACAAACAAAACAAAATTAAAATGACAGTTTTTTTAAAACCTAGGGTTTTCAGCTAAGTTTTAAAAATGACAAAATTAACCTAAAACTCTAAGCTAGGGTTTTGCGTTTATCCTAGGGTTTTAATTTAACAAAAACATCAAAAAACAACAAATTTTTCTTTTTACCTAGGGTTTACCTTAGTTTAAAATGGAAAACAAATTTCAGAATTTAATTACGTCTTTTCAAAATAAATTTAAACTTGGGTTTCATTTTTAAAATCATGAAACAAACTACAAAAGAAAAACAAATAAATTGCGATTTTAAATTGTAAAATCAAACAATTTCCAAATAATTGCGAGCTAATTAAACGAGGAGGCGCACTCACCGGTCTCGCATCGGCTCCGCCACTTGATGACCTAGTCCGTGCACTCATGATGTCTGGACAAAGTTCGGTAGCACTTCGCTTCGCAGAATCGACCTCCTCCTCCTCAGAGCTCCAAATCGCCAAAAAATTTGAATGCAAATGAGCCCAAACCCTAGTTTTGGCCCTTAAATAGGCTTTTTAGCTCGTAATCGTTCCACCCTGGGACGAGCGCTCTAGTTAGCGCTCGTCCCACCCTGGGACGATTACCAACCTGGTATTCGCCCCACCCAGGGACGATTACAGAGCAAAAATTTCAAAAACAAAAAAAAATGCACCAAAATGCACAAAAAATAGCAATAAAATTGTCCAATAAGAGTGCTTTTGCACTTGACATTTTGGGCATGCAAAACCGACGTCGGGGTCACAAATCCTCACTATCCTACTCCCTAAGAAGGCTACCATAGCCGGACCGCTCCACGGGAGGACGGATTGCAGAGAATTTCATCCCAAAGCGGCGTCCCAAAAAGGGTCAAAACCCACCCAAAAATAGCAATAAAATTGCCGAACAAAGGCGCCTTTGCGCTTGCCATTCACTGGCATACAAAACCGACGTTGGGGTCACAAATTGTCACTATCCTACTCCCTAAGAAGGCTACCATAGCCGGACCGCTCCACGGGAGGACGGATTTTCGACAATTTCAACCCCAAAGGGCATCGCAAAAAGGGTTAACACCCACCAAAAATAGGTCTAAATGTTGGGAAACTGCACACACATTCAAAGATAAACCTCTGAAGGCACCCTTACACAAGTCATCTTGGGTCAAGCGACTCGTCGCTTTTCTCATGTAGGTCATTCCCTCATCGATTCGTCGCTTGAGGGGGTAGTCACACTTAGTCACCAATCAACAAATACACACCCAATCATGGAAATGGCATGCATTCAAAGAATCATTGACAAAGACAATCACGCCCCTGCTTGGGGCAGCAAACAAGCAATAATCACAAGCTGATCAAACACTTGGCATTCATGAATCATGAACTCAAGGTTCCCATAGACAAAAGGTTGCGCCCTTTGCCTATTCATGACTGATCAATGGCCAAGATCAAGTAACACCTCACCGAAAAAGGTTAACACTTGAATTGAGTTCCTTCGCTCGTCAGAAGCAAGGATTCAAGAATGCATGCCCTTTCCATACTTGGGGCATCAAAATTTGGTTAGGTTACTGAGAAACCCTAATCATTAGTGCTTTGGTTATCTATTTTTTCTCAGCACTGTGCCACGCACAACGCATCCCAAAAAGGGGCATCTGTAGACACCAAAACGGCACCAATCCGATTATGTGACTGCAAACACTGATCGCATTGACACACACAACCCCAAGGGCAGCCCCCAGAGGTTAAAAAGTGGTCCTAACCACTCTCACAACAGTTTTGGAAGGTCAGAGGTCAATTTGGCACCTTCAGGCACTCTGCTCCATACTCGTTCCACCCAGGGACGATTACAAACTTCTATTCGCCCCACCCAGGGACGATTAGCAGTATTCGCTCCAGGGTGGGGCGAATAGCGAGGTTTGATGGGAAAAAAGTCAAATATTGACAAATGGCAGCTCAGATCCGCCACTTAACTCTTCCTTCATTGCATGGGAGTGTGAGTGAGCATTTTTGAGCGCTAGAGGCTAGTTACAGGGGGCAGTCATGGAGCCCCTAATCGGGGAGGAATCTTCTCCCCCCTGGGAAGGCATGATTGCCAAGTGGCGCCTCTGCATGCTCAATCCCAAGAGACCTCCAGGTCTATAAATTGGTGAGTCTTCTCACCACAAAAATATATAGAGAAGGAGCATTTTGAGCAATGAAGTGCTGTCGTTTTACATCCACACATCTTCTTTGATTTGTGCCTTTCACATCCTTGATCTCTTTTGGAGAGGAGGTCATTGGGTGATTATTGGAAGGGCAAATCCGGAACCAAAACCCAACATTTGGCCACAAAATCCTACCAAATTTTTTGACAACACCCCACAAGAGGTTTTGGACCCATCCCAAGTGGATTGGTGCCGAAATCGGGCCCTAAACGGTGGGCGTCCTGCCCCCGGGCGCCCCCGCACTAATGCAGTTCTAATCGCCCCGCCCCGGAGTGATTAGAAATCTGTAGCAGATTTCCTTTATGTTATTCTTGCATCTGATTCTATGCTGCTTAGATAGGTTGTCATTCAAATTTCACATCGTTTTGAGCATTTTTTATCATGTTTTTATCATTTCCCGCCTTTACTAACATGCAGGTAGCATCATCAAATTCCCGGTGATAGAGGCCAAATTGGGAAAATCTGACCTTCTGGGTCTTCCCAAAATACCCCCTTTTAGCTAACCCCCAACTTTGCAGGTGATTTGGAGCTTCTCGGATGTGACATTTGGGACTGTGCTTTTTGACACTTTGTTGTAGGTCTAATCGTCCCGCCCCGGAGCGAATACGAATATGTGGTGAATTTTTTGACTGTTCCATTTGCAGTGCCTTCCCGGTGATGTTTTTATGCCCCTGTCAAGTTTTTAGTTCATTTGGATCTATTTCAGCTATCGTTTCATTTATATTTTGCATGTACTAATTGAAGGCGTGGGGATTGCATGTTTCATTTTATCTACAGGTGCTACTGACTGTTTCCTATTTCCTTGAACGTAGGGTCTCAACATTAGAGGAGCAGCAAGGAGTCAAGACTCATCAACGCAAGCGGCGGTGACGTTTGGTCCGCCCACTTTACATGTGGGCACGCGGAAGAAGGAATAGCATCCATTGATGTGACAAGAACACATTTAACGCTCCTAGCCCCTAAAAAGGGAGGAGGTGAATTGTAACCGAGTTCTGAAGCATATTAATAAAAAGGGTTGTCTTCCATATTGGCTTTCTATTTGGTTTCGATTCGTTTATGCTTCTCTCCTTTCATGCACTTTCAATTCATAGGATTTAGCGTTATCTTTTGTTTCGTCTGCATCGCATCTTGGCTTTTCCTTTTTGTTTCCGTATCCTCGTGCTTTCAGGTTTCTCTTAGAAGGTTTAATATTCAATATTTGCATCACTTGATCTCATATTTGGTGGGATTTTTGGGGGTGATTAAGGAGATGATGGACTGATTCAACTAAGTTGGCTATGGTATTTTGCCAAATATAGTGAATATCCTTCCTATCTTGATTAAAAATTCAGCTGTTCCTTTCATTCCAAATATTCCAAAGAAGAATGGTAGAACCCATCCAAACTAATTGCCTAATAAAATGATCAACACCCTCATGACTAGGCCAATCCCTCCAAAGTTGTTCAAAAGTAAAAAAATTGGACCACTATAAGCCAAGTAAAGTGGCCATTCTCCTCCACAGATCAACGGCTAAAGTACACTCAATAAAAATATGGTTGATATTTTCTACATTCTCTTCATACATTTCACATCTTAAATGGCCATGAAAACCACACTTCATAAGTTGCTCACCAGTAAGCATCCTACGATGCAATAAAAGCCAATTAAAGAACCTCACCTTAGGCTAGAGCTTTTGAGCCCACAATTGAGAAAATATGTCAGAAGAATGGTTGGGATTATTATGGTATAAGGTCAAATAACCTTGAGCAACTGAATACTCACCCTTAGTAGTGTTGTTCCATCCAAAACAATCTTTTTTATGGGACCAAGAGAGGTATCTCATATGAAGGATGCCTTGGATATCTTGTCTTTACCTTTCTAGGATTTGAATAGGCCAGTCCTCAATAGGGATCCAATATCTACCAACCTTTGAATTACCAGTATGGTACCGACAATAATTAGCCACCTTTATCCAATTAGCTCGATGAAGCTCCTCCATCCAAGGCCTCCAATCGGGAAACTGATTTATCAAAGGCTTGTGACCATCCTAAGAATCTGTCCAAAAATTTGCATGTTGACCATTATGAATGATCCAAAATAATTTTTCTTTATCAAATCCTCACCAATCTTAAGAATTGCTAAAATGGGAGAACCTTTGGTAGGAAGTTGATAGCGAACAAGGTCTTCAGGACTTTTGTTCTCAGCATATTTAGCATGAAGATTATTGGCCCAAAGAGCATTGGGGTTATGCAACATCCTCCAATATAATTTAGCAGCTAAAGCTTTATTGTTATTAATTGAAGACCGTAATCCTAACCCCCCTTCACTCTTAGGAAGACATAAAGTATCCCATTTCACCAAGGCCCATTTTCTTTTCTCCTTAGTACCACTCCAAAGGAAACGATGATTGATTTGATCCAATTCTCGAAGAACAACCTTTGTGATATTCAAAATAGAAGAAACATAAATAGGAATAGCTTGAAGGACTGATTTTACCAAGGTGATTCTACCCCCAAAAGAAAGCCACTTGTTGGTCCACTTTCCAATTTTCTTCTTGACTTTGTCCAACAACCAATTCCAATATTTATTTTTCTACCTTTGAATATTTATGGGAATACCTAAATAAGTGATTGGAAGAGAGGTCTTCTTATATATTAGCTTATCCAAGACCATGGATTCCTGTCTAGTAGAGCAATGAAAGAAAATAACTTTAGATTTGTCTTCATTGATCAACTGCTCAGTAGCCTTAGAAAAATAGCTAATGATTTGCTTAATATTAGAAGCTTCCTTAATTATAGCTTTACCTAAAAGAGTAGAGTCATCCACAAATTGAAGATGAGATATAGGTCTAGCTCCATGAGCAATGGTAACTCCCTCAAGGGTTTTGTTTTCTCTCTTTTTGGTTATAGTCCTACCCAAGCATTCAACAAGAATGATGAATAAATAAGGGGATAGTGTGTCACCTTTCCTAATACCTCTGGAAGCTGGGAAAGATTGAGAAGGCCTGCCATTGATAAGAACTAAGTAGGAAATTGAAGAGATACATCCCATAATCCAATCCATCCAATCCTTATAGAAACCAAAATGCCTCAAAGCTTTGATAAGGAAGTGCCAATCCACTCTATCATAAGCTTTGGATAAGTCTAACCAAATGAACATGGAAGGATAATTTTTCATATCCATGGAATGGATGGCTTCCTAAGCAAGAACTATCTCATCTACTATTTGACGTCCTTCCACATAACCCCCTTGCTCTGGGGAAATAATATTATGCAAAAGAGGCTTCAACCTTTCTGCCATGATTTTAGTAATGATTTTGAGAAGAACATTACATAAAGAAATAGGTCTAAAAGCTGAGATATGATCAACCTCTTGAGCTTTTGGAACAAGAGTAATATAAGTTTTATTGATAACCTTCAAAATTTCTTTGGCTTTCCTAGCTTCTTCCACCACCTCTAATAAATCAACATGAAGGATATCCTATAACTCTTGGTAGAACTCAATAGGAAAACCATCAGGACCTGGGGTTTTCCCTTTTTGCATTTTAAAAACTACTTGTTGAAGCTCATTGATAGTAACAGGAGCAATTAAAATAGAGTTATCATCAGAAGTGATAAGATAAGGTATTGCTTGAAGAACATTATCTTGTGAAGTTGATTCAAGGGGAGTAGCAAAAAAAATATTAGAAAAGTAATAAAAAACAATAGAGTTCATGCCATCCCAAGTATAAACAACATCTCCAGAATCTGATTTTAAGGAAGAAATAAAGTTGTGAGATCTTCGAGCTAGAAGAGATTTGTGGAAGAAATTTGTGTTTCGATCTCCTTATTTGAGCCATTGAATTCTAGATTTTTGCTTCCATAAGATTTCTTCTCTTTTTTCCCATTCCTCTAACTGAGTTGTGAGTTTAATTTCATCTGCACTTCTCTTCTCTGTGAGGCCATCTAAATAGATTTTCTTATTCAAATTTTCAATATGAGCAATAACTTCATGTTTTTTATATGAACATCCCCAAACTCTTTCCAGTTCCAAGTCTTGATTTTGGATTTAATGTATTGTTGTCTTTTGGCAAAATAAAACATCTTAGTCCCATGCCTAGGTTTACCTTCCTTCCACCATTGTTGCACATGAGGTCTGAAGGAAATGTCTCTAATCCACATTAATTGAAAATGAAAAGGAGAGAAACTCACATTGGTTTTCCAAATTTCCACCATGACACCAATGATCCGAAACATCATTATTAAGAGTCTTCACTTTAGGAATGTGACCATGCATTAAGAAATTTTCAGAGAGCAAAAACCTATCCAATCTCTCCATTATACAAGCTAAGCCTTGCCTTCTGTTAGACCAAGTCATAAGGCCATTATCTCGGTTGGATATCCACAAGATGGAGGTTTGCAATATATTTGCTCATGAGGTCAGTGCTTTTATCCAAATTTCTATTTCCCCCCTTTTCTCATCCAGAGAGAGGATGGTATTGAAATATCCTTCGATCAAGATCCAAGCTTTAGGAAAATGAGAGATAATATGAGTAATATCCTTCCACTGTCTTCTTTTTTCCTCCAAAGAAGTCAGAGCATAAACAGTAAATGCAGAGCATTATCTGGTTGGAATGTCTACTTTGAATAGCTATAGCCAACAAATCCCAACTACCAACCATATGGTGAATAACTACCTCTTTTGGATCCCAAAGACAAGCAATGCCACCCGAAGTCCCTTGGGAACTGAGGGAAACCACTTTTCCAGCTGGCCAAATTTTCTTGGAAATTAAGTCCATATCCTCCATTGACATCTTTGTTTCTTGAAGGAAAACAAGATGTGGATGATTTACCTGAATCATTCTTCTAATTTCATTTTGTTTTGAAAGACTCCCTTTGAGTCCTCTAATATTCCAAGTGATGATCTTCATTAATACCAGGGCTAAAAAATTTGGGAAGGGCATTAATCTTACCTTCCTCTACAAGCTTTTCACCTTCTTTTACCATATGATATTGATTGGTCTACAACCTACTTTTTGATTAGAATCCATCTTCAATTTTTTTTCCCTGTTTCTTGACTTATTCCAATTGAATCTGAGATGGCTTCTAACCTTGAAGAATGCTCATACATAGCCAACAGAGTCTATATTGGGACCTATATTATTTGAAGTTTTGACATTTGAAATATTGTTTTTCTTGTGTAAATTTTCTCTTTTTTTTTTCTGTTGAAAACCTTTGATTTTTTGGTTTGTCTCTGAGTTCTTCCCTTCATATTTAAATTGTGTTTCTAAGATTTCAGTTTCCATTATTTCCTCTTCCTCACTTGGGACATCATTTGTGGAAAGGATTTCAAACATATTAGTAGATGACTTTGATTGATCCTTCATAACTGGTTTTTTTTTAGTGTTCTTCTTCTTAGGTATTTGGAAACTTGCTGAGTTTATATCTTCTTTCTTTTGATCAGGAATTTTATTTGGGCAAGCACTGGCCAAATGACCATATTCATGCCAAATTCTACAATGAAAAGGAATGTTCTCATAGTCCACTACTTGATCCCAAGTGTCTTCCCCAAATTGTAATGTGATCTTTTTAGGTAGGGGTTTGTCAAAATCCATTAAACCACAAATCTGAGCATAAATAATATGTTCAAACTTTTGAGTACAATCAGAAGTCATCATAGAAGTTCCTAAAGAGTTTCCAATTGAAGAAAAAATAGTAGGATTCCAAAATTCAATAGGGAGGCCAAAGAGTCTAACCCACACGGGAGCTATAGAAGGCATCTCTTCTTTGGATTTAAATTTAGTATGCTAGGGCTTCATGAAAAGCCCTACCCTTCCAAAAAATCAAGGACCCCCTTGAAATGTTTTCTCTCTATCTTCATTATTAGCAAATAAAACAAGAAAATAACCATTTGGATAAATAGAGATTTGTAACTCACCTTTAGTTTTCTAGATTTTTATAGCCCAGACTTTGAAAGCAGATAGACTCGGACGAAAACCCATGAACCGACAAATTAGTCCTATTTTTTCCAAATCTTCAATGCCAGTCTTAATGTTACCCATATCAAGCTTAACAATAGGAGTTCCATCAGCTACTTTAAGACATCCTGACTCCGTTTTCCTAGGATCAATCTTAGGCATTCTTAGAGGTTTATGGGAAGCCCTAATATTGATATTAGCATTGGGTTGAGGTTGTCCACCACAAAGGGCATCCCTAAAATTCATTTTTGGGACTGAGTCTTCGAAATTCTTACCCTTGATAGGGGTTTTCATAGTAGAATTATTTTGTGGGTGAACCTTAGCACCAAATTCACTTGAGATATGAGCCATTTTTTTATCAACTGCTTGAAACTTGTTTCGTGATATTTTTAATCCTTGCCCTAGACATCATGGAAAGGTATGGTTTTCACTTTTCTTTTGTGCAGCAAATTGGAAGACATTGTCACTCAAGTTCACAGTATGATCTATCGAAAGACAAATTTCTAACCCATATTCTATCCCCTACAACATTTCCTGCTAAAATATTGAGCATAAACCACAAAAATATTGGTCATTAGGGCCCGAAGGCCCTAAAAACCAACCTCTGGAGCTACTTGCACTCAACCCGGATGAAACCCTTGCATAGTCGCTTGCCAAATATGTCGTTCACACATAGGGATGGGATAGGATTTGTGTTGCTCAAAATGATATGAAAATTGGTGGAGATGTTCTAGGGTTTTTCAGGCATCTACCCTCAAAATTTTAGCTCAATCTGAGTTCGGATGAGTGAGATATGGTCGAAACGAGTTCGGTAGTTTGGGCAGTCCTGCAAAAAACGTCTCATCTATATTTTTTTTCTTCAAATACGTTTTTTCTCATGCATAACAATATATATATATCCTCCTTCGCCATTATTTAATGTATAATCCTAGTCTAAGATAAATCCTTGATAAACTCGTCATTCTACTATTAGAAATCAATTCAAATTTTACCCACTTCTATAATATATATATATATATATATATATATATATATATATATATATATATATATATATATATATATATATATATATTATATTGCTGTCAAAATCCATCATCATACTTTGTAGCACTTGCAATTATTCTTGCTAGCAATATGATGATGGATTTTGATGATGCTACAAAGTATGATGATGGATTTTGACAAAGAATATAATATATATATATATATATATATATATATATATATATATATTATATTGTCATCAAAATCCATCATCATACTTTGTAGCACTTGCAATTATTCTTGCTAGCTAAAATTATTTGAAGAATAGATAGACACCCATCATGTAATAAATATATGTTAGAAATATAGTTGAAGGGTAATAAACAACATACTTCTAAATATTTATTTTCATTTATTTTCTTATCTTTTATCATACTTACCACAATTTTAATATATTTTTTAAAGATATTTTAATAGGCATTAAATTTAGTGAGCAACTTACCTACAAATAACTTTGTTTCTCGTCATTTTTTCTACCTCTTATCATATATTTTTTGCTCCTTCACCATTATTTAATGTATAAGCTTAGTCTAAGATAAATCCTTGATAAAATTGTCATTGTACTATTGGAAATCAATTCAAATTTTACCCACGTCTAATATATATATATATATATATATATATATATATATATATATATATATATATTTATGTTGCTGTCAAAATCCATCATCATACTTTGTAGCACTTGCAATTATTCTTGCTAGCTAAAATCATTTGAAGAATAGATAGACACCCATCATGTAATAAATATATGTCAAAAATATAGTTGAAATTTTCTCTCCTTTCGTGCTATGTGTGTGTATTGGGTATGACTTCATTATTTAAAAGATAAGAAGAAGAAGAAGAAAATAGCCAAAGGGAAGAAGATAGCATTTAAGTAATCTCCTACATGAAGCAAAAGGAAGAGGTAACAATAAAAATCAACAAATAAACTCAAATCAAAGGTGTGAAAAATAAAAATTCCAATGCTACAACTACAATAAATTTAGGCATTATAGCTATGAATACAAAAAGAAACTCACTGAAGAAAACAAACCATAAGTAAACTATAGAGATAAGAATGTGAATTAATAAAAAAAAAGAAACATTGATAACTTGCGATATTGAGGAAGAGAGTCAAAATAATATGTGGTATCTAGATAGTGGCTACAACAACAACATGTTTAGGAATAGAAAAATTTTCAACCACATGTTTGGAAATAGAAAAATATTCTTCAAACTATATGAGACCATAAAGTTTAAAGTAAAGCATGGAAACAACAACAAGGTACTTTCAATGTGCAAAGAAAAAATTCTAATCTACATAAAACAAGGAGAAAGAAGATACATCTCTAATGTCTATTAGGTATCAGGGCTAAAGCACTATTTATTAAGTGTTGGATAACTTGTGCAAAAGGGGCACATAGCATATTTTAAAAATGGAGATTGTATCATTAAATATGGTTATAATAGGCTCATTACAAATGTAGCCATGACAAAGAATAAGAGATTTTCTTTAAAAATTTAGACTCAAATTTGCTCTCCTTTAGTTCTATTGTAAATAATGCTACATGGTTATGGCATATCAGATTTGGCCACTTGAGCTTTAGTGGTCTTAATTTATTGCACAAAATACAAATGGTAATAGGGTTGCCAATAATAGATCAACCTAATAAAGTATGTGAAGGTTGTATTGTCGGCAATCAACATAGGGATGCATTTCATGTAGGAAATTCATGGAGAGTTTCACAACCTTTGGAGCTCATTCATTCAGATGTTTGTGACCCTATGCAATCCAAATCATTAAGGAACACCACATATTTTATGGTATTCATAGATTTTTTTAGCTTAAATAAAGGAGTATTCTTATTGAAATAAAAATTAGAAGAATTTAGCAAATATTAGGAGTTCGAGGCTTTAGTTAAAAAGCAAAATCACTACTATGTAAAAATTGTAAGAATAGATAAAGGAGATGGATATGTCTCAAACAAACCACAATAAAATACTGTTACAAAAAGAAATAGCAGGACCATAATGGATATAGCAAGGAGCATGTTAAAGGCAAAAGCATTACCAATTTTTTTTTGGATAGAAGTTGTAGCATGTGTAGCTTACCTATTAAGCATGTATCCCATAAAGAGTGTAAATGATGTGATACCATAATAAGAATGGAGTAACAACAAACCAAGTGTTGCTCACTTAAGAGTCTTGGGATGTATAGCCTATACTCATACTCTAAAAGAGAAGAAAATAAAATTGGATGATAGGGCAAAAAAATGCATCTTCATTGGGTATAGTGAACAATCAAAGGCCTATAAACTATATAACCTTGTTACAAGTAATGTGATCATTAGAAAATATGTGAAATTCATGGAATATGAATATTGGATCTAGAATTCCAAATATAATCAACAAGAAACAACAAGCATTAAGATGGAGAACTTGAATAGAAAAAAAACATAAATTAACCCTCAACTTCAACCAACAGTACCAATGTAAGGAACGAACCTTCCTCATCATCAAACTCACCATGAAGTGCAACAAGAATACCCATTTATTTTATCATGATAATAATTTCAAACACAAGAAACTTACAAGAAATATATGAGGTAACAAGAAATAAAATTGAAGATGAAGAACATGTTAATTTTACCTTCCTTTCTAAATGTGATCCTATTTCATTTTATGAAGCAATTAAAAAATAGAAAATGGAATAAGAAATAGAATCCATGGAGAAAAATTTAACTTGGTAACTAATGGATCTTCTAGCAGGAAAGAAAACAATAAGAGTGATATATATGTACAAAATGAATTTCAATGCCAAGGGTGATGTTAAAATAAATAAAGCAAGGTTGGTTGTAAATTGGTATGCACAAAATCAACGTTTATTATCATGAAGTCTATACACCTGTAGTAAGTCTTGACATAGTTAGAATAATTCTAACATTGGTAGCCCAAAGGGGTGAAAAGTGCATCAAATTGACATAAATTCTACCTTTCTAAATAGGGTATTGGAAGAAGAGGTCTACATAGACCAACCACCAAGTTATGAGCTAGAATGTCAAAAATGAAAGGTATATAAACTAAAGAAAGTAGTGTATGGATTGAAACAAGCACCTAGAGCTTGGTATAGTTGCATTGACTCGTACTTTTTAGGAAAATGGCTTCATCAAATATCCATATGAGCACACACCTTACATTAATACTACTAAAGGAATAAATGATAGTATTCTACTCACATGTAGATGATTTGATTTATACTCACAACAATAATATGTTGTTTAATTAATTTAGAAGTACTATAAAGAGCAAGTTTAAAATTATATATTTGGGTTTAATAAGGTATTTTCTTAGTATTGAATTTACTCAACCAATAGATGGTATCATCATTTCACAAGGTGGATATTCAAGAGATGTTTTGAAGAGGTGTAGAATGGAGAATAACAAACGACCTAGTACACCATTTGTAATAGGTCTAAAATTGATCAAGAATGATTGTAGTTACAAATTTGATTCAAAATTGTACAAGATATTGGTTGGAAATCTTATGTATTTCACAACCATCAAATTAGACATTATGTATGTAGTAACTTTAATCTCAAGGTTCATGGTGATAACAAAGAACACTGAATTGCTAATTGAAAAAGGATTTTAATGTATGTTATAGGAACCAAAGACCATAGGATATTTTATACAACAAAAACCAACTTGAATTTGTGGGATACATAGATAACGGTTGAGCTAGAAATATTCATGATAGAAAAACACTTCAATATATGCCTTCAATATTGGATAAGATGTAATCTCATGGTTATCCATGGATTAACCTATTATTGTACACTCCACTACTAAAGTAGAGCATGTTGTTGCCACATCTACAACATGTCACGCAATATGGACTAGAATATTTCTAGGTAAGTTGAATCATGAATAGAAAGCAAAAACTAAAAATTTTCAATCCAAGTATTTAATGTTTCATGGCAGAAGCAAGCACATTGATATCTTCCTAGTTAAAAATAATAAATTTGAAATACCATTTTGATGGTCCAAATAACAAGTATTTGATATTTTAACAAAATATTTAAAGAAGTAAGATTTTGAAAAGTTGAAAGAAATTTTAGGTGTCAATTTTTTTGTGAAATCATCCAGGAGTTGTAGGTGAGTTGGAGAGGAGAGGAAAATCCTCCAAGAGAGCTTCCAGGTTCAAATATCCACCCTACCAAAAAGCTGAATTGGGTATCCAAAATCCAATTGATAATGTTGTGCGGGC
Organism: Wollemia nobilis; assembly: GCA_028583015.1. Lineage (NCBI taxonomy): Eukaryota > Viridiplantae > Streptophyta > Pinopsida > Araucariales > Araucariaceae > Wollemia > Wollemia nobilis. The sequence continues at coordinate 118,061 of JAQPPZ010002533.1, forward strand.
AAGGTCGGGTGCGACTCCAGGGTGACTTTGATGGTGTAGATTGAAAACCCCCTGTTCGTGGTCTCTCAGACCAAGGCGGCCCCGCAAGGGGTTTTTCGCTTAAAATTTTTTTTTTTGTGAAATATGGCTTAAGGGAGGGTGTTGGAAAAAATCAAGATTTCAACCACTCTACCATATCATTTTTTCTCTATAGCTATCAGAATACATTACTATACTTCATAGAATTTATATTTATTTTTGGTACTTGCAATTATTCAAAGAGTAGATAAACATTTATCCTATAATTAATGTGTGTCTAGAAGCTAGACAAAATATCTTCTCCTTTTGTGCTATGTGTGTGTGAGTGTTGGTCATATATTCATTTTATAAGATAAGAAAAAGAAGTAGAAATCAAAAGAAAAGAAAATAGCCTCTAAGTAATCTCTTGTGTATTGTAAGTGCAACATCAAGGTAACCTTTATAAAGGTGAAGACAAATCTCAAGAAATATTTTTGTTATTTGAATAAGTGTATCTAGATGTGATTGACATGTTGTTGTTCTAAAGACATGAAGTAAAAGAATCTAGGATCCAGTTGTAAAAGCTACTACAACCACCACCTTTGATATAATATAAGATACATATTTTTATCACTGCATATCTTTCATGTTTTTTTTTTGTTGTATTTTAAATTATGGATGTTTTTGCATGTGCTATCAAAATAAAATTACCTTTTGGATTAGATTAGACTATTTATCTCTCTAGTTTCCTGATCTTGTATTTTCTATCTAGTATCAAACTACCTATCTACAATTTATCTAGTGTTTTGTCTACTTACTAGAAATTTATTATGTGAGATTTCTTGGTCTTGGTATTGGGTTCAAACAATCATATCTATCTACACTTATGGTACCATTAACTTGTGTTTACCTTTCACTTATTAGTTTAAGCTCCAAGAAAACTATTTTTTCATGTACGTTATATAGGAATTTCCATCCTTTTTCATGCCATAATCATGATAAAAAAAATGTACAACATAGAATGGATAAATATATTGTCATGAAAATACATTTGAAAAAATATTTAGATTAAATATCAATGTCCTATGGAGTTATTATTCTTGAAGTTTAAAACTTGTGTATATTTAATTGTGCACATTATCCTTTTACCTTATTTACTACAAGTTGGGTAATTACCACATAGCCAAAAATGTAATAGAGAGGAGATAATGGAAAAAATATTATTTTTAGATGGATCTTCCAAATACATGTTAGGGTTTACAATTATGGGTTGTATTATGCATCTAAAAATATTTATGTTATTTAATACAAAGATTTACTACATCTAGTAGATTAACTACTGTCATTACACTCTAACAATGAAACTAATCATGCACGATGATATTTTAATGAGCATTAATATTAGAGGATAAATCACCTACAAATAATGTGTTCCTTATGTTTGTGAAAGCACGAGATTTCGGGCAAAGGAAACACTAATTGCAATATAACCAAAACCAAATGCGCTTAAGTCCTAGAAACGTAAAGTGCATGAAATGGAAAAGAAACGCATTGGAAGAGACACAAGCAAATGGAGAAATCACAGCCCTTTTCATTCAAATATCCCTTGATCCTCGGTTACAATGACGTCTCCTCCCTTTTTGGGGGCTAGGAGCGTTAAATTAGTATTTGTTACAATATGTGACTTAGTCTTCCTCTTTCCGCGTGCCCACGATTGCAATGGGCGGGCCAAGATGATGCCGCCGCTGATGTCGATGAGTTCTTCACCTCCGCTGCTTCTCCTGCGAACAAAGAAACAACCAAGATGTCAGTAGCACCTGCTGCAAGTGAAAAGTGTTCGTTCTTCTAAAATCATCAAAAGATGCATGCAAACATTTATCTAAAACAAGTAAACAAAATGATTCTAAACAGCCTGAAAACTTGACAGAAGACAGAAAATGTTACCAGAAGGCCATTGCCACTGAGACAGCTGGCCAATCTGCCTTCAACTAGAATTCGTCCCTGGGTGGGACGATTTCTGACTGCAATTCGTCCCTGGGTGGGACGAATTCTTCGTGTTGAAGAAGCCGACCTGCTGCTGCTCCAATGTCGATTCTCGAGACCTGCAAAACGCCTCCAAACAAGGGGGTTATGTAATTGGGGCCATTTTGGGATGACCCAGATGGTCGGATTCTCCCAATTTGGCCTCTACCCTCGGGAATTTGATCTCGCCACCTGCAAGTCAGTGAAACAACAAAGCGACACAAAACATACTAGAATCTGACCAAAAGTTACGAAATTGCAGCTATGAGTTAACCAAACATAATAACACAAAATGCAACCTAAAAAAGTAATCTAGAATGCTCTAAAACCTAGAAAGTGCGGGGGTGCCCAAGTGGGCCTCCCACCGTTGGCACTTGATTCCGGCGCCAATCCACTAGGGATGGGCCCAAAACCTCTTAGGATTGGGGGGTCGGCGAATTGGTTGGTTCAGGTGTCCATGTGTTGGATTTGGGTCCGGTTCAAGCTTCCAAAAGCCACCCAACAACCTCCCTTGCAAAAGAGATTGGTGGATGTGGGAAGGTGAACCAAAAGGGATGCAAGTGGGTCTTCAACTCGGCAGAACTTCGTTGCTTGAAAACTCCTTCAACCTGTATATTTTGGGTGAGAAAAGTCCCACCTTTTATAGACCCATGGGGTCTCTTTTGGGAGGGAAGCACAAATGCCATGTGTTGGTCATAGGCGCCATGTGGCGGTCTTGTCTTCCCATGAGGGAGGGGAGTCCTCCGTTGACTTGGGCTTTGATAAATGCCTTTTGTGACGGTCTTCTAACGGCCCCTCTGTCCACCTACACACGCGTGCGAGGCGAGAGTCATCAAGCGAACTGTTCTGGGCTGCCACTTGGCACCATTTGTCTTTTTGCCCGTTAAGCTTAGAATTCGTCCCACCCAGGGACGGATTCAGAATTCGTCCTGGGGTGGGACGGATTCTATTTTGAATTCGTCCCGGGGTGAGACGAATACTGGGCAAAGTGTCCAAGTGTGCCAAATTGCTTCTTGACCTTACAAAATTGCTATGAAAGTGGTTAAGACCATTGTTTAACCTCTGAGGGCTGCCCTAGGGGCTGTGTTTGTCAAAGCGATCAGTGTTTGCAGTCACATAATCGGATTGGTGCTGTTTTGGTGTCTACAAGATGCCCCTTTTTGGGAAGCGCTGCGGGTGACACAGTCTTGAGCAAAAATAGATAACCAAAGCACTAATGATTAGGGTTTCTTGGTAACCTAACCAACTTTTGATGCCCCAAGTATGGAAAGGGCATGCATTCTTGAATCCTTGCTTTTGACGAGCTAAGGAATTTGATTTCAAGTATTAACCTATTTTGTTGAGGTGTGACTTGAACTTAGACATTGATCAGTCATGAACAGGCAAAGGGCATTTTTATCCTCAGGGGGAACCTTGTGTTCATGATTCACGAAATGCCAAGTGTTTGATTGATTTGATTGTTGCTTGTTTACTGCCCCAAGCAGGAGCGTGATTGTCTTTGTCAATGATTCTTTGAATGCATGTCATTTTCCTTAATTGGGTGTGTGATTGTTGGTTGGTGACTAAGTGTGACTACCCCCTCAAGCGACGAATCGATGAGGGAATGACCTTCGTGAGAGAAGCGACGAGTCGCTTGACCCAAGATGACTTGTGCAAGGGTGCCTTTAGAGGGTTTACCGTTAAGCGTGTGCAATTTTTCCAACATTTGGACCTATTTTTGGTGGGTGTTAACCCTTTTGGTGATGCTGTAATGAGGTGAAATCATCGAAAACCTAACTTCCCGTGGAGCGGTCCGGCTATTTTAGCCTTCTTGGGGAAGTAGGAGAGAGATAATTTGAACCTCGACATCGATTTTCTTTGCCCAGAGGTTAAGTGCAAGAGCACTTATGTCCGGCAATGTTTTTTTTTGTTTGTTTTTGTTGAATTTTGTACTATTTTTGAGTGGGCTTTGACCCTTTTGTGATGTCGTTTGGGGATGAAATTGTCTAAAATCTGTCTTCCCGTGGAGCGGTCCGGCTATGGTAGCCTTCTTAGGGAGTATGATAGTGACAATTTGTGACTCCAATGTCGATTTTGTATGCCCTTGTTGTCAAGTGCAGTAGCAATCCTGTCGGGCAATTTTATTGTCTGTTTTTAGTGCATTTTTAGTCATTTTTTGATTTTTTTTAAGTGCTGGCCTGAATTCGTCCCTGGGTGGGACGAATTCCAGTTGGAGAATTCGTCCCTGGGTGGGACGAGCGCTAATCAGAGCGCTCGTCCCAGTCAAGGACGAATTCCAGTGCAAAAGGCCTATTTAATGGCCAAAACTTGATTTTGGGCTCATTTGTGTCATTTTTTTCTTGCGATTTTGGAGCTCTGGGAGGAGGAGGTAATTCTGCGAAGCGAAGCGCTGCTGGAATTCTCTCTGCTATCATGAGTGCACACACTGGTTCGAGCGGCGGAGCCGAAGCGAAACCTGTAAGTGTTCCTAGAGTTTATTTTGCTTTTATTTAATGCATTGTTTTTGTGTTGACGCTTTTCAAAACTTTAAGATTTTTTGTGATGTTTTTGTTTAACGGTTAAGGTTAGAAACCCTAGAACTGAAAATTTGATCTGTTATTTTTTATTTTTATTTTTTTTTTGTTTTGTGTTGTTTTTTTTTTTGCTTTGCAGGTTGTTAGGAGCCGGTACCGTGTACCCGTTGCATTTCTTGAGGCGCGGTTGGCATTGACCGATGATGACTGGGAATGGCTTGATGCCCTTGGGCTCAAGCAGGTGGCTCGACTGGAGCCTGTGGTTTCGGATCAGGCCTATCTGACGGCCCTGATCAAGCTTTGGGATCCGCGGACCAATACTTTCCATCTCCCGACAGGGGAGATGACTGTGACTCTTGAGGACGTCTATCGGTTGCTTCGGATTTCGATAGATGGTCTGCCTATTAGGACATCGTCGTTTGATCAGCGGACTGCTATACTTACGAGATGTTTTGGGCATGGGGGGCAGCTGGGTGTAGCAAACCCAGTGGAGACAGTCGAGGTGGATTGCCAGGTCGGCGGGATTTTGGTTAGCTGGTGGCGGGAGAGGGGGTGTTAGGAGTGAGGCACGCATTCTTGATGGGCCTCATTTCTAACATTCTTCTCCCTGATTCGTCAAGCGCGAGGTTCCCGTGGAACCTGCTGGATTTGGTGTGGCAGTTGGAGAGTGCCCGATAGAGGCACCGTTGATTCTGAGATGGGGACAGACTTTGTTGGCACAGCTCTACGGGGAGCTGTACGGGGTCCGTTGTCGACAGCGGAAGGGTGTCAGTTGTAGTTTTTTGTTGCAGTGCTGGGGTTGGCAGCACATAGCTGTTGAGAGGCCTACCGGGTTACCGTGGATGACTCGGGCGGTGATGGAGGATGAGGAGATTGGTTATGCAGTTTTGTGGCGGCGGTCTACGGAGCAGGGGCAGAGTCGGCGATGGGCAGGTGTCGTTGAGCACTACACTGATGCCTTTTCTCGGCTCACTCCAGGGGAGGTGTTTTGGCGTCCCTATCGGGACTGTCCAGCTCGGCTCGAGGTCGGAGAGTGGCTCCGACGGGTACGGAGGGAGCGGTGGTTGACTGGGCGGCACGGGACGGAGCATGAGTTCTTTTCGTACCGTCGGGTTACACGACAGTTTGGGGTGCGCCAGGGGTTGCCTGGTGAGCCCGTGGTCTATCGGCGGCGGGGAGATGAGAGGGATCTGGAGCCACCGGTCACCGTGCCATTGGGCGAGGAGTTCGATGCAGTGATTGAGGTCCCGGATGTGGATGACATCGGGACTACCACTGAGTATGACTCGTGGTGGGTACTGCGGCGTTGGAGAGGAGAGGGGCCACTGGGAGGCGCAGAGGCGGTAGTGGAGGATGCTGAGGCAGTAGGGGGTGATTGGGGGGGTCCGATGGATGATGCGGACATGGTGGATGTGGGAGATGAGGATGTGGACTTGGGTGTTCCGGAGCAGCCGGACATGCAGGATGTGGAGGAGCAGTGGGAGCCTGAGCAGGCTACTGTCCCCGCGAGTCCTATGCGTCCGGAAGATACAGAGGAGGTGGGGTCGGATGTAGGCGTTGAGATTGCTCGACTGATAGAGCTGCTACGGATGCGGGATCTGGAGTTGGGGGATGCGAGGTGGGAGCTGGGGGATGCACGGCAGGAGAGGGATCTTCTATGGGCTCAGTTGGCAGAGCGGGATAGAGTTTTGGCGCAGCGCGATGATGCATTGTCTATCTATCATCGACGAGAGGCAGAGTGGTGTCTGTACCGGATAGACTTGGAGAGGGAGGTCATCCGCCTTGGTGGGCGGCTACCTGAGCCTTCGGTCGGTGGATCTTCATGGCGGACAAGGGATAGTCTGACTGAGCAGTCAGCATCATCTCGTCGTAGGCGGTTAGATGAGGGGGGTGGTAGCAGGCATGATGCGGGGGCTAGTAGTAGCCGCCCTGCGAGGTCCCGTAGGACCCACACCACGGGGGTAGTTCCCGTCGCACCGATCCTGCGTGATCATGGTGGTCGACGCCTTAGGTTGGGTTTTTGGATATGATTGCGGGGTCTGAGGACCGGTTTTGTAGCCTGCGGGCATCTTTTTGACGATATATATATATACATACCGGTTTTATTTTTGGTTTTGTACATGTGATGATGTGATTTTTGTTATGCATGTTTATATTTATTTTGATGAATGCAGATGTTATGATGAATGTAAATGTTTTTGATGTCTATGTGATATGCGAGGTGAAATGGATGAATGACATTTGTGATGATTGCACTATAGGCTGTTTAAGAAGCTCTTTATTTACATGGTTTTTCTTTTTTTTTTGTATTTTCTGATGGTATCATAAGGATGATAAGTAGCGTAGATGGTTTTGGAATGAATGTAAGGTTTTCTGAGATTCAGTCAATTTTAACTCACCATCCATGACTGTACTTTATCTTACAAGACTTTTTGACCAAGGTATGAATCAGACTTGTTTTTGACCCAGTTATTTTCCACATCCCTGTGTGTGCAATTGAGTTCATTTAGTGGTATTTGTTAGGATACCGCCGATGCCAGATGGGCTTTCAACCGAACTTGTATTGAGGATCACCTAATTAGCTCCACGAATTCCTTTGTTGTATGTACTAAGATTAATCTACGGTGTAATCCAGGATGCCATAAGCTAGCTCATCCACATGCAAACATTGATCCGTACGCAAGTTAATGTGACAGATATATCGTCATGCGGGAGGTTTACTTACATTACCGATAGGCTATCAACCAAATTGGTACTGAAGCTTGCCTTATGACCTATAGAATGCTTAGAGTTCCAGGGATTCAAGGTCAACTCCCTTCTTTTCTTCAATTGTATTGGGATACTTGCTCATTGTAGTGATGAGATCACTTGTTTATTTTGATTTGTTTTTCTTTCGAGCAAGGGATTGGGGTTATGGAGTGACGAAAATCACTCTTGTTTGTGCCTTTTGATGTGTGCACTTGTAGTTTGTCAAATTTTGGAGTTTTGACATTTTGCAAATTTTTTGTGTTTTGCAACTGTTGAGAACTTTAGGGATTCTTAGGGAATTGGGTAGGGAGGATGCTTGTCCTTTTGCCAACTCTCAGCATTCTAGGGGTCATTCGCATAGGGGGATGAGCAAGATAACCGTTTCGCTTGTGGTGACCTAGATTATTTTGCAGGTTTCATCTTTCGTTCACACAATTTGGGAATTTTTAGTGTTTTGATTTGTGTTGGGATGTTACGTAACAAGGTGTATTTCAAGTATGACTCTACCTTCGTAAAATCTGTTCGACTTGATACACTACATGGCTAAAGAGGAAAATGATGACTGAATCACTGAAACTCTTGGTACATTCCCAGACCACTGACTGTAGTGTGGTAAAAGTTATGCTTGGTGTTTTTGTTGTTTTTGTAACATGAGACAATGCGGAACAAGATGGACTATCAGAGCTATTGCAGCTTATGGTGCCTTTGACCTGTATGACTACAAATATGCAATGTATGGATGCAATGCTTAATGCAGCTATGTATTTTTGTAATTTTGATGGATTGTTTTTGGTGAAGGTGAAGATGAGGTGCGAGAATATGAATTTTTTGATGAATTTGAGTATGCCTAGAATTGAGATGCAAATCTTTGTTGTTTTTGATGATTTTTGTTGTTTTGTTTTTTTGAATTTCTTGATTTTTTTTGACCAAGCGATTGCGATAATCGTTGGAGCTTTTTGGGTTTGACCAAGAGATTGCGATAATCCTTGGAGCTTTTTGGGGTGACCAAGAGATTGCTATAATCCTTGGAGCTTTTTGGATTGACCAAGAGATTGCGATAATCCTTGGAGCTTTTTGGTGACCAAGAGATTGCGATAATCCTTGGAGCTTTTTGGGTGACCAAGAGATTGCGATAATCCTTGGAGCTTTTTGGGTTGACCAAGAGATTGCGATAATCCTTGGAGCTTTTTGGGTGACCAAGAGATTGCGATAATCCTTGGAGCTTTTTGGGTGACCAAGAGATTGCGATAATCCTTGGAGCTTTTTGGGTGACCAAGAGATTGCGATAATCCTTGGAGCTTTTTGGATTGACCAAGAGATTGCGATAATCCTTGGAGCTTTTTGGATTGACCAAGAGATTGCGATAATCCTTGGAGCTTTTTGGATTGACCAAGAGATTGCGATAATCCTTGGAGCTTTTTGGGTGACCAAGAGATTGCGATAATCCTTGGAGCATTTTGGGTTTGAATTATGGTTCTTTAGGGGAGAGGGGTTCCCCGGGGGGTGGTCTTTGCACTCTCGGATCTGGCTCTAGAGGTATGGGCACGAATGGATCCTTCCTAGGTGCAAATTTTGCGAAAAGGAGGGCGGGGTCTTCCCTCGGCACTGTTGTCATGATGGGATCTCGAGGTGGACGATGCTCATCTTGAATTTGGAGCCATGGATCCAACACTTGGTCCCACCTCGCTGGGTCTACATGCCATTCATGTCCTAACAGTATGCCCATCTGTCCCATTAGATCTTCATGAGTTAGAGCGCGGTGATTTTGTCGCGCATGTCTGAGATAGTCCATCTCAGTCTCATCTTCTGAATCACTTTCATAGATCCAAAATTGTTCATCCTCTTCAGCATCTGTTGCTTGCGACGTTGAGGACTCTTCCTGTTCCAGTGAATTAATCTGGTCCCATTGCGGTTGTTCCACTCTTAGTGGAGGGACCTGATTCTCTTGAGACTGTGTTATTTCATCTGGAACCTCTAAGGGGAACAGTTTTCAGAAAGATGTCCGGCAGCCGTTGATGTTCTCTTTGAGGATTAATCTCTGAACTTTCGCCTCTCTCTAGCAAAGAAGAGGGATTACTCATTGCTTCCGGGGGTGTTTGTTGACCATGGGAGGTAGTCTCCCAATGTGTATTCCGTATTCGGATTGGCATAAGGACCCAATGCCAATCCCCCCTTGTTGCCTATTTCTAGGCCTTGCATATTTTCAACCAAGATGTCTAATGGCAGGGGATGGTTGAACCCTACCCCTGACTTGTCATATGGCATCTGATATCTTGGTTGGCAAAGGATCCGCATCCCTTGCTCATATCTGCCGAGCCCGTATCCATGCCAATTGCATTGGCCGAGATATTTTAGGGCAAATTCTGGGTTTGACAGATAATTGATGTTTTCAACAAAAGGCTCTTCGTCTGTTTCCTTTTGTTGGCATGGTTCAAGACCATGATCAAAGCCCCCATACACAAAATTTGTCCTGGTTCGATGGGTAGCCTAGAGGGACGATTGTTCCAATGGGAAGGCGAGGTCTTCCCATGTCTTGTACTCGACTCCGAGTGTGGGGGTTGCCACAACATTTTGCACTAAGTATTCCCCCAGGCTCGTCTCGGCCATTTCAACGATGATTGTTGATGATTGGGTGGGAGGAAACGGTAGTCCTTCCCGAGTCCATTCCATGTTTGGTGGTTCGGGAATCTTGGTTTCCGTTGCGTTGGGCGCTTCCTCTGTTGTTATTGTTGAAATTGTGGGCAACCTTTCTTCTAAGGGCTTAACCTCTTCCATGATTTGTTTTCCCTTGTCCTTCTGTTGGGCCATGATAGGTGGCGTTGATGATGAAGGAGCCGATGATGAAGTCTCACCTGGCTGGGATTTTGCCTTGTTGGCCACCAGTGGTGCCTGCGGTATTGGACCTTGTTTAGATGGATTTAATTGGAAATCCAAATGCGTTGAAGGGAGGGTCGATTGAGGTATGAATTGTACCGCATTGCAATACTTGAAGGGCTCTAAGTCCATTGGGACTACATGTATTTCTCCTTCATAAGCATACTTCAAGCACTGGTGGGCGATCGAAGGGACACATTTCATATCCCTGATCCAAGGCCGCCCTAGCAAGTATATTATAAGCCATTTCACCTTCCAAACACATGGCACAGTGTAGGTATTGACTTTTGTCCTACCTGGACTGGCAGAACGACTGTGTTGACTGTCGAGCATATTGCATCATTAAAAGCTCGCAGTGTGTACGTGGAGGCTGTGATGTGAGAGGCTGGCAGCTTCAAATGCTTTAAGGCTGCAGTGGTTATGATGTTACTGGACGAGCCAGTATCTATCAACACTCTCTTGTACGGAATCCCGTTGACCCGCGCGATAACGTGCAGGGGTGGATCTGCCATGTCATTTGATATCGTTTTGACCTCATCTTCTCTGAATGTGATGACCGGCTCCGTACATTGTTTCACATGTCCCACGAAGGCGTTGAAAGAATTTGCCTCGTGGGGTTGTAATTCAATGGCTTTTAAAATGTCCATAAGAGCTTCTCTATGGGGAGCTGATTGTTGAATAAGCTCGTAGATGGACAGCCTAGCCGACGTGGTCCGCAAACTCTGCGTGAGTTTGGTTCGTATCGTGACCTCAGGTCTAGGCGGAGGTAACTGCGTTGGGCGTTGTTGAGGATGCGATGTTGCCGGAACTTCCTTCGTAGCTACCTCAGGGGCAGCTATCGGGTACCTTCTGTTCCTTGTTACTATGCTAATCATTCCCACAAATCCCTGTGTGGGAAGATCTTGTCGCACCTCGTTAATCTGGAGTGGTTTTGTTTGTGCCTCGTGGGCTGGCAAGGGGTCCTTGAATACCCCCATTTGTTGGTTGTTTGGTGCGATGGGGTTGTCCACAACCAATGTTCTGTTGTCGATCAAATCCTGGACTAGGTCTTTGAATTTCCAGCACCCATTCAAGTCATGTCCTCCGCGCCTATGGAATCTACAATACAATTCCTCTCTGTACCCCCTAGGCTTGGGAATGTTAGGGTCTATAATTTGGATTTTCGGTAGAGTGACTAAATTTGCCGCTGACAAGCGGTCAAATAAGGAGTCCCTAGACTCCGCATATGGGGTGAAATTTTGCCTAGGGCGACGCGGGTAATTTTGCTCCTGTCTTCTATTATCTCTTTCATAAGCAGGAGGCACTTGCTCGGTAGTTAGCCTTTTGAGGCTGCGTTTCTTGCACAAGCGCGGGAACATTTATCGCAACTTGGTTGACTACAGCGTGTTGTGGTTGCGTTGTCCTAGTTTTAGTGGTTTTATTCCACTCTTTCTTCTTAGGCTTGGCAATTGCGCCTTCGCCTATCTTAATCTCTTCTATGACTCTGGCTTGCGCCAAAGCTTCTTCTAAGCTGTCGTATTGTCGCGGCAACAATAGACCAGAGATTGATTTTAAGCAACTTTTTGCGAACATCTGCGTGAGATCAGACATAGGAGGACGGTAGGGTAACCTAGAAAGCAAAGCTCTCCATCGATTCCCGTACGCTGCCATTGTTTCCTCTTCAAATTGCTTGAGGCTCGCTAAATCACTTAGTGATGCCTTCTTCCTTGTGTTGAAGGCAAAGCGTTCAAGAAACGCGTCTACTAATTGATCTAAATTGCTTATGCTGTGTTTGGGTAGTTGTGTGAACCAATCCGAGGTAGGGCCTGCGAATGTGGTTATGAATGTTCTAAGCAACAATGCGTCATTATCTTGGATGCCGAAGCATTGGCTTAGAAATCGTGTAACGTGTTCCTGTGCGTCCTCTTCACCTTTAAAAACTGCCAATTGAGGCAACTTGAAGTGTTCGGGGTAAAGAGGTGTAGGCACCGAGGGATGCACCGGATTACTGCGGAGTAGACGTAATGTGGGTTTTTGATGCCCAGCGAGCTTTTGTCTCCACGAGACTCCAAACGCTCCAATAGCGCTTGGTATGCATCGGAAGATTTTATTTCTTCCTCTCTTGTTCGCTCTTGTTGCAAGTTACGGTAAAGTGGAGGCCTATGGAGGGGTGGCCGAATGGCATCCTTCCTGCCTTGATGGGGAGTTTCAACATATTCCTCTTTTGGTTCATACTCCTCGTAAAATTCTTGAGGAGTCTCCGGGCGAAACCTATGACCCTGATCAAGCTCTTGCTGAAGGTACCCATCATTGTTTCGGGGAGTTGCCTCCCTCTCGAATCTATGAGGTCTTGGAGGCAGAGCTTGACGAGGTCGTGGAGACCTGTCCTGCACCAACGGATTACGCCTCTCATACTGTTCAGCTCTTTGGATGCGAGGGGTTGGCCCCCTCTCAGGTATTTCATAGCGTAACTCATCCGCTTCGCGTTGCATGCGTTCTCTATCCAAGCGGTGTCGATACTCTATCTCCTATGACTTTGTTTAAGCCGCATGATTTGGGCTTGATGGGTGGTATATCTGGCGACGACTGGGTCAATTTGGTCTACCCTATTTTGCTCAGGAGGTTCGAATGTTTCTCCTATGTGTTTACCTCGAGTTTGCTGGTCTAAGGTTTCAATGGGTCGCTTCCCTCTGTCGAGGTAAGCGGTATGTGCTCGAGGTTTTGGCCTCAAGGGGTGATCATGATATCCTGCTAGTGCGGAAATGCAAGGTTCCCGCGTTGTTTGTTGCCCTCGAGGAATGCGATGGCTTTCCTCGTACTCCCTTTCACGGGTGTAAAGGGGGTGGGCGGAGTTAGGTCGCCCTATGTAAGGAGCCCTGCGCTCCGGATTTGGTCTCTCTATTCTGATGATAGGTAAAGAAGGGACGCCATATCCACGTTGCCCCTCCAAATGGACGGTGTGCCTGTCTAGCGCTTCATCGCGCGGTGGCCACTCATGCCTAACTTCAAGAGGTGATTCTCTATTTATGTCAAGGTCTACATGTAAGGCATCTTCCCGAAAGGGGCTGCTTTGAATAGGCATACCCCACCGAGGATTCCGAATTGGATTCTTTTGTAGGTTAGACCTATAAGGCGGTATGACCAAATCCTCAGGACTGAAGTGAAGGTGACTTGTGCTTGCTTTTTGTGTACCTTCCGGAGCTTCTGCCCTTGATTGGGCTTGACTACGGGTGTACACCATTGCGGTGCTTCTATGCTATCTAAATAAGTTTTTATCTCGTTTATGATTTTTTTTTGTCTACACTAAGCAGAATTAAGCACACACATTCACAAAACCGTGATTATCTCTTTTAAGGATTATTGGTGTGCCCTAAACTGGTTTAGTGCATTTTGATGTTTTGTTTTGTTTTTGTAGGTTTTGAAGATCGTTTAAATGCATTATGACGGCTCATATAACTCCCAAAACGGTAGCCCCTTCAATATACCAACGAGGCTGATATACCAACCTCTCTATATACCCGCCCTTACGAGAGGGAGACTATAGGTACATGAGAGCGGAAGGTACGTGGTACGTAGGCGGTACGGAAGGGGGATTGTCCTGTTAATGGCACCTACCATAGAAAACTTATTCTCGCACGCATGGGAATCACCCCAGTGACACTCGGTCCGCTTTCGTCAGGATTTACGCCTAACAACGAGTTGACAATCAGGAAATGGATGCAAAGCTAAGCCAAGGTGGTGATGAACCCACCGTTGGTCTTGCTCAAGGGCTGGGGTCTTACGACCAGCTCCTTGGTTTAAAATTGTTGCGTGGAGTGTGTGGGATTCATTTTATTTAACGAAAATGAAACAAGCATAAATGACTTTTCCTATGCAATGCAGGATAAAAATGAAAACAGTCAAAGAAACAGAAACAGAAACAGAAATTTTAACAGAGATTATAAAAATCCCTACCTCTTCTCTGCCTGCTCCAGTTGCTTCTGAATTTTTGCTCTGAAAATCTATAGGCAAGAATTCGTCCCTCTGGGAGACGAATTGCAGAACAGAATTCGTCCCTCCCAGAGACGAATTTGAATTCGTCCCAGGGTCAGACGAATTGCAGAATAGAATTCGTCCTACCAGAGACGAATAGCAGTCTGCAACAAAAAAATGTACCTGTCAAGCACAAAACACAAAAATTTAATCAATTTTCTGTGATTTTAAAAATAGGGGACAGGTCCCACCGTGATCGCCACTGAAAGCACGAGATTCCGGGCAGAGGGAGCACTAATTATGCAACATAAGACGAAATGTAACGCTTTAATCCTATGCACAAAAATGAAGAAAGGAGACAATTTGAAGATGACAGAAAAGATGTAAAGAAATCACAGCCCTCTTTATTCAAATATCCTTGATCCTCGGTTACATAGACGTCTCCTCCCTTTTGGGGGCTAGGAGCGTTAAATTAGTATTCGATTACAATATGTGACTTAGTCTTCCTCTTTCCGCGTGCCCACGTTTGCAATGGGCGGGCCAAGATGATGCCGCCGCCGATGTCGATGAGTCCTTACCTCTGCTGCTCCTCCTACGAACAAAGAAACAACGAATATGTCAGTAGCACCTGCTGCAAGTGAAAAGTGTTCGTTCTTCTAAAATCATCAAAAGATGCATGCAAACATTTATCTAAAACAGTAAACAAAATGATTCTAAACAGCCTGAAAACTTGACAGAAGACAGAAAATGTTACCAGAAGGCCATTGCCACTGAGACAGCTGGCCAATCTGCCTTCAACTGGAATTCGTCCCTGGGTGGGATGATTTCTGACTGCAATTCGTCCCTGGGTGGGACGAATTCTTCTGTGTTGAAGAAGCCGACCTGCTGCTGCTCCAATGTCGATTCTCGAGACCTACAAAATGCCTGCAAACAAGGGGGTTATGTAATTGGGGCCATTTTGGGATGACCCAGATGGTCGGATTCTCCCAATTTGGCCTCTACCCTCGGGAATTTGATCTCGCCACCTGCAAGTCAGTGAAACAACAAAGCGACACAAAACATACTAGAATCCGACCAAAAGTTACGAAATTGCAGCTATGAGTTAACCAAACATAATAACACAAAATGCAACCTGAAAAAAGTAATCTAGAATGCTCTAAAACTTAGAAAGTGCGGGGGTGCCCAAGTGGGCCTCCCACCGTTGGCACTTGATTTCGGCGCCAATCCACTAGGGATGGGCCCAAAACCTCTTAGGATTGGGGGGTCGGCGAATTGGTTGGTTCAGGTGTCCATGTGTTGGATTTGGGTCCGGTTCAAGCTTCCAAAAGCCACCCAACAACCTCCCTTGCAAAAGAGATTGGTGGATGTGGGAAGGTGAACCAAAAGGGATGCAAGTGGGTCTTCAACTCGGCGACACTTCGTTGCTTGAAAACTCCTTCAACTCTGTATATTTTGGGTGAGAAAAGTCCCACCTTTTATAGACCCATGGGGTCTCTTTTGGGAGGGAAGCACAAATGCCATGTGTTGGTCATAGGCGCCATGTGGCAGTCTTGTCTTCCCATGAGGGAGGGGAGTCCTCCGTTGACTTGGGCTTTGATAAATGCCTTTTGTGACAGTCTTCTAACGGCCCCTCTGTCCACCTACACACGCGTGCAAGGCAGGAGTCATCAACTGACTGTTCTGGGCTGCCACTTGGCGCCATTTGTCTTTTTGCCCGTTAAGCTTAGAATTCGTCCCACCCGGGGACGGATTCAAAATTCGTCCTGGGGTGGGACGGATTCTATTTTGAATTCGTCCCTGGGTGAGACGAATATTGGGCAAAGTGTCCAAGTGTGCCAAATTGCTTCTTGACCTTACAAAATTGCTATGAAAGTGGTTAAGACCATTTTTTAACCTCTGAGGGCTGCCCTGGGGGCTGTGTTTGTCAAAGCGATCAGTGTTTGCAGTCACATAATCGGATTGGTGCTGTTTTGGTGTCTACAAGTTTGATTTTTTTTTTTTTGATAAGTAACTAGAATTTTATATACAAATTGGGATTTTTAAGAGGATCCCAAAAACTTATAACAAAAAGGGCCGTAGCACCGATATTTAAAGAAATTCATTAGTACATGAAAATAAACACAAAATGTAAGAGAAAGGGCACTAGTGAGGCCCACTTCATAAAAATATCATCCTCCCATTATTGGTAGTCTAGGATCCTCCTAGGGGTGGATACAATAGTCTGGGATCCAACCAGGGATGGATACAATAGTCTGGGATCCACCTAGGGGTGGATACAGGAGTCTGGGATCCTCGCAGGTGTGGATATAGCGCACTTGCCCAAACCTGCATAAGGAGAGTGAAAAGCCCAAAAAAAGCCTACAACAAGAAATCCTACTCGAAATTCAAAAGTATGGAATTATAAGAAAAATAGAGAGGATCCTAACCCAGGTATGGCTCAGGATGTAACCCAGGGTGTAGTAGGGCAGCAAGCAGCACCGGGATACAGGCCAAGGATCAATAGTGGGACAGCTTGGGAAATGGCTTTAGGGTCTTCAAAGAAAAAAATAGGAAGCCTCTATATGAGCCTGAAAAGTGGAACAACACTACTAGGGATATCTACAGGCCAACATATCCCTATGTATAGCAAGGATAAATACAAGGAAACTAGAAGGATCTAGGGAAAATAGCAACAAGCGCAAAGACAAGATCTTGGAATCTAAAATTGAAGGAGGAAGGAGGGGCCACAACTACAAATACACTGATCTCCCCTAGACCAGAGACTACATAAGGATTATCCCACCACTTCAATAGAAAGAACCAGGAACCACTAGCCTTGCTCACAAATAGATATAGGGAAATGGGACCAAGAGCCCCTAAATAGGAGCTAAAATGAACAACTTGAGGATCCTAGGCGGGAAGCAACAATAGGCACAAATATGGGATCCATGAAAGTGTAACCTAAGGGAACTAGGATCTACATGCACTGATCTGGGTCCCCCCTCCAAGATCCAAAAATGCAACATAAACCCTGGAAACCCTAGAAGAAAACCATAGAAGAAGGGACCAAGATCCCCCATCCATGCTCATGGACAGCTTTAGTGAACTAGGACTGGGACTGGGAAAAACCCAGGAAGAGGAAGAGGCCCACCCCTAAGGCCAACAAATACCCTAAGTGTCCACCAAATCGCATATTTAGCAAGAAGAATCCTCCAAATAGAAAACCGAAAAGGGCCCTACCCAACGAGACGGGACCAACAACAACCATAAGCATCCCAAAGAGGATTCCCTAGCAAAAGAGGAAACTGGCCCCTCTAGCAACCTCGAAGTAGAGAGGACCTCATAGGATGCACCAAGAAGCAATCGAACTCCCAACCTGCCACCACCACTGATCGAGGAAGCCCTTTCCTTATTTTTGGTTATGTTTTCAAAGAAAAACTCTCTTTTTTAACCTTATTTTTAATATATTTTAATGAACATTAAGATTAATAGGCAACTTACCTACAAATAACTTGTTCTTCATATTTTTATTATGTTTTACCCAAAATCCCTTTTTTTGGTTTATCTCTTATCACATATTTCTTCCTTCTTTGCCACTATTTAATGCTATAAGCCTAGTATAAGATAAATCCTTGATAAATTCACCATTGTATATTATATAGAATAAGGAATAGCCAACTTATTTCCATGCCATAATCATTATAAAAAAAGGTACACCATAGTATGGACAAAAATACAATCATGACAATACATTTTAAAACATGCTTGGATTAAACATCAATATCCTAGATTTACTACTCTTGAAGTTTAAAACTTGTGTATATTTAGTTGTATGGTGTTTACTACAAGTTGACTAATTACAACATAGCCAATATATAGATAGGACACAATGGAAACAATACTCCTTTTAGATGGGTGTCACAAAATACATGTTAGGGCTTACAATAATAGGTTGTACTATTCATCCAATTTTAATATATTATTTAATACATGTATTTCCTTCATCTAGTAGATATACTAATACCATTGCACTATAACACTAAACTTAACTATGCATGAATGAGATAAAAATCAAATCCAAACAAATTAAGTTACAAAAAACCTAAATTTATGAAACATTACAAAATAATTGAGATGCACATTTTTGGTAGGATAAGGAATAAATTTCTAAGATTTTGATGGAAATAATGCTTGTCTTAAAGTTTAGGATTTGCACAACAAATAAATGAATGAGTTTTATGGTAGGCTAATGAGTGATGTGCATTGTAAACTAATGAGTGAATCACATTGTAGATCAAAGAGTTGATCATACTTTAAAGCAAGATCTAAAAAAAATTATGTTTAGTGTGGATCCAAAGGCATATAAATTGAGGTAATGGATTGAAAGGTGGTGTTCTCTTTATATTTTGTTAGTGGAAGAAAGAATCTTCTAGAGTATTATTGGAAGGACTTTAGTGCTAAATATAGCTAGCTAAATAGGGTGAGTACATGGTAATGAGTCTCACAATGGGACCAATAGTATTTGTCATACATGTTTGTAGGAGAATTGAACTTGTTTATATAAAAGGTAATAAGATAAGCTATGTGGTTTTACTCATATATAGTTAAACACATTTTAGTCAAATATGGTTTGAGTAAACTTATATATTCAACCAAAATTATCTGGTTGACCTACTATCTAAAATGTTAATCAATTCCCTCTCCCTCCCTAGCTTATTACGCTAATAGGTCTCCCCTACTCAATAAACTTATCATGACTTCTCGTACGAGTTCGAATTACAATATTATATCAATAAAGTGTTATGTACCATATATCACATCTTCTTTAGGGGTATCGTTTTAATTAAAATTGCTATATTTTTAAACTTTCATTAAAAATTTAAGCTTTTATATTTTCTCAAACTAAAACAAGGTTTATGAATAAATGCATGATGCATAATTTATTAGTCTTGATCAATTCCCTAACCCTAGCCTAAGCCATACAACTCTATGGATATGGATGTCATAGTATCCCTAGATACAATTTCACATGAAATATAGGGTGTTTAACATTCTTGGACCTACTGAAGATAACATGTCTATAAAAAAAGAAATCACAGAGTTCTAAAAAGACTACACCTCCTATCCAAAAGTTCAATCATTTTATGTTAACAACTATTCAATCCATAAGTGATTTTGGAGCACAATAATTATGAGTAGATATTGTTATTTGTATTTCCTTATAATTTAACAATGACACAACATTACAAAATTATAACTAATATAACAAGAAAACATGAAACACCAACCACAAGAACCTCATGAGTGTTCATATAGTATGGATGCAATTACATATGCTTTCTACGTAATTGAATAATATATTTAGATACACTAGTCTCTTACATACAAGTATAAGCACACATTGTCATTGTTGGTATAACAAATTGGTATGTCATTGGTTTTTTATCTAGGAGATCCAAGTTTAAATAATAGGGATGGTGGCCCTTCTTGTGCCTTTACTTGAGAAAAATGTACATGCCCTTTAAAAAAAGCTTGTATTTACCCAAATACAAAAAATATATAAGCTCAAATTCTAAATTAGTTACAATTTATCTATTTTAAACAGTTAGACACCCAAAGAGATAAATTATTTTTATATCCAAGTGATAAGTTATTTGTATATTCTTTTCAAAATCATTTAGATAATAAAACTACCTTCAATATAAAATAAGCATAACTTTTCAATGCTTGATTTTAAAATATCTATAATAGTGGAAAAACATCTTACCCATTTCAACACATAAGCATGTAAAATGTGCACAACACATACAACGATTACCATTTATCATGATTTTTATTATTATTATTTTAATGCTTATATTTTTAAGAAATTTTCATGAACATTCAGGTTAGTGAGTAACTTGCCTATAAATGACTTCTTCCATGTCTTTCATGTTTATTTTATTTTTTTATCACTTTTTAATATATATATATATATATATATATAAAGTGAAAAAATCCTTTGCGGAGTCGCCTTTGTCTAAGAGACCACAAACAGGGGGTTCTACACCATCAAAATCACCCGAGAGTCACACCCTACCCTGCTCGCACCAAAATTATCAATTGGATTTTGGATACCCAATTCAGATTTTTGGTAGGGTGGAGATTTGAACCTAGGACCTCCTTTGGAGGATTGCCCTCTCCTCTCCAACTCACCTACAACACCTGGGTATCACTTTTTAATATATATATAGACGTTTTTTTCATATAATTCTTTCTTCTTCTCCACTATCTAAATTTAAAATCCTAGTCTAAGAAAAATCCTTGATAAAATCACCATGATAGCTTCACATAGAATAAGAAAATTACCAAACTTTTTCATGTAATAAATCAGGTAAATAACACACTACAATAATGATATAAATATAATCTTGATAATAATTCAAAAGTATGCTTAGATTCATCCTCAATATCATTGGGATTTAATACTCTTTAAATTTAAAACCTATTCATATTTAATTGTATGCAATAATCTTCTATGTTGTTTACAATAAGTTAACTAATTATCACATAATAAAAAATATATAGAGAGAGAGGACATAATGAAAATGATACTCTTTTTAGGTGGGCCTCACCAAATGCATGTGAGAGTTTACATTATTGTATTATATACTAAATTATATTTATGTTATTAAATTCAATGTTTTCGATCATCTACTATATTTACTATTACCACTTCCCTCTACAATTGAAATCAATCATATAGGAAGGAAATAATAATAAAGTCTAGACAACTTAATTTACAAAACAATTAAGGTTAGTTATGAAACACCATATATATATGAATTACTTGGTTTTGATGGGATGAATACTAAATTCTAAATAATTTGAAGGAAATTTTACTTGTCTAGTGAATATTATTTGCTCAATAAATCAAATAAATTTTATGGAAAGTTAGAGAGTGATTTACAATATAGAAAAATGAGTAACACACACTATAGATCAAAGAGTGAATCACACTTCAAGGTAATTATCTTAAAAAAAATGTTTGTCATGGATCCTAAGGCATGGAAATGAAGATAATGGTTTCTAAAGTGATGTTCTCTTTGTAAATATTATTAGTGGAAGAAAGAATCTTCTAAAGTGTATTTATAAGGACTTTACTACTAAATCTTGCTAGCCAAGTAGTCATTTTGCTAAAATATTACACTAAAAGCAACTAGAATTAAATTCTATTTACTCTAGTTAAAAGTAGATTTACGTTGTTTTACCATAATTAATAATTTATTTCTCATTTATGAGAAACCTTTTAGGTATTCAAAAAAATAGATCTACTCTTTAAAACTATATTTCTATATTTTACGTCATACTAAAATTAATGAATAAATTTTTATGGTGTTCATGGATTAACTCTATCTTTGAGCCTTTTATCTATGGATGTATGATAGTAGTGGACCTATCCTCTTGTCCTATTTTAGTGCATTCTCTTAATTTATTTGTAGTTTTTTACTATCTAATGCACTAATGTTATTTGGCCAATTCTAGATATTTTTATTGAACCACATGCTAATCTCACTATAGTTGTATGGTTGTATTTATGTTTTACATATTTACTTTATTTATCATTAATTTTTTCCTTAAATAAATAGATTTGATTATTTATATTAGTAGGAAATTGATATCAATCTAAAGATTAAGGGCATTACATCCATTTCTTTCAATTGTAATCTATGATTGTGTGTCCATACAAATGCATCAAACATTCTCATTAATTAATAGTTTTAACATGCCTAGTGGTACAATTTATATTATTTTTCCATGAAATCAATATGATAGAGCCACTTGCTTTGATTAGGTTTTGTCCAATATGTTAGAGCCACTTACTTTGATTAGGTTTTGTTAATTTATGGATTAAATTTTAAACCTATCCCAATCAGTGCATAATTTGATCATCTCCATAGAAGGGTTTGTATATGATAATAGATTTGACATAACCCAAAAAATGATTATCTGTATCTTGTGAAAGCACGAGATTCCAAAAAATAAAAAAGGAAAACTACAAACACGATGCAAGAACAAAACTAAGCTTGATGCTACAAATTAGAAATGCGTAAAATGAAGAAAGCATAAAAAAATTGGAACCGAAATGGAACGAAACAACCCTCTTATTTTATTGATGTATTTCAAATTCGATTACAATTAGCTTCCTCCATTTTTAGGGGAGAGGAGCATCAAACTTGTCTCTTGGTCAAATCAATGGAAAGTCATCTCTCTTCCATGTGCCCACATGCAAAATGGGCAGGCCAACATGTTGCCGCCACTGGTGTGAATGAATCCTTGATCCTTGCTGCTCCTCCTGCATTCAAAGAAACAACAAAATTGTTAGTAGCACCTATGGAAAAATATGAAATGTTTGTTTTCTAAAAATAATGAAAGATGCATGCGAAAGATTGATTACAGTGATAACTTAACAGATTCTAAACAACTTGCAAATTTGACAGGAACCAGGGAACATTACCAGAGGGCCACTACCATCAAAATAGTCAGATAAATCATCGTCGATTTGAATTCGACTGTAATTCGTCCCTGGGTAGGACAAATTCAACTGTAATTCGTCCCTGGGTAGGATGAATTCTCCTACAACAAAGCGTCGAAGTGATGCTGCCCAAATGTCACATCTCAAGAGCTTCAAAATACCTAAAAACTTAGGGGTTAGCTAATTGGGGGCATTTTGGGATGACCCAGATGGTCGGATTTTCCCAATTTGGCCTCCATCAACGAGAATTTGACGTCGCTACCTGCAAGTTAGTGAGGACAACAAAAGCGACAAAACATGATAAGATTTGATCAAAACATTATGAAATCAAAATTACAAACTATTTAAATAGCATAAAATGGAATGCAAGATAAACAAGTGACAAAAGAATAATCTACCACGAATCCCCAATCGTTCTTAAAAAAAGAAGATTAGGCTCGCATTAATGCAGGGCGCCCGGGCAGGCCACCCACTATTGGAACCTGATTTTGGCACCAATCCACTTAGGATGGGCCCAAAATCTCTTGTAATGGATTGTCGACAAATTGGTGGATCAATGTGGTCAAATGTTGGGTTTTGGGTCCAGATTCACACTCCCAATAACCACCCAATGACCTCCCTTGCGAAAGAGATAAAGGATGTGGAAGAGGTGAATCAAAATGTAAAAGCATGGTATCAAATTTGGTAGCACTTTGTTGCTTGAAAATGCTTCCAACCTGTCTTCTTTTGGGTGAGAAATTTCACCATTTTATAGACCCAAGGGGTCTCTTTTGGATGGGCATGCAGGGATTCCATGTGGCGGCCATGCCTTCCCAAGAGGGAGAAAACTCCTCCCTGACTTGGGCTTCCATGACTGCACTTGTGACAGTCCTCTAATGCTCACTCTGCCCACCTACATGCGCATGCAAGGCAGGAGGCATTAATGGACTGTCCTTAGCTGCCACTTGGCACAATTTTTCTTTTTGCCCGTTAAACCTGGAATTCGTCCTACCCTAGAGCGAATTCGAAATTCGTCCCTAGGTGGGGCGAATCCCATTTTGAATTCTTCCTAGGGTGGGATGAATACTGAACAAGGTGCCTAAATGTGCCAAATTGATCTCTGACCTTTCAAAACTGCTGTAAAAGTGGTTAGGACCACTGTTTAACCTCTGAGGGCTGTCCTGGGGGCTATGTGTGTCAAAGCGATCAGTGTTTGCAGTCACATAATCGAATTGGTGCTGTTTTGGTGTCTACATCTTTTTATACTGGCTTTAGATTTGATATTTTTGTATTGTTATAGGATTTATTTGAATTATATTTTAGATTTATTATGACTCACTAAATACTCATTCATGACAGTCTTACTTTTAATAAAATATAATATTTTTTATTGCTTTAAAAATCTTATCAAATTCCTAAATAAATTTGAATTGTTTGTTTATTATATAAATAAAACCCTCTTGGCAATCTCATATTTCATACGAAAAAAAATATTATTTAAAAAAAAAATCTTACCAAATTCTTAAATGAATTTGAATTGGTTGTTTATTATATATATAATATGTTGTTTTACAATGATTATTAATCTTACTTTTCATGCAAAATCTAAATGATGAAGATATCATTTTACCTTAGGCTTATCATTAATCCTAAGATATTTCTTACCCTGTATTCATGTGAGGCATAATATACCCACATTAGGATTTGGCTTGTTAATAGTTAGGATGCATTCGTTATGTTGTTAAGGTTGTTATTGTCTCTAGCATGCCACTATTTTATTTGCATCCATGTTATTATAGGTGGTTGTTCTTGTATAGAATATCGTTGCAGTTGGTTGCAACCCCTGAAACTCATTTGATTCTATTTTTTGTACTATATAAGCCTTTTGCATAATGGATAATATAGCTGCACTTTGATTTCCATATCACTGATATTAGATCTATAGGAGAGTTAGCAATAAGGTGTGGTAAGATTTCCAATTTAATTTTCTACTTAGGTGCTTAGTTTAGGTCATTACCAACTAGAGCACACATTTTATGGCTAGGTACTATATTGGATTGGTTTGAGACAATCTGTAGCATCCTTTTTTGAAGCTCAAGAGGTGCTCGAGGGTTCTCAATTACCCATGCACTAGGTTACCGTAAAAACATCATCAGAGGGTAGTCTAGGTCATGTATCATTATGGAGAACCAAAATTACCGTAATTAAGGGAAGATTTTTTTTGAAGATCAAGCTTTGTCACTTTAAAGATGAGTATTAGAAAAGAGATCCTAGAGGTGTTACCAACCAATCAAAGGATGCATACGACAATGGTTAACAATATATGGATAATTAGTCTATTATATTTAAGGTTGCATAGGATATTTTAGGCTGATTTATCTCCTTACCAACACTCCCTTTCGCCCCTACCCCTCTTCCCCTCCTCTCACCTCAATTCCTTGATCGATCAACCATTTTATCGATCAAAATCCTTCTTGACTTACCTCATGCTCGATCGAGGAAGGTGTTGGATACCCCTACCCCATCCTCCCCACACGTCCTTTCCTACCCATCTCTCCCTTCTATCCCATTTTATTTTAATCTCTCTCGATCCCTTACAACTCATGCTTGATATAACCTATATATCTTGTACTTGTTGCTGATACAAGAAGAGCAACAAGTCTATCTCACAATAGTTAATTGAAACCCCCAAGCCACAATTGATAAAAATTCCATAGTAGGTAGGGTGTCTCCTATTGGTGGCATTAAACCCTTCCCTCCATATGATAAATCAATAGACTGATCGATCATTATAGACCTTACATAGATTTCTTCATAGTGACAAAGGAGAAAAATTAAACGAGTTTCCTAAAAAAAATTTCTATCCAATAACCACTTAGATTTCAATCCTAAATGCCTCCCATAATCTATGGTTGACATGTAGTCCTATGAGGACCTCATGTCATGAATCTCAAACCTCCAATCCATAGTGGACTCATGGTAGAGGTACACAGGTTGGTTTAGAACTAAGGTGGCAAACACAATTTTTGATGGGAAGTTTTTTAGAGAGAAGTTTTTAAATTTTGTACTTTTAGGCTTCTTTATTCCCACATCGATTGTGGAACAACCTCATTGTTTGGTGGTTAGGCTAGACCTGCTCCCATGCCCATGTCGCCAGGTGGTAATACATGCTAGTTGGAGGTATAAACTTGAGCTTGACATATCGTTTGATGATTAACATTAATTGTAGTTGACTTGGTACATGGTGCAATTGAATAGCTAGTGCCATTGACTGAAAACATTGTTTTTACAGCAAGGTGAAATTATTTTTTCTTATTCAATTTATTTTTACCTCCATAAATCAATTTTTTTTGTAAATTAAGGGTTAAATTTTTTATTTTTAGTGTTTATTTTTATTTCACCACTTCAAATTGAAGGGTAAATTATTATAATAGCATAGCACAAATTGATATAAATTTGCAAAGCACCATAATTACTCTTTTGTAATTTGAAAGGCAAAAAAATTTTGTAAGCTAGGCCAATTGTTGCATTAGGAATCCCTCAAAATAATTCCCAATAGCTACCTAGATATTCATTGCAAACTTTTACTACACTCCTAGTTTGGCATATACAATATTTCAAATGGATACTGGTAATATATTTTGATAATTAATCAACTATCAAATATCTTCATCAAAGCATGAATGGAGACTCCAGTTTTTCATACATTCAAGTTTTTAATACATTACTTATACTACCAAATCAATCATAATTAGACATTATTGCAATCAAATATTAAACATAGTTTTATGGAGTATTTATGCAATTAGTTGTGGATAGGATATTTTTCATGGGTATATTAGTTCATGCTCTTATAAAGAGATCATATTAATACAATAATAAAGAACATGTCATTGTATTCATAAGCATACAATTTGTTATGAGTAGGATATTTTTAATGTATATATTAGTTCATGCTCTTATAAAGAGATAATCTTAATGCAATAATAAGGAACATGTCATTGTATTCATAAGTTCAATCCAATTGATCGGTTGATTTAGATCCCATGATAAAATATTAATGTGATGTTTGGTCTCTCTTCCATCAATAATTATGTGATAAATTCAATGATTGATTTGTAAGCATAAATGCATATAAATAGAATTAAATTTATAACAAATACCATATTTTGTAATGAATAATCTAAGTTTTTATATAACATGAATGGACATCCTATATTATCCATTGCATAAACACATACTTAAAAGGTATCTTCATATGGCCAAGATCATTGATTTATTTTTTATATAAAATAATACAAATAATGAGCATTGTTATCTTGTTAGTATCAATACTTAGCCATAAAACATAATAAATTATAAAAAGTGAATAAGATATTTAAATCTAATAAATGTTCATGAAAATTTATAATATTAATAAATGGCTTATAAACAAAGGTGGAAAAATTATTTAAGACAAATCAATTCTCAAGTTTTCTATGTTTATATAGTTTATAATCTATAGTATCATGATGTAATTGATTAAAAATATGTCTAACATCCTTAAAATATTTCCTCACCCCAACCATGTTAAATGATATATATTTTATATTAGTGTAGTTTATGATATTAATCATATTCTTAAAATATATAAATCATAACACTCTGATATTTTTACCATAGCCAAAAAAAAAAATAAGTTTTTAATTATTTTGTATTGTGGGTGGTGCTCTATGTAGATAAGATTTTACTTTTGTTAATTTACAAGAACAATGCAGTGGTTAAGGATTTGAGCTATGTTTAAGGAGATCTAAGTTCAAACCACAATGTACCTAGAAGTGGATTGACCAATTTGTAGTGGTTAAGTGCTTTTCGGTTAGCTATTTTGGTTGGATGCCTTGGAGGATCAAGGTCTCGTTGACTTTATCTTATCTAGAAGACTAGATTTTATAGTGGTGGCATCCATGTTTGATCTGGTTTCCTACCTTGTATCACGTAAAGGTGTTATTAATTCCTCTATGTCAAGAAAAATAAAAAAAGATTTTATTCTTATTTTAGTAAATCAAACATACTTTATGAATAATTCGAGAGAGTGGTTATTTTCCAAATAATTATACAAGTTAAACTTTGGTTATAAATATTTATTTATTTATATTAATATTCACATAATAATAATCTATTCTTTTATTATATTTAGGATGTAAAATCAATTATGCTTAATATGAGGTTTTTTTTCTTATGCTATCAATACATAAGAGTGAATATGGTCAAAGTATTATATATAATAGTTATTTGAAAATATTTGAATATTTTTATCTTTAATTTTATATGTTTTAGTAGGGAAGTTGTATGTTTTCTTTTATTGTACGCAGTTATACATACATTATTACAATAGAATATTGAGCACAATTTTTGGAGTAGTCAATTAATTATATTATGGAAAATATATGATCAATGCACATATTCATTCATTCTCCTAAGAACATTTTCTCTCGATGAAATTATAAGCAAAGGTCATTATAATTATAAGCTTGAAAATGGACGCTATGATAAAATACCTTCATGAA
Organism: Wollemia nobilis; assembly: GCA_028583015.1. Classification (NCBI taxonomy): domain Eukaryota; kingdom Viridiplantae; phylum Streptophyta; class Pinopsida; order Araucariales; family Araucariaceae; genus Wollemia; species Wollemia nobilis. The sequence goes on from JAQPPZ010002533.1 coordinate 146,185, forward strand.
AAATGCATTGATGATGTCAAGATAGAGGATGATGTACATGAGTATAGGTCATTATAATTATAAGCTTGAGGAAAAATGGGCACTATGATAAAACACCTTCATGAAAAATGCATTGATGATGTCAAGATAGAGGATGATGTACATTAGCACTCTCTTAATTTTATATTTATTTAGACTAGTTCTTCCATTGCATAAAATATGAACTTTCAACCCAAGTGGGTAAAAACGTATTGTTATAATTAAGAGATGGTATGGTCCTTTTAAATATAATCAAACTCATGGAAGACCACAATGGGAAGCTATAGTGAGAGAAAAATGAAGTATTATAGATGAGCAATACATGTGACTATTTTTTAAGCTTCATAAAAATATATGTGATGATAAAACACTTGTTATTGCCCCTTATGTGGATTATTTGGTTTTCACAAGAAGCTACCCAAACGATATTTTTATCATGAAGAATAAGATGAAGGATAATTTTTTAATGATAGGTTTGGATACATATATACGTAGTAGTTGCATTATATGTTTGGAATTTAGAGGTGGGTATTCTTTTTCTCAACCTAGATAAGCCCTAGATTTGTTGATATACTTCAAAGTTGAGAAGTGTAATGATGATAATACTCATATGGCTTTAGGAATGAACTTGACGAAGGATGTTGCTGTGGTTTGAAGATAGATGCTACATAATTCTATTCCTTAGCAAGAAACTTGTGGTATTTGAATTATAGTTGACTAGTTATTAAATTCATGATTGGTTATGTGGCTTGATTCATGTCATACAAATTGGAAAGTCACTTTGCATATAGGAATGATATATGGGAGGCAAGTAGACCAAATTGGTTGGGTACTCTAATTTGAATTATGTTATAAATAAAATGAACAAAAATTAAGTCGAAGATACATATTCAAATATGGTGGTGGCCCAAGTACATGGATAAATAAGAAGCAATGTCTTACTTTAAATTCTTTTGTAGAGGTTGAGTATCAAAACATAGTTCAAGTGTGACAATATTTTTAGTGATCTTGTCCTCTTCTTTAAGGTAATAGATTTCCTAAGGATGGGCTATACCATATTTGGACAAGCAATCAAATTATTATCCAAATGAGAAGAATCTTGTTTTCTCCAAAGGTTAGGTCCAAGCATATTGAGGTAGCATGACAAGAATTATGTGTAATATATTTTGTTAATGAATCATCTAGAGAATATCTTCATAAAACCATCAATGGAGGCCCCATTTATTTGTACATTCATTTTGATTATATATTACTCCTACTACCAGATCGGTCATAATTAGACATTTTTGTAGTCAAATATCAATTATAGTTAGGATATTTTAATGGATATATTAGTTCATGCTCTTATAAAGAGATCCTCTTAAATAACATGACATCATAATCGTAAACTCATTCCAATTGATTGACTAAATTAGATTCCATGGTAAAAGATCAAAGTGATGTTTGATCTCTCTTCCTTCAACAATTACAAAATAAGACCAATGGTTCATAAGTAAATGCTAGTAGTACTTTGCTATAACTACATTTTATTTAGAAAAATAAAATTTGCATAGTGCTTAAATATACTACTTAACTATTCATAACAAATTTTAAACATAGACCTAACTCCAAGTACAAAGTTACGAAGGTGATAAAATATCCATGGTTGACTTGTGATATCCACGCCAATATAATGTTTTTCTAAAGATATAACGTTAATTAAAAAAAAAAAAATGAAAGATTATGGTTGCTTTAGAAGATTGTTGGTTGCCATATTATAAATATTAGAGTAAAATAATCTATAGAATCTCAACCCATTAGTTATTTTTAAGTGCAAAAACCTAATCTTAAAAATTAAACATAGAACCTAATCTTAAATTATATATATATAATTTTCTATATTCACATAAACATCTTTTGAAATTATTTCGCTTCTTTTATCCCATTCGGGAACGAAGAAAAGTTACGAACGATTCTTTATTTTTCAAGCTAGGAGACATTATCAAACCACTGGTGGTTGGGAGCATGGCTCTTATTCTTAGCATACCTAGAAAGCTAGAAATAGTACATTTATGCTTGATGCATTCCGTGAGTGAATGGGGAATAGGGAAGCAAAATTCATGCATGGGCAAGGCAGTCCGGCAGTTATTCTGGAGTATTCTTTTAAACCAACGTGCCGATACTCTACGATAGCGTTTCAAGCCGTCGTTGAAATTAACATAATATAGTCCAAGTCGACCTGTGTAGCCGAAGGCCCACTCGAAGTTGTCGAGAAGCGCCCAAACCAGATAACCTCGAATATCCGCTCCGTCCCTGATATTTATTTCAAATTCAAGTGTATTAATACAATCAATATTAATATTGATACTAAAAACTGGGCATTAGCACTAATAAATATCCATATTCAAAAGTCCATTTAGGCTTACGCACCGTATTAATTCAAGGACTTTGGATAGATGTTGTCTATGATACATCACTGCGTTGGTATCGTTTAATGCTTGTGAAAGCGGGGTGGTGCCATTGTCAAAACCAGCATATCCTGTTTAAATTTAAATTCAAATTCAAATTATATAGCTCTACAAGTGCAACTGTAGCTGTGACACTTATATAAGATATACATTATATAAAGTTTAAACGAAAAAGTTGAAGTTAGTAAAGTAAACCTCAAGAAAGATATACATTATATAAAGTTTAATTTTAACTTGTCTAATTTTGATGAGTGTTAAAAACCTACGTGATACATTAGCACGGGCATCGAGAAAGAAGTCGGAGTTAAAAGGATCTGGTGGGATGGGATTGTCTCTAGCAAATTCGGAGGTATAGTAGTTATATCCAAGAAAGTCAAACGAGCCTTTCAGATCTTGTGCCTGTTGCCGGGTGAAGCGTGGCAACCGTACTCCCACTAAGTCTCTCATGATCTTGGGGTACTCCCCTTTCGTCAATGGATCCAAAAACCTGTGCGATCAAACGACGACGACGATGATGTTATTATTCTAGAGGTTCAGATTTTCCGTAATAATAAAGCATTTACAAATAAATAGATTCGTTGTTATACCATCCCATTCTGAATTCGATGGCTCTCTGGGCAGCCCATTTATCAGCCCGAGATTTTGAGTTGAAGGGTTCTATCCACGTTGCCACAAGCGCTATGCCTATGGAACCCTTTTGCTTCGCCTGCAGTTGCAGTAGCCAACCATCTTATATATTTTATGCATGTACACGAACGAGTTCCAATTGAAATTTCTATTTACCTACCGTACCTGGTATGTGGATCTGTACAATTTGACGGCAGCACTATGCGCAAGGAGCAGATTGTGGGCTACGATATAGGGCTCTGTTGAAGAATTTCCCGCCGGGCATTTCCCAAACGGAGGTGAACAACGGCCTGGAGCATGGATTCCTTTATCATAACCAAACGTTGAGTGGATGAGCGGTTCGTTAAAGGTTAGCCACGACTTGACACGGTCCCCAAATGTTGAAAAGCACACGTTTGCGAAGGCTTTAAAATCCTCGCTGTCCATGTCCGCAACAAAATTAGATTTCAATGATTGGAGTTGAAGAACAAATAAATATGAGATATGAGCGGATTTCTTTCATCTTACACGACTGTGGCATTGCGAAATCCTCCATACTCATCCTCCAGAGCTTGCGGCATGTCCCAGTGATACAGCGTGCCAAAAGGCTTTATGCCTGTAGAGTGTCATTACTAATTACTAATTAGCATTCACCATCACCATCCATACATTTACATTTACATATTTACATTATAGCCTGTAAAGCCCTTAGCACACACAACATTATACAATAAATGTATTAATCTCCTAAGAATGCTAATGCCAAAGCCGATGCCAGTATGAGTGATAGGTATGGGTCATACCATTACTGATCAGCTCATTGATGAGATTGTTGTAATAGGCGATTCCCTCTTGATTTACTTTTCCATGCCTTGGCGAGCCCTCTGCAGTAAAGTGAGAGGTGGTAGTTGGTGGAACAAATCGATCCACCCACACCCATTATCAAGTAAATAACCAGTATCTCTTAAATTTAATTTGATTTGCTTGAGACTAATGTTAATGTTGATGTCATGGACTATGGACTATGAGCTATGGCCTCCTTCCAAGTAAAGTAACTTACTAGGAAATATGCAAGTAAAGTAACTTACTAGGAAATATGCGTGACCAAGAAATAGAAAACCGATAGCTGTCCAACCCAACGTATTTAAGGTGTTGCACATCCTCCTGCACATCACCATCACCATCAACACACATAATTTCCTTTCCGTCAATGCAATGCATGCATGGAGTTCTTTGTTTCTACTTTTATTTATGTCAGTAAACTAAAGGAAAGCAGACCTTGTAACGATGGTATTAGTCCACTGCAACGTCACCTGTGCTGTTATCGACGATTTTACCTAAACAAGTGAACACCGAAAAAATAAGGGGATATGAGTATGATATATGATATAGATATAGCCTTCGCTTCTCTTCTCTAAACTGCAACTTTGGAATTGTGAACTACAAGACCTGAATTGTGGGCGAACGTATCCCAAATGCTTGGGCTTCTCCCACCCTCGCTAACAGCTCCTTCAACCTGTAAAAAGATTGAATACAATGCATGCTTTAATATTTAATATCCACTGTTTAGCTAATCATATGGAATGAAAAGGAGCTGAATCTCAGAGAGATATGTTAGAAATATTAACCCAGATTTCACGCCTCAGCTGGACTGTGCTCCCGCAGTCAGGGATCCCGGCAAAAGTTTGACATGACGTCACACCTACCCTCTGACAGATGTGACGTCTGACAGATCCAATCACCGCAGAAGTTAATGCCAGTTCGGCAATTGGTCAGAAACCCTAGTTGAGGGTCTATCGGAACCTGTCAGAGGACAAACCCTATCTTCCTCTCCCCGTGGCTATATAAGGCAGTTCGAGTTTTTCAGACATGAAGGAAGAAGCATGGAAAGAGAGCGGGAGGAAAGTTGGAGAAACAGCAGAGTAGGAGGCGAGATAGTTTCAGTGAGCAGTGTGGCTCACCTATTTAATGTCCGAGCAAAAGACTCAACATTTGTTTTCCGTTTCAGTTTATCCTGCAGCTTTAGTCTGCAAATGTTAGTTTTCCTTAGTTGAGGACTTTTGTAACCCTAATCTTATATGAATAAAGTTCGTTGTTGTTTTAAGGCACCTGTAGGGTTTGCAGTTATCTCTACTATTGTTCTCTATACAAATCACCTCAGAGCGATTTCTTTCAGGTTTTATATGTTGGAGTTCAGATCTGAAATATTGCATTCAGATTCGATGTTTTTCTCCTCCCGTATAGTTCTTCCCAAGCCAGGGAAGCCAACGTCGTAGTCGCGCAAGCCTCCGAACAAGAAAATTTTGCAAGGCCAAAATTTGGCTAAGTCTAAAGCTATCTTCTCAACTTCACTGTGAAGTTCGACTTCACACCTTTGACTGTGCACAACCGACTACGCACTGGATCCGTGTGCAACCCGACTGCGCACCAGATCCGTGTGCAACCCAACTTCACACCTCGATCCATGTGTAACCTGACTTCGGGCCCTCCCTACTTCCAACTTCATAGTTCACACTTCGCACTACGCTCCCTCCCGAAATTTCATAAAAAAAATCAAAATTAAAATTTCTTCAAATTGGTATTAGAGCTACTGATCCCTTGACACAGAGACCGAAGCAGAATGGCTTCCAGCAGCAACAACCTGTAGTTGCAGATCCCGTGCTTCAATGAGAAAAATTATGATTATTGGAGCATCCAGATGAAGATCCTGTTTGGATTTCAGGAGCTGTAGGAGTTAGTCGAGAATGGCTACCCAGAACCGGCAGATGCAATAGCACTGGCCACCCTCTCTCAAGCAGACAAGGATTTGTTGAAATAGAACACGAAGAAGGACCAGAAGGCCATCTTCTACATCATGCAAGTGGTCGAGAAGTCCATCTTCCCGTGGATCACATCAGCCACCAAGGTAAAGCAGGCCTGGGATATTCTGGCCAGCTTGTACTAGGGCACCAATAAAGTAAAGTTGGTGAAGTTGTAGATGCTCAGGAGGGAGTTTGAAAATCTGTAGATGAGTGAGTTCGAGTTCGTGAGTGATTTCTTCACCCAGAAAATAGACATTATCAACCAGATGCGGTTGAACGAAGAAAATGTGCAAAGCCAAAGAATCATGGAGAAAATTCTTCAGAAGTATGCCTACCAAGTTTGACTTGGTTGTGATAGTAATCGAAGAGTCGAGGGATCTGAAAACCCTCTCGATAGATGAACTCATGGGTTCATTGCAGACACATGAACAGAGGTTGAGCCGTTCATCTCAGAACTCTCTGGAGTAAGCATTCAGGGCTCAGGTCTCATTTTAAGATAGTGGTAGACAAGATTCCCACCATGGTGCCTCTAGTTCTCACAGAGAAAGAGGCAAAGGCATGTGTGGGAAATACAACAAGCAAGGAGGAATGTCAAACCCTCACGAACGAGAGACCAATTGTAATTTCCATCAGCAAGGTGGAAGAGGCAGTTCAAAAAATTAGCAAGTTGGATTTGGTCAGAAGGACATGTCAAAGGTCTAGTGCTATATCTGTAAGAAGTTCAGCCATTACATCTCACAGTGCAAAAAACTAATGGCCAAGGAGAACCAGTAGCAAGCCCATTACACAGATGAAACCATAAATGCGGTAGGTGGAAATGTGTTGTTGACTTGCAACATTAAGGAGTGCCAGAAGAATGTCTGGTATTTAGACAATGGGTGCAGCAACCACATGACAGGGAACAAGGAAATGTTCTCCCAACTGGATGAAATAGTCCAGTCTGAGGTGAAGATGGTGAACAACAACAAAGTTCCCATAATGGGGAAAGGAAAGATCCTCATTCGCACCAGAAATGATGAACAAAAGTAGATCTGTGACGTCTACTATATGTCTGGCCTGAAGCACAACCTGTTGAGCGTTGGACAACTCATGTAGAAGGGACATACGATTCATTTCAAGGACAGAGCTTGCACCATTAGAGACAAGTCGTATGGGCAGATTGCTATAGTGTAATGACGAAGAATAAAATATTTTTGCTACAGATTCAGAATGAATCATTGATGTCTCTAAGTGCAGTTGTGAAATATGCTACCTGGCTATGGCATCTCAGATTTGGTCACCTAAATTTTAGTGGCCTAAATCAACTGCATAAGAAGCAGATGGTGAAGGGTTTACCCTTGATAGAGCAGCAAAATCAAGTTTGTGAGGGCTACTTAGTCGACAGACAACATAAGTATTTGTTCCCTTTCGATTAGTCTTGGAGAGCATCATAGCCATTGGAGCTGGTGCACTCAAACATTTGCGGTCCGATGTAGACCAACACATTTGCCGATAACAAATACTTCTTAACATTCATAGATGACTTCAGTCGGAAGACTTGGGTCTATGCCATCAAGCTAAAGTTAAAAGCATTTGCCAGATTCAAGGAGTTCAAGGCTCTAGTGGAGAAACAGAGCGGATATTAGATCAAGACTCTCAGGACGGATGGTGGAGGTGAATACATCTCCAATGAATTCTATAACTACTACAAGCAGTACAAAATTTGAAGGCAGTTCACTTCCAGATACATGCCACAGTAGAATGGCGTAGCTGAGAGGAAGAACCAAACCATCATGGAGATGGCACGAAGCATGATGTAGGCGAAGGGATTGCCACATGAATTTTGGGCAGAGGCTGTAACTTGTGTAGTCTACCTGCTGAACAAATGTCCCACCAAAAGCATGAAGGACAAAATCCCTTAGGAGGCCTAGAGCGGAGTGAAGCCAAGTGTGGCTCACTTGCATGCGTTTGGGTGCATTGCATTTGCACATGTTCCAGAAGAGAAGCAACAAAAGTTGGATGATAGAGCTAAGAAGTGCATTTTCATAGGGTACAGTGAGCAGGCGAATGCATATAGGCTATACAACCTTGTGATGAAGAAGCTCATCATCAACCGTGATGTGAAATTTCTTGAAGATGAAGCCTAGAACTGGAAGTCAGACACTGGCCAATCAGATCCAACAGTAGTACAGTCTGTTGACTTGGAAGAAGGAAGTTTGCAACCACCTACAACCTCCAGCAGCAGCAACGATGCCAGCAGTAGCATAGCCACTCCATCTCAATCGCCTCCATGTGCAAGTAGAATCGAGAACCTAGTGACGCTAGTGAAGATAAGGAGCTTGCAAGAAATCTATGAGGCAACCCAAACCCATGTAGATGAAGAGTACTCTGACTTTGCATTCTTTACTGAAGTTGATCTAGTAGAGTTCGAAGATGCAAGTCAGAATCAGAAGTGGGTGCAGGCGATGGATGAAGAGATTGAAGCCATTGAAAAGAATGATACATGTCAACTGACAGATCTTCCAGTAGGGAAGAAGACCATTGGGGTCAAATGGGTGTATAAGACAAAGTTCAACGCCCAAGGAGACATTGACAAGCATAAAGCCAGACTGGTGGCAAAGGGTTACAAGAAAAAGTCAGGCATCAATTACAATGAAGTATATGGACCTGTAGCCCGACTTGACATAGTAAGGATGATCCTGGCATTGGCAACCCAACAAGGTTGTAAGATGTACTAGATGGATGTCAAGTCAGCCTTCCTCAATGGAGTGTTAGAGGAAGAGGTCTACATAGACCAACCATCGGGTTACGAAATTGAAGGCCAGGAGGGCAAAGTCCTGAAGCTAAAAAAGGCCCTATATGGTTTGAAGCAAGTGCCCCGGGCTTGGTACAACCGGATTGATAGTTATTTTCAAGAAAATGGGTTTGTAAAATGCCCATATGAGCACACCCCATACATGAATACAAATGAAGCAGGTGAGCTCATTATTGTTTGTCTGTATGTGGATGATTTGATTTATACTGGCAACAACAATGTCCTGTTCGACCAGTTCAAAACATCCATGAAGAAGGAGTTCAAAATGATGGACTTAGGGCTGATGAAGTATTTTCTCGACATTGAAGTTGACCAATCGACAAATAACATCTTCATTTCTTAGGGCAAGTATGCAAAGGATGTCCTGAAGCGGTTCAAGATGGAGGACAACAAACCTGCCATCACACTTGTAGCCACAGGTTTGAAGCTGAGCAAGTTGGATTCAAGGAGGAATGTAGATCCAACCTTGTTCAAGAGGCTAGTTGGCAGTCTGATGTATTTGACTACAACTTAGCCAGATCTAATGTTCAGAGTGAGTCTGATCAGTCATTTTATGGAGACTCCAAAGGACACGCACTGACAAGTAGGCAAGAGGATCTTGCGCTATGTCAACAGGAAATAGAACAATGGCCTATTTTATGCCAGACAAGACCAGTTGGAACTGGTGGGCTTCATAGACAATGACTGGGCTGGTAGCAATGATGATTGAAATAGCACCTCTGGGTATGCTTTCCATCTTGGATCGGGGCAGTCTCATGGGCATCCAAGAAGCAACGCCTAGTTGCGTTGTCCACAGCCGAAGCAAAATATGTCACCGCCATGACAACCACATGCCAGACATTTTGGCTGTGAAGAGTTCTAAGTGAACTGCACTATCCTCTGGAAGGCACGACAACAATTTTTTGTGATAACAATTCAGCCATTGCACTATCAAAGGATCCCGTGGTCCATGGCCAAACAAAGCACATTGATATTTGTTATCACTTCATCAGAGAGTTGGTGAAGTCCAAAGAAATTCAACTACAGTTTTGCAGATCCAAGGAGCACTTGGCAGATATTTTCATGAAGCCTTTGAAGAAAGAAAACTTTAATAGATTGCGAGAGCAGCTTGGAGTCAAAGCGCTCGTGAAATCAGGTTTAAAGGAGGGTGTTAGAAATATTAACCCAAATTTCACGCCTCAACCGGACTGCACTCACATAGTCAGGGATCTCAACAAAAGTTTGACATGACGTCGCACCTACCCTCTGACAGATGTGATGTTTGAAAAATCTGATCGCCACAGAAGTTAATGTCAGTTCAGCGATTTAATGTTAGTTCGGTGATTGGTCAGAAACCCCAGTTGAGGGTCTGTCAGAACCTGTCAGAGGACAAACCCTATATTCCTCTCCCCGTGACTATATAAGGCAGTTCAGGTTTTTCAGACATGAAGGAAGAAGCGTGGAAAGAGAGCGGGAGGAAAGTTGGAGAAACAACAGAGTAGGAGACAAGATAATTTCAGTGAGCAGTGTGGCTCACCTGTTTAATGTCCGAGCAACAGACTCGAAATTTGTTTTCCGTCTCATTTTATCCTACAGCTTTAGTCTGTAGATGTTAGTTTTCCTCAGTTGTGGACTTTTGTAACCCTAGTCTTATATGAATAAAGTTCGTTGTTGTTTTAAGGCACCTGTAGGGTTTGCAGTTATCTCTACTTTTGTTGTCTGTACAAATCACCTTAGAGCGATTTCTTTTGAGTTTTATATGTTGGAGTTCAGATCTAAAATATTGCATTCAGATTCAGTGTTTTTCTCCTCCCGTACAGTTCTTCCCAAGCCAAGGAAGCCAAGGAATGGAATGCAACCAAGGCAGTGTGACTATATATAGCACCTTACCTGGACTATGCCTTTGTGCTACGTTTCGTCCACCATACCAACGTCCAAGATATTTGCACGTTCGTCAACTTGGGGAGATTCGTCCTGTTCGCTTCCAATATATTTATTAAACCCAACACGGCTATCGGGATGCCTCTTATCCATTCTTAATTGTTATATTGCACGGGTTCCTCCAACGATGATTCATTTAATAGAATTATTTCACATTAAAAAACTATGTTCTTTTTAAGATTTGCATTTAATGTCACACTGATTCAACGCAACGGAAGCCGCATTGCATATCTCGAACGAATTTAACGAGGAAATGTGAGCCACAAGGCACGAGAATCCCCTGGGCGTTCGTACAAGAGTGGATGCAATTGTCTTACACTCTATTTTGATTCAAACAGCTATAGAAATAATCTAATCTCTTGCATATAAGTATAAACACTCGGAATCCCAAATTTTCAACTAGTTGCACTACTATACATCTATTTTCATTCATAAGATTCACAGAGAGCCAAACTGTTGATATTCCGAAGTGAAATATGATTTGAATATTCTTTGAATTAATCATTCTTTATATCTTAGAAGCATCTTCAATATAAAACAAAACAAACTTGACTATTGAAAGCTTTAATTTTAAATTTATTTTAAAGGTGATAAAATTTCATATGCGTTGAACATCAAGTAGGCCATTTCAACGCGTAAGCCTGTAAAATGTGCTACATTCAAAGAATTATCCTCTTTTCCTGTTTTTTCACTTTCTTTCTTTTTAGTCATTTATATTATTTTACTGTTTTCACTTTTTACTTTTAATTTTCTTTTACTATTTATATCATAATATTAGTCTTTTAATTTTAAAGACATTCTAATAAGGATTAACAACATACTTATAAATATTTATTTTCATTTATTTTCTTATCTTTTATGGTACTTATCACAATTTTAATATATTTTTTAAAGATATTTTAATAGGCATTAAATTTAGTGGGCAACTTACCTACAAATAACTTTGTTCCTCTTTTTTTATTATGTTTTTATTAAATCATTTTTCTACCTCTTATCATATATTTTTTACTCCTTCGCCATTATTTAATGAATAAGCTCAGTCTAAGATAAATCTTTGATAAACTCGTCATTGTACTATTGGAAATCAATTCAAATTTTACCCACTTCTAATATATATATATATTTTATGTTGTTGTCAAAATCCATCATCATACTTTGTAGCACTTACAAATATTCTTGCTAGCTAAAATTATTTGAAGAATAGATAGACACCCATCATGTAATAAATATATGTCAGAAATATAGTTGAACTTTTCTCTCCTTTCCTGCTATGTGTATGTATGTATTAGGTATGACTTTATTATTTTAAAAGATAAGAAGAAGAAGAAAATAGCCAAAGGGTAGAAGATAGCATTTAAGTAATCTTCTACATGAAGCAAAATGAAGAGGCAACAATAAAAATCAACAAGTAAACTCAAATCAAAGGTGTGACAAATACAAATTCCAATGCTACTACTACAATAAATTTGGGCATTATAGCTATGAATATAAAAAGAAAGTCACTGAAGAAAATAAACCATAAGTAAACTATAGAGATAAGAATGTGAATAAAAAAAGAAAGAAACATTGATAACTTACAATATTGAGGAAGAGAGTCAAAATAATATGTGGTATCTAGATAGTGGCTATAACAACCATAACCTAGGTGTTGTAGGTGAGTTGGAGAGGAGAGGGTAATCCTCCGAGGGAGGTCCCAGGTTCGAATCTCCACCCTACCAAAAAGTTGAATTAGGTATCCAAAATCTAATTGATAATGTTTGTGCGGGCAGGGCTGGGTGCAACTCTCGGGTGACTTTGAAGGTGTAGAACCCCTTGTTTGTGGTCTCTCAGACCAATGCGGCCTCGCAAGGGGTTTTTCGCTTAAAAAAAAAACAACCACATGTTAAGGAATAGAAAAATTTTCAATAACATGTTCGGAAATAGAAAAATATTTTTCAAACTATATGAGACCATAAAGTTTGAAGTAAAGCATGGAAACAACAACAAGGTACTTTCAATGTGCAAAGAAAAATTCTAATCTATGCAAAACAAGGAGAAAGAAGATACATATCTAATGTCTATTATGTGATAGGGCTAAAGCACAATTTATTAATTGTTGGATAAATTTTGCAAAAGGGGCACATAGCATATTTAAAAAATGGAGCTTGAATCATTAAACATGGTTATAATAGGCTCATTAAAAATGTAGCCATGATAAATAATAAGAGGTTTGCTTTAAAAATTGAGACTAAAATGTTGCTCTTCTTTAGTGCTATTGTAAAGAATGCTACATGGTTATTGCATCTCATATTTGACCACTTGAGCTTTAGTGGTCTTAATTTATTGCATAAAATACAAATGGTAATAGGATTGCCAATAATAGATCAACCTAATAAATTATGTGAAGGTTGTATTGTAGGTAATCAACATAGGGATGCATTTCATGTAGGAAATTCATGGAGAGTTTCACAATATTTGGAACTCATTCATTCAGATGTTTGTGACCCTATGAAATCTAACTCATTAAGGAACAACAAATATTTTATGGTATTCATAGATGATTTTATCTTAACTAAAGATGTATTCTTATTGAAACAAAAATTAGAAGCATTTAGCAAATCTTAGGAGTTCAAGACTTTAGTTCAAAATCAAAATCACTACTATGTAAAAATTGTAAGAATAGATAAAGGAGATGAGTACATCTCAATTTTTTTTTATAATATTTACAATATAAATGGGATTAGAAGATAATTCATAGCTAGATACAAACCACAATAAAATACTATTACAAAAAAAAATAACAGGACCATAATGGATATGGCAAGGAGCATGTTAAAGGCAAAATCATTACCAAAAGAATTTTGGATCGAAGTTGTAGCATGTGTAGCTTACCTATTAAGCATGTGTCCCACAAAGATTTGTGAATGATGTGATCCCACAATAAGCATGGAGTAACAACAAACCAAGTATTGATCACTTAAGAGTCTTGGGATGCATAGCCTATGCTCATATTATAAAAGAGAAGAAAAGAAAATTGGATGATAGGGCAAAGAAATGCATCTTCATTGGGTATAGTGAACAATCAAAGGCCTATAAACTATATAACCTTGTTACAAGTAATATGATCATTAGAAAATATGTGAAATTTATGGAATATGAAGCTTGGATCTAGAATTCTAAATCTAATCAACAAGGAACAACAAGCATTAATATGGATAACTTGAATAGAAAAAAACACAAATCAACCCTCAACTTCAACCAACAGTATCAATATAAGGAACGACCCTTTCTCATCATCAAACTCACCACGAAGTGCAACAAGAATACCCATTTATTTTATCATGATAATAATTTCAAACACAAGAAACTTACAAGAAATATATAAGGTAACAAGAAATAAAATCGAAGATGAAGAACATGTTAATTTTATCTTCTTTTCTAAATGTGATCCTATTTCATTTCAAGAAGCAATTAAAAAATACAAAATGGAAGATGAAATAGAATCCATGGAGAAAAATTTAGCTTGGCAACTAATGGATCTTCTAGTAGGAAAGAAAAAAATAAGAGTGAAATAGATATACAAAATGAAGTTCAATTCCAAGGGTGATGTCGAAATAAATAAAGCAAGGTTGGTTGTAAAACAGTATGCACAAAAACAAGGAATTTATTATCATGAAGTCTATGCACCTGTAACAAGTCTTGACATAGTTAGAATGATTTTAGCATTAGTAGCCCAAAGGGGTGGAAAGTACATCAAATTGACATCAAGTGTACCTTTCTAAATAGGGTATTTGAAGAAGAGGTCTACATAGACCAACCACCAAGTTATGAGCTAGAATATCAAAAAAGAAAGGTGTATAAACTAAAGAAAGTAGTGTATGGATTGAAACAAGCACCTAGAGCTTGGTATAGTTGTATTGACTCATACTTATTAGGAAAATGGCTTCGTCAAGTATCCATATGAGCACACACCTTACATTAAGACTATTTAAGGAAGAAATGATAGTATTCTAGTCACATGTAGATGATTTGATTTATACTCACAACAATAATATGTTGTTTAATTAATTTTGAAGTACTATAAAGAGCAAGTTTAAAATTATATATTTGGGTTTAATAAGGTATTTTCTTAGAATTGAATTTACTCAACCAATAGATGGTATCATAATTTCACAAGGTAGATATTCAAGAGATGTTTTGAAGAGGTGTAGAGTGGAGAATAACAAACTACCTAGCACACCATTTGTAATAGGTCTAAAATTGAGCAAGAATGACTGTAGTTACAAATTTGATTCAAAATTCTACAAGATATTGGTTGGAAATCTTATGTATTTCAAAACCACCAAAGTAGACATTATGTATGTAGTAACTTTAATCTCAAGGTTCATGGAGATAACAAAAAACACTGACTTGCAAATAGAAAAATGATTTTAATGTATGTTATAGAAACCAAAGACCATAGGATATTTTATGCAAAAACAAACCAACTTGAACTTGTGGGATACATAGATAATGGTTGAGCTAGAAATATTCATGATATAAAAAACACTTCAAGATATGGCTTCAATCTTTGATAAGTTGCAATCTCATGGTTATCCAAGGAATAACTTATTATTGTACACTACACTACTAAAGTAGAGCATGTTGTTGCCACACCTACAACATGTCACACAATATGGACTAGAATATTTCTAGGCAAGTTGAATCATGAATAGAAAGCAAAAACTAAAAATTCTCAATCCAAGTATTTAATGTTTCATGGAAGAAGCAAGCACATTGATATCTTGCTTTAGTTCATAAAGGAGCTAGTTAAAAATAATAGAGTTGAAATACCATTTTGATGGTCCAAAGATCAAGTAGTTGACAATTTAACAAAACATTTAAAGAAGTAAGATTTTGAAAAGTTGAAAGAAATTTTAGGTGTCAAAGTTTTTATGAAATCTGGCTTAAGGGAGGGTTTTGGAAAAAATCAAGATTTCAACCACTCTGACATATCATTTTTTCTCTATAGATATCATAATACATTGCTATACTTCATAGAATTTATATTTATTCTTGGTATTTGCAACTATTCTAAGAGTAGATAAACATTTGTACTATAATTAATGTGTGTCAAGAAGTTAGCCAAAATGTTTCCTCCTTTTGTGCTATGTGTGTGTGAGTGTTGGTCATATATTTATTTTATAAGATAAGAAAAAGAAATAGAAATCAAAAGGAAAGAAGATAGCCTCTAAGTAATCTCTTGTGTATTGTATGTGCAACATCAAGGCAACCTTTATAAAGGTGAAGATAAATCTCAAGAAATATTTTGGTTATTTGAATAAGTGTATCTAGATGTGATTGACATGTTTTTGTTCTAAATACATGAAGCAAAATGATCTACAATCCAGTTGTAAAATCTACTACAACCACCATGTTTGATATAATATAAGATACATATTTTTCTCACTTCATGCATATCTTTCATGCTTTTTTTTTTATGCATTTTAACTTATGGAATTTTTTGCATGTGCTATCAAAAGAAAATTTCCTTTTGGATTGGACCAGACTATCTATCTCTCTAGTTTCCTTATCTTGTATTTTCTATCTAGTATCAAACTATCTATCTACAATTTATCTAGTTTTTTATCTACTTACTAGAAATTTATTATGTGAGCCTTCTTGGTCTTGGTATTGGGTTCAAACAATCAAATCTATCTATACTTCTGGTACCATTAACTTGTGCTTACCTTTCACTTATTAGTTTAAGCTCTAGGAAAACTATTTTTTCATGTATGTTATATAGGAATTTCCAACCTTTTTCATGCCATAATCATGATAAAAAAAAGTACAACATAGAATGGATAAATATACAGCCATGACAATACATGTGAAAAATACTTAGATTCAATATCAATATCCTACAGATTTATTATTCTTGAAATTTAAAACTTATGTATATTTAATTGTGCACATTATCCTTTTCGGTTGTTTACTACAAGTTGGATAATTACCACATAGCCAAAAATGTAATAGAGAGGAAAAAATGGAAACAATATTATTTTTAGATGGATCTGCAAATAAATGTTAGGGCTTGCAATTATGGGTTATATTATGCATCTAAAAATATTTATGTTATTTAATACAAGGATTTCCTACATCTAGTAGATTAACTACTACCATTACACTCTAACAATGAAATTTATCATGTATGAAGATATTTTAATGAGCATTAATATTAGTGGAAAAATCACCTAGAAATAATGTGTTCCTTATGTTTTATTATGTTTTAAGAGAAAAAAAATATTTTTTAACCTTATTTTTAATATATTTCAATGAGAATTAAGATTAATAGGCAAGTTACCTACAAATAGCTTGTTATTCATCTTTTTATTATGTTTTACCCAATTTTTTTTTTTTTTTTATCTCTTATCATATATTTCTTCCTCCTTTGCCACTATTTAATGCTATAAGCCTAGTATAATAAAAATCCTTGATAAATTCACCATTGTATATTATATAGAATAAGGAATAGCCAAATTTTTTCCATGCCATAATCATTATAAAAAAAGGTACACCATAGTATGAAAAAAAAATACAATCATGACAATACATTTTAAAACATGCTTGGATAAAATCTGAAAAAATTGCTTTGCTAGGGTTTGATGAGGAAAAACTACTCTGCTAGGATTTGATGAAGAAAAATTCTCTACGAGGATGGTAGCAGCTTCTAGAGGAGGTCTAAAATTTTTTATGAATATTGTGATGGCATCAAGTCCGTCACAAAGAATGCATGGCCATGATGTTTTTTCACCTGAAAATGGTTGGAAGGAACAAGATTTTCCAGTGCATGTTAGGAACTGCTTGTTAAAAAACAATGGATGTTTGGAACAATGTGAAGCCAGGCTGGTTCTAGTGGTTCAACCAGACTCAATGGCAGAAAATGTGGAGTATCTAACCAAACATGCACTTATTGGTAAATTTTTAGGCATCTGAATTTCTCTCCCCTTTATGGAGGCTTGGGTCAGGAAGACTTGGAATCCTAAAGGTGATGTGGAGGTGGTGCTGAGTGTGAACAACTATTTTATGGTGGTTTTCTTTTGTATTGCAGATCATAATAAAACATTTGAAGGGGTTCCTTATTTCTATAACCAAGCGGGACTCTTTCTTAAACCCTGGCATTTGGGTTTCAACCTATCAGAGGAGTGATCATCATGGGTTCTAATATGGGTTCGACTTTCATGGCTCCCATTGGAGTTTTGGAGGATTGATATCTTCCATAAGATTGCCCTTCTACTTGGGAAGCCAATTGGACCGTCACCCTAGACAATGGATAAAATGGTAATCTCTATGGCCCGTATCTGTATTGAAATTGATTTAAATAATCCTATTCTATATTCTATTGAAATACAATTTGGATTGACAACATGGGTTCAAAAACTTGACTATGAAGCTCTCCCATTTTATTGTCGAATTTGCCATGAATATGGCCACCTAAAAAGGATATGCCCCAAGTTTATATCGCCTATGGCTTCAAATCCTGGGTCTTCTCTATCTAGACAATGTTTGGATAAATGAAAAGCCCTGATAAAGTAAGGGGAACGTGATAAGGAAGGCTTTTTTTTGATAAAATACTAAAATAAAGGACGAAGGGCAAACAGAGACATTAAGGATAGCCAACCATATGCTCTACTCAACCGTTTTGAAATATTATATGATCTTGATCAGTGCATGGAGATACCTGAAACATCACAACCTGATGCAAATATAACAAGACCAAATCATATATCTCTTCTTGAGGTGGAACTTAAGGAATCATATCTAGGGGGTTTAAATTAAGAACAAATGGCTTTGAGTCTGAGTATAGGTGACATGGTTGGATCTAGCCCTAGAAGGGAAACTATTTTGGAAAGTGGTATAGATTTAGTTATCCCCTCTCCTACTCAAGAACTGATGTAGTCATCCTTAGACTGCAAAACTCCTACGGTGTTGGGATTGTAACAAAAAATAGTTAAAAAAAAGTTTTTTTAGATAAGAATATGAAGGTGGATCGAAAGAAGAACCAGGATAAAATTAAGTTAATGGGAGAGACTTCGGTGGAGTCAGGCTTGGTGAGAACATTGGACTCCCATTTTTATAACCCATAAAAATGATTATCCTTTCATGGAATGTAAGGGGGTTGAACAACATCCCTAGATAAAAATATTTTCATGATTTGGTTCAGGTGCATTCTTCAGATGTGGTGTTTATTTAGGAGACTAAATTGGCTATTGATAGTATGCTCAATATTACTCCCAAATTATGGAGAAGGAGGTGATGCCAGTGTATTGGTGCATGTGGATATGCTGGTGGCGTCACTTGTTTATGGGATCCGGGTAAGATATCCCCTCTTACTTGGATTTACAACAAATGGTCTATTTCAATGACCATGTATGATAATAAATTTGGTGAAACCATCCTACTTACAAATGTGTATGCTTCAATTGATTACAATGGTAAAGTGAATTTGTAGGAGCACATATGCTTTGTGAGAAGTCTGGCTCCCCTGTACCCATGGATTTTGGCTGGAGACTTCAACTCTATCAATTTTGTGGAAGATAAATGTGGTAGGGTTGATCGTATCGAGCATTTTTCTTCTATCTTAAGTGCTCATATCCAGGCCTTAAACTTAGTTGACATCAAGCCAGATAATGGGATATTTACTTGGAATAATAGAAGGTGTGGGGAAGTTTCTATCTCAAAGAGACTGGATAGGTTTTTGATATCCAATTATTGGATGGGTAATAATAGAAGTGCTAGTTCTCTAATTTTGGAGGGTAGGGTATTTGATCATTGGCCTATCAAACTCTTTGCTTTGGAGTTAGGGCTAAAGAAGAATCCTTCATTTAAGTTTTAACTTATGTGGCTTCGTGATCCTAAGCTTCATGATTTCATGTGAGGCTGGTGGACCACTGGCAAACCTCCTCATAACATCGCTATGTATTCCTTTATGAAGCAACTACAATTCATAAAGCATAAATTGAAGAGATGGAATAGACTAAATTTTGGTAACCTTTCCTTGGCTAAGTTGGCAACTCTTAGGAGGGTGGAAGAAACCTAAAGGAATATTAGAGATCAGGGATTCATGAAGGATCTTCTCGTTGAGGAATCTGAGGCTACAAAAGACCTTGCTGAATGGGAACTTAGGGAAGAAATTTTTTGGAAACAAAAATCTCAAGTAGATTAGCTTCAGGAAGGGTATAGGAACACAACCTTCTTTTATAACTCAGTTAAGGCTCGCCATAATGGTAATCTGATTACCTCTCTTGTGAATTCTTAGGGTGTCCTACTATATTCTTTCAAGGATATTTTAGAAAAGACTAAGAGGTATTTTCCTCTATTTTCAAGGACTCCCTCTTAGATGATGTAAATTAAAAGCTTATTCTAAATTGTATTCCATCGATTATTTCTAGAGAGATGAATGAGCATTTTATGGGTCCAATTTCCATTGAGGAGTTGCAAATGTTGTATTCAATATGAAAAAAGGAAAATCCCCAAGTCCAGATGGATTCTCGATTGAGTTTTATCAGGTGTTTTGGAATTTAATAAAATTTGATCTTTTGGATGTGGTCCATGAGTCACAAAAGAACAAACAGATGCTAAGGGCCTTAAATGCTACCTTTGTGGTGCTTATTCCTAAAAAAGAGGGAGCAAATTCCTTGGATATGTTCAGGCCTATTTCTCTCTGCAATATTGTATATAAGATCATCACAAAAATTATTGCTGAGAGGATGAATATATGGTTGAGAAAAATCATCTCTGAGGAGCAAGGAGGATTTGTTGTTGGATGACAAATCCTAGATGGGGTTGCTATTGCTACAAAATCTATTCACTCAATGGAAACTTCTAAGGAGAAAACTATGTTCATTAAGTTGGACATGGCCAAAGCCTATGATCGGTTCAGATGGTCATTTCTTCAAAAATTTCTTGCTACTTTTGGATTTGAGGAGAAATGGATTAGATGAGTGATGAGTTGTATTCTTCTTCCTCATTATTTGTTCTTGTTAATAATGAGCCATCAGAGCTATTTGAGGCCTCAAGGATATTGAGGCAAGGAGATCCTTTATCTCCTTATTTGTTTATCATTATGGTAGAAGGGTTGGGAATATTTCTCAAGTATCAAGTCAGGTAGGGTCTCATTTAGGGGTGGAAGTGGGATACTGGTTTACGACCTCTTTTCCATATTCAATTTGTTGATGATACTGCTTTGTTGGGAGTTGCCACTATCAGTGAAGCTGGCAATATTAGACAATCTCTTGACATATATCTTGGTGCTTTTGGACTGTTGATTAATGAGGACAAGTCTTCTATTTTCTTCTTCAGTACCCCTTCTCTTATTCAAGTTAGGATTGCTTGTATTCTAAGATTCCAGGTCAAGACTCTCCCCTTCATTTATATTAGTATTCCAATTTCATCTCATGCTCTACCTAGATCTTTTTGGCAATCTATGCTTGATAAGTTTATAAGGGAGGTGAATCACTGGACTTTCAGATGGCTATCCACTATAGGTAGAGTGTTGATTTAAAATTTTTTGTTCAAGCTTTACCCATTTATAGATGCTTTGTACAAACAACTCCCTCTCATTTCATCAAGGACATGGATGGTTTGTCAAGCCAATTTTTATTGTTTGGAAAACTTGATCAATATAAATTGAGTTTGGTTAGGTGGGATTCTATATGTAGGCCAGTGCAAGAGGGAGGCCTTGGGTTGCGACAAACAACTCTTTTTGGGTAGGTTTTAGCTACAAAACTTTATTGGAGATGTGTACCTCTCAAGATTAGATTTGGGCTAAAATATTATCTTGTAAATACTTGAGAGGTATTTCTGAGGCTGAGATCCCTAGAGTCAGCTTGGTTGGGAAAGGTTCAGTTATTTGGGACACTTTTGAAAAAGGAGCTAATTTAATCAAGCAGGGTTTGTTCTGGATTTGCAATCAGAGATCAAATGCTATTTTTTGGGAGGATTCTTAGGATGGCCACCCTCCTATATTAAATCAATATCCCAGGTTACATTCCCTAAGCATTTGTTTCTTGGAAGTAGGATGGTCTCATGTGGAGGACTTTAAAAATATATAGTCTTTTGGAAATATGGAGATGTACAGGTGGAAATATCCATAGGAATAGCCCCATGGGGGACTAACCAAATATAGAGAGTTGCTTGCTATTATTATTATGGGGAGGCCCTATTCTTTATTGAGGGGTAAATATATTCTGGCTTGGAACCCTGATCCCAAGGGAACCTACTCAATAGCCTATGGTTATCAGGTTCTTGATAAGAAAAAGTATAGGAGTATTTCTGCCACTTAGTGGAAACGGGTGGGGAACAAATTTTCTTGGCCAAAATATAACTTCTTTCTCTGGTTTGTAGCTCGTAATAAATGCCTCACTTTGGATAATGTGGGGAAGAGGGGATTTCAGGGTCCCTCTTTTTGTGTCCTTTATGGTAAAAATGAAGATGACTCTTCTCATTTATTTTTCCAATGCTCCTTTGCCAGATACATTTGGCACTATTGGTGGAGCACCTAGAACCATCCATGTTTTCATGTGTTTTCCCTGGTGGAGTTTTGGAGTAGTCTGGGTAGACCTTCGACCAAGGCCCACTTTCTTCGTGTGGCTTGGAATTTGGGCCCTTCTTGCATCATCTAGCAGATTTGGCTCGAACGAAACCATCGCATATTTCAGGGCAATCATTTGGCTATTCAACAAATATGGAAAAGGATCCTATGTATGGTTTAGGAAATCATCCATAGAAAATGTGATGTGGACCCTCTTTTGGATTCTAGGGAGGAGAAGGTACAACAAACCCTTGGTCTATTTATGGATGGTGTGAACTCTTCTAGCCCTAACAGCGTTTCTCAGCTTAGCAAGAAGGTTAGGAGAGATGGTAGGTGGAGGCCACCCCATAGAGGATTTAAAAAATTAATACTGATGGATCGTCCAGGGGCAATCCTAGATATGCTAACATTGGCAATGTTGGGAGAGATTCTACTAGTGGTATCAGTTTTTTCTTTTCCATTTATAAAGGTGTTCAATCCAACAATTTTAAGGAAGCTCTTGCAATTCTTGAGGCCTTATAGAGGGCGTTTTCTCTTGGATGGCGTAGGATTATCTGTGAGTCTGCCTCTTAAATTATGGTTAATATTTTAAATAGTAAAAGGATGGAGGAAGTTAATTGGTAGTTGGCCTCTATAGCCATTCATATTATCAGAATGAGTGAAGAGTTTGAATTTATATGTTTTGTGCACATTCCATGAGTCCCAAAATAACAAATAGATGCTAAGGGCCTTAAATGCTACCTTTGTGGTGCTTATTCCCAAAAAAGAGGGAGCAAATTCCTTGGCTATGTTCAAGCCTATTTCTCTCTACAATGTTGTGTATAAGATCATCACAAAAATTATTACTGAGAGGCTGAAGATATGGTTGAGAAAGATCATCTCTGAGGAGCAAGGAGGGTTTGTTGTGGGCCAATAAATCCTGGAGGGGATTTTTATTGCTACAAAATCTATTCACTCGATGGAAACTTCTAAGGAGAAAACTATGTTCATTAAGTTGGACATGGCCAAAGCCTATGATAGGGTCAGATTATCCTTTCTTCAGAAGTTCTTGTTGATTTTGGATTTGAGGATGAATGGATTAGATGGATGATTAGTTGTGTTTCTTCTTCCTCATTCTCTGATCTTGTTAATAATGAGACATCAAAGTTGTTTGAGGCCTCAAGGGGATTGAAACAAGGATATCCTTTATCTCCTTATTTGTTTATCATTATGGCAGAAGGGTTGGAAATATTGCTCAAGTATCAAGTCAGGAAGGGTCTCATTTAGGGGTGGAAGTGGGATAGTAGTTTGCCACCTCTTTCACACCTTCAATTTGTTGATGATACTGCTTTTTTGGGAGTTACCACTATCAGGGAAGCTAACAATATTAGACAGTCTCTTGACACATATATTGGTGCTTCTAGAAAATTGATTACTGAGGATAATTCTTCTATTTTCTTCTTCAATATCCCTCCTCTTATTCAAGCTAGGATTTCTCGCATTCTAAGATTTCAGGTTGGGACTCTCCCCTTCATTTATCTTGGTATTCCAATTTCATCTCATCCTCTACCTAGACCTTCTTGGCAGTCTATGCTTGATAAGTTTAGAAGGAAGGTGAATCACTGGACTTTCATATGGCTATCCACTACAGGTGGAGTGTTGCTTTTAAAATTTGTTGTTCAATCTTTACCCTTTTATAGATTCTTTGTACAAACAACTCCCTCTCATTTCATCAAGGACTTGGATGCTTTGTCAAGATAGTTTTTATGGTCTAGAAAACTTGATCAATCTAAATGGAGTTTGGTTAGGTGGGATTCTATATGTAGGATAGTGTAAGAGGGAGGCCTTGAGTTGTGACAGACAACTCTTTTTGGGCAGGCTTTGGCTACAAAAGTTTATTGGAGATGGTTTACCTCTCAAGATAAGATTTGGGCTAAAATATTAACTTGTAAATACTTGAGAGGTATTTTTGAGGCTGAAATCCCTAGAGTCAACTTGGTTGGGAAAGGTTCAGTTATTTGGGACACTTTAAAAATAGGATCTAATTTAATCAAGCAGGGTTTGTTCTAGATTTACAATCGGGGATCAAATGCTCTTTTTTGGGAGGATTCTTGGGATGTACACCCTCCTATATTGAATCAATATCCCAGGTTACATTCCATAAGAATTTATTTCTTGGAAGTAGGATGGTCTCGTGTGGAGGACTTTATAAAAATCTAGTCTTTTGGAAATATGGAGATGTACATGTGGAAAGATCTACAGGAATAGCCCCAGTGGGGCTAGCCAAGGATAGAGAGTTGCTTGCTCTTATAATTATGGGGAGGCCTTGTTCTTCATTGAGGTGTAAATATATTCTATCTTGGAACCCTAATCCCAAGGGAACCTACTCAGTAGCCTATGGTTATTAGGTTCTTGATAAGCAAAAGTATGGGAGTCTTCCTATCACTTAGTGGAAAAGGGTTTGGAACAAATTTGATTGGCCAAAATGTAACTTTTTTCTTTGGTTGGTAGCTCGTAATAAACACCTCACTTGGGATAATATGAGGAAGAGGGGATTTCAGGGTCCCTCTTTTTGTGTCATTTGTAGTAAGAATGAGGATGACTCTTCTCATTTATTTTTCCAATGCTCCTTTGCCAAAGACATTTGGCACTGTTGGTGGAGTGCCTAGAACCATCCATGTTTTCATGTGTTGTCCCTGTTGGAGTTTTGGAGTAGTCTAGGAAGACCTTCGGCCAAGACCCCCTTTCTTTGGGTGGCTTGGAATTTGAGCCCTTCTTGCATCATCTGGAAGATTTGGCTCAAATGAAACCATCACATATTTCAGGGCAGTCATTTGGCTATTCAACAAATATGGCAAAGGATCCTGTGTATGGTTCAATAAATCATCCATAGCAAATATTATGTGGACCCTATTTTGGATTCTAGGGAGGATAAGGTACACCAAGCCCTTGGTCTCTTTGGGGATGGTGTGAAATCTTCTAGCCCTAGTAGGGTTCCTCAGCTCAACAAGAAGGTTAGGAGAGATGGTAGGTAGAGGCCACCCCCTAGAGGAGTTAAAAAAATTAATACTGATGGATCGTCCAGGGGCAATCCTGGACATACTGGCATTGGCAATGTTGGGAGAGATTCTACTGGTGGTGTTAGTTTTTTCTTTTCCATTTATAAATGTGTTCACTCCAATAATTTTATGGAAGCTCTTGTAATTCTTGACCCCTTGCAAAGGGGTTTTCTCTTGGTTTGTATAGGATTATCTACTAGTTTGCCTCTCAAATTATGGTTAATATTTTAAACAATAAAAGGGTGGAGAAATTTAATTAGCAGTTGGCCTCTATAGTCGTTCAGATTATCAGAATGAGTGAAGAGTTTGAATTTATATCCTTTGTGCATATTCCAAGAGAATGGAATGTGGTTGTTGATTACCTAGCCAAAAGGGCTTCTAAGCTGTTGGATCCTTGGATTATTTATAACTGGGAGAATCTCTCATTTGGGGACTCTCAACGCCTGTGGGAGTTAATCCACAAGGATGTACAAACTTAATGTGGTTTGTTTTGTTATCTTCTTTGGGTAACAATCTAGTCTAGTGGTTTTATCCTGTTTGACTATTTATTTGAGTCCTAGTTGGAAGCTCAATTATACTCTGTAATCTAGACTTTTATCAATAAAATTTTACCTCTTTATTAAAAAAAAAAAACATGCTTGGATTAAACATCAATATCCTAGATTTACTACTCTTGAAGTTTAAAACTTGTGTATATTTAGTTGTGTGCATTATCCTTTAAGGTGTTTACTACAAGTTGACTAATTACAACATAGCCAAAAAACATACAGAGGAAAAAATGGAAACAATACTCCTTTTAGATGGGTGTCACAAAATACATGTTAGGGCTTACAATGGTAGGTTTTACTATTCATCCAATATTAATATATTATTTAATACAAGGATTTCCTTCATCTAGTAGATATACTACTACCATTGCAATATAACACTAAAATTAACCATGCATGAATGAGATAAAACTCAAATCCACACAAATTAAGTTACAAAAAACCTAAAGTTACGAAACATTACAAAATAATTGAGATACACATTTTTGGTAGGATAAGAAATAAATTTCTAAGGTTTTGATGGAAATAATGCTTGTCTTAAAGGTTAGGATTTGCACAACAAATAAATGAATGATTTGTATGGTAGGCTAAGGAGTGATGTGCATTTTAAACTAATGAGTGAATCACATTGTAGATCAAAGAGTTGATCATACTTTAAGGCAAGATCTAAAAAATGTTATGTTTAGTGTGGATCCAAAGGCATAGAAATTGAGGTAATGGATTGTAAGGTGGTGTTCTCTTTAGATTTTTTTAGTGGGAGAAATAATCTTCTAGAGTATTATTAGAAGGACTTTAGAGCTAAATATAGTTATCTAAATAGGGTGAGTACATGGTAATGAGTCTCACAATGGGACCAATAGTATTTGTCATACATGTTTGTAGGATAATTGAACTTGTTTATCTAAAAGATATTAAGCTAAGCTATGTGGTGTTACTCATATATAGTTAAACACCTTTTGGTTAAATATGGTTTGATTAAACTTATATATTCAACCAAACTTATTTGGTTGACCCACTATCTAAAATGTTAATCAATTCCCTCTCCCTCCCTAGCTTATTACGCTAATAGGTCTCCCCTACTCAATAAAATTATCATGACTTCTAGTAGGAGTTCAACTTACAATATTATATCAATAAAGTATTATGTCCCATATATCACATCTTTAGAGGTATTTTTTTAATTAAAATTGCTATATTTTTAAACTTTCATAATAAAATCAAGGTTTTGGATTTTCTCAAACTAAAACAAGGTTTATGAATAAACGTACGATGCATAATTTATTAGTCTTGATCAATTCCATAACCCTAGCCTAAGCCATCCAATGCTATGGACATGGATGTCGTAGTATTGCTAGATACAATTTCACATGAAAGATAGGGTGTTTAACATTCTTGGACCTACTCAAGATAACATGCATATAAAAAAAGAAATGATAGAGTTCTAAAAAGACTACATCTCTTATCCAAAATTTCAATCATTTTGTGTTAACAACTATTCAATCTATAAGTGATTTTGGAGCACAATAATTATGAGTAGATATTGTTATTTGTATTTCCTTATAATTTAACAATGACACAACATTGCAAAAAAGCAACTAATATAACAAGAAAACATGATACACCAACCACAAGAACCTCATGGGTGTTCATATAGTATGGATGCAATCACACATGCTTTCTACGTAATTGAATAATATATTTAGATACACTAGTCTCTTACATACAAGTATAAGCACACATTGTCATTGTTGGTATAAAAAATTGGTATGTCATTGGGATTTTATCTAGGAGATCCAAGTTTAAATAATAGGGATGGTGGCCCTTCTTGTGCCTTTAATTGAGAAAAATGTACATGCCCTTTCAAAAAATCTTGTATTTACCCTAATAATCTATTTTAAACAGTTAGACACCCAAAGAGATAAATTATTTTTATATCTAGGTGATTAGTTATTTGTATATTCTTTTCATAATCATCCTTTAGATAATAAAACTACCTTCAACATAAAATAAGCATAACTTTTCAATGCTTGATTTTAAAATATCTATAAAAGTGGAAAAACATCTTACCCATTTCAACACATAAGCATGTAAAATGTGCACAACACATACAATGATTACCATTTATCATGGTTATTATTATTATTATTTTAATGCTTATATTTTTAATAAATTCTCATGAGCATTCATGTTAGTGAGTAACTTGCCTATAAATGACTTCTTCCATGTCTTTCATGTTTATTTTATTTTTTTATCACTTTTTAATATATATATAGACTATAAATTTTCTTCTTCTCCACTATCTAAATTTAAAATCCTACTCTAAGACAAATCCTTGATAAAATCACCATGATAGCTTCACATAGAATAAGGAAATTACCAAATTATTTCATGTAAGAAATCATGCTAAAGACCACACTATATTAATAATATAAATATAATATTGATAATAATTCAAAAGTATGCTTAGATTCATCCTCAATATCATTGGGATTTAATACTCTTTAAATTTAAAACCTATTCATATTTAATTGTATGCAATAATCTTCTATATTGTTTACAATAAGTTGACTAATTATCACATAATAAAAAATATATAGAGAGAGGACATAATGAAAATGCTACTCATTTTAGGTGGGCCTCACCAAATGCATGTGAGAGTTTAAATTATTGTATTATATACTAAATTATATTTATGTTATTAAATTCAATGTTTTTGATCATCTACTATATTTACTATTACCACTTCCCTCTACAATTGAAATCAATCATATAGGAAGGAAATAATAATAAAATCTAGACAATTTAATTTACAAAATAATTAAAGTTAGTTATGAAACACCATATATATATGAATTGCTTGGTTTTGACGGGATGAATACCAAATTCTAAATAATTTCAAGGAAATGTTACTTGTCTAGTGAATATTAGTTGCTCAATAAATCAAATAAGTTTTATGGAAAGTTAGAAAGTGATTTACAATATAGAAAAATGAGTGATGCACACTATAGATCAAAGAGTGAATCACACTTCAAGGTAACTATCTTTAAAAAAAAAATTGGCATGAATCCTAAGGCATGGAAATGAAGATAATGCTTTCTAAAGTGATGTTCTCTTTGTAAATATTATTAATGGAAGAAAAAAGATTCTAAAGTGTATTTATAAGGACTTTACTACTAAATCTTGCTAGCCAAGTAGTCATTTTTCTAAAATATTACACTAGTGTAAAAGCAACTAGAATTAAATTCTATTCACGCTAGTTAAAAGTAGATTTACATTGTTTTACCATAATTAATATTTTATTTCTCATTTATGAGGAACCTTTTAGGTATTCAAAAAAATAGATCTACTTTTTAAAACTATATTTCTATATTTTACGTCATACTAAAATTAATGAATAAATTTTTATGGTGTTCATGGATTAACTCTATATTTGAACCTTTTATCTATGGATGTATGATAGTAGTGGACCTATCCTCTTGTCTTATTTTAGTACATTCTCTTAATTTATTTTTAGTTTTTTAAGATCTAATGCACTAATGTTATTCAACCAATTCTAGATATTTTTATTGAACCAAGTTCTAATCTCCCTATAGTTGTATGATTGTATTTATGTTTTACATATTCACTTTATTTATCATCAATTTTTCCTTAAATAAATAGATTTGATTATTTATATTAGTAGGAAACTGATATCAATCTAAATATTTAGGGTATAACATCCATTTCTTTCAATTGTAATCTATGATTGTGTGTCCATACAAATGCATCAAACATTCTCTTTAATTAATAGTTTTAACATGCCTAGTCATACTATTCATATTATTTTCCCATGAAATCAATATGATAGATCCACTTGCTTTGATTAGGTTTTGCCCAATATGTTAGATCCACTTGCTTTGATTAGGTTTTATTAATTTATGGATTAAATTTTAAACCTACCCCAATCAGTGCATAATTTTATCATGTCCATAGAAGGGTTTGTATATGATAATAGATTTGACATAACCCAAAAAATGATTATTTGTATCTTGTTATATTGGATTTAGATTTGATATTTTTGTATTGTTATAGGATTTATTTGAATTATATTTTAGATTTATTATGGCTCACTAAATACTCATTCATGACAACCTTACTTTTAATATAATATATTATTTTTTTATTGCTCTAAAAATCTTATCAAATTCCTAAATAAATTTGAATTGTTTGTTTATTATATAAATAAAACCCTCTTGGCAATCTCATTTTTCATACGAAAAAAAAAAAATATTATTAAAAAAATAAAAAATATTACCAAATTCCTAAATGAATTTGAATTGGTTATTTATTATATATATAATATGTTGTTTTACAATGATTGCCAATCTTATTTTTCATACAAAATTTAAATTATGAAGATATCATTATACCTTAGTCTTATCCTTAAGCCTAAGATATTTCTTACCTTGTATTCATGTGAGGCATAGTAAACCCACATTAGTATTTGGCTTGTTAATAGTTAGGATGCATTGGTTATATTGTTGAGGTTGTTCTTGTCTATAGCATACTGAAAGCACGAGATTCCGGGCAAAGGAAACACTAATTATGCAATATAAGACGAAATGTAACGCTTTAATCCTATGCACAAAAACAAAGAAAGGAGATAATTTGAAATGAAAGAAAAGATGTAAAGAAATCACAGCCCTCTTTATTCAAATCTCTTATCCTCGGTTACATTGACGTCTCCTCCCTTTTTAGGGGCTAGGAGCGTTAAACTTGTCTTTGTTACAATTTGTGACTTAGTCTTCCTCTTTCCGCGTGCCCACACTTGAGATGGGCGGGCCAAGACGATGTCGCCGCTGATGTTGATGAGTCTTTGACCTCTGCTGCTCCTCCTGCGCACAAAGAAACAACGAAGATGTCAGTAGCACCTGCTGCAAAAGAAAAGTGTTTGTTCTCTAAAATCATCAAAAGATGCATGTAAACATTTGTCTGAAACAGTAAGTACAGTGAGTCCAAATGGCCTGAAAACCTGACAGAAGACAGAAGATATTACCAGAAGGCCATTGCCACTGAAACAGTTGGCCAATCTGCCTTCACCTGGAAATCGTCCCTGGGCAGGACGATTTCTGACTGCTAATCGTCCCCGGGTGAGACGATTTCTACTGTGTTGAAAGGGCCGAAGTGATCTGCTCCAATGTCGACTCCCGAGACCTCCAAAACACCTGCAGACAGAGGGGTTATGTAATTGGGGCCATTTTGGGACGACCCAGATGGTCGGATTCTCCCAATTTGGCCTCTATCCTCGAGAATTTGATATCGCCTCCTGCAAGTTAGTGAAACAACAAAGCGACACAAAGAATGATAAAATCTGATCAAAAGTTATGAAATTGCAGCTATGAATTCACAAAACAGAATACACAATATGCAGCATGAGAAAATAATCTAGAACGCTTCTGAAATAAAACTTAAAAAGTGCGGGGATGCCCAAGTGGGCCTCCAACCGTTGGCACTTGATTTCGGTGCCAATCCACTAGGGATGGGCCCAAAACCTCTTAGGATTGGGGGGTCGGCAGATTGGTTGGTTCAGGTGTCCATGTGTTGGATTTGGGTCAGATTCAAGCTTCCAAAAGCCACCCAACAACCTCCCTTGCAAAAGAGATTGGTGGATGTGAGAAGGTGAATCAAAGGGGATGCAAGTGGGTGTTCAACTCGGCAGCACTTCGTTGCTTGAAATCTCCTTTCACCTCCTCTTTGGGTGAGAAAAGTCCCACCTTTTATAGACCCATGGGGTCTCTTTTGAGAGGGAAGCACAAATGCCATGTGTTGGTCATAGGTGCCATGTGGCAGTCATGTCTCCCCATGAGGGAGGGGAGTCCTCCATTGACTTGGGCTTTCATAAATGTCTTTGTGATAGTCTTCTAACGGCCCATCTGCCCACCCACACATGCGTGCGAGGCAGGAGTCATCAACTGACTGTTTGTGGCTGCCACTTGGCGCCATTTGTCTTTTTGCCCGTTAAACTTGGAAATCGTCCTTATCGGAGACGATTTCAGAAATCGTCCCTGGGTGAGACGATTTCAAGTTAGTAATCGTCCCTGGGTGAGACGAATACTGGGCAAAGTGTCCAAGTGTGCCAAATTGCTTCTTGACCTTACAAAATTGCTATGAAAGTGGTTAAGACCACTGTTTGACCTCTGAGGGCTGCCCTGGGGGCTGTGTTTGTCAAAGCGATCAGTGTTTGCAGTCACATAATCGGATTGGTGCTGTTTTGGTGTCTACAGATGCCCCTTTTTGGGAAGCACTGCGGGTGACGCAAGTCTTGAGCAAAAATAGATAACCAAAGCACTAATGATTAGGGTTTCTTGGTAACCTAACCAACTTTTGATGCCCCAAGTATGGAAAGGGCATGCATTCTTGAATCCTTGCTTCTGACGAGCTAAGGAATTTGATTTCAAGTATTAACCTATTTTGGTGAGGTGTGACTTGAACTTAGACATTGATCAGTCATGAATAGGCGAAGGGCATTTTATCCACAGGGGGAACCTTGTGTTCATGATTCACGAAATGCCAAGTGTTTGATTGATTTGATTGTTGCTTGTTTACTGCCCCAAGCGGGAGCGTGATTGTCTTTGTCAATGATTCTTTGAATGCATGTCTTTTTCCTTAATTGGGTGTGTGATTGTTGATTGGTGACTAAGTGTGACTACCCCCTCAAGCGACGAATCGATGAGGGAATGACCTTCGTGAGAGAAGCGACGAGTCGCTTGACCCAAGATGACTTGTGCAAGGGTGCCTTTAGAGGGTTTACCGGTTAAGCATGTGCAATTTTTCCAACATTTGGACCTATTTTTGGTGGGTGTTAACCCTTTTGGTGATGCCATAATGGGGTGAAATCATCGAAAACCTATCTTCCCGTGGAGCGGTCCGGCTATGATAGCCTTCTTGGGGAAGTAGGAGAGTGATAATTTGAACCTCGACATCGATTTTCTATGCCAAGAGGTTAAGTGCAAGAGCACTTGTGTCCGACAATGCTTATTGCTTTGTTTTTATGTTGCATTTTTTATTGTTTTTGTTGTTTTTGTGACACCATTTGGGGATTAAATTGTCGAAAATCCGTCTCCTGGAGCGGTCCGGCTATGGTAGCCTTCTTAGGGAGTAGGATAGTGATAATTTTTAAATGCTCATTTTGCCAAGAGGTTAAGTGCAAGAGCACTTGTGTCTGGCAATGTTTATTGCTTTTTTGTTGTTTTGATTTTCTTGTTGTTTTTGAGTGGGCTTTGACCCTTTTGTGACGTCATTTGGGGATGAAATTGTCGAAAATCCGTCTTCCCATGGAGCGGTCCGGCTATGGTAGCCTTCTTAGGGAGTAGGATAGTGACAATGTAGACCCCGACATCAATTTTTCTATGCCAAGAGGTTAAGTGCAAGAGCACTTGTGTCTGGCAATGTTTATTGCTTTTTGTTTTTGTGTTGCATTTATTTGTTGTTTTTGTTGTTTTGATTTTCTTTGATCTTGTGCATGATGGTTGATGAATATGGATGTATGCATGTTGATTTATTTTGATGGATGCATATGCTTATGATGAATGCAAATGTTTTTGATTTATATGTGATATGCAGAGATGAAATGGATGAATGGGATTTGTGATGTTTGGCTATGGCACCATAGACTATTTAGAACTCTGTTATTTTGTTTTTAGGCGATTGCTGTGATGCATGACTTTGTATGTATACATGTGGTTTTTTCTTTTTTTGTATTTTTTTGATGGTATTGTAAGGATGAAAAGTAGCGCAGTTGGTTTAGAAATGTAGCTAAGGTTTTCTGAGACTCAGACGGTTTTAACTCACTAGCCACGACTGTACTTTATCTTACAAGACTTTTGAACAAGGTATGAATCGGACTTGTTTTTGACCAAGCTATTTCACATCCCTGTGTGTGCAATTGAGTTCATTTATTGTGGTATTTATCAGGATACCGCCAGTGCCAGATGGGCTTTCAACCGAACCTGTATCGAGGATCACCTAATTAGCTCCACTAACTCCTTTGTTGTATTTAGTTAGATTAATCTGCGGTGTTATCCAGGATGCCATAAGCTAGCTCATCCACATGCAAACATTGATCTGTACGCAAGTTAATGTGATAGATATATCGTCATGCGAGAAGTTTACCGCCAGTTATCGATAGGCTATCAACCAAACCGGTACTGAGGCTTGCCTTATGACCTGTTAGAATGCTGAGAGTTCCAGGGATTCAAGTTCGACTCCCTTCTTTTCTTCAATTGTATTGGGATACTTGCTCGTTTGTAGTGATAAGATCACTGTTTATTTTGATTTGTTTTTCTTTTGAGCAAGGGATTGGGGATATGGAGTGATGAAAATCACTATCGTTTGTGCCTTTTGATGTGTGCACTGTAGGATGTCAAGTATTTGATTTTTGACATTTTGCAAATTTTTTGATGTTTTGCAACTATTGAGAACTTTAGGGATTCTTAGGGAATTGGGTAGGGAGGATGCTTGTCCTTTTGCCAACTCTCAGCATTCTTTGGGTCATTCGCACAGGGGGATGAGCAAGATAACCGTTTCGCTTATGGTGAACTGGATTACTACGCAGGTTTCATCTTTCGTTCACACAACTCAGGAATTGTTTTATGTGTTTTAATTTGTGTTGGGATGTTACGTAACAAGGTGTATTTCAAGTATGACTCTACCTTCATAAAATCTGTCTGACTTGATACATTACATGGCTAAAGAGCAAAATGATGACTGAATCACGAAAACTCTTGATACATTAAAAGACCACTGACTCTAGTGTGGTAAAAAGCAATGCATGGTGTTTTTGTTGTTTTTGTAAAATGGAACAGTGTGGAACAAGATGGACTAGTAGAGCAATTACAGCCTATGGTGCCTTTGACCTATACGACCACAAATATGCAATGTATGGATGCAATGCTTAATGCAGCTACATATTTTTGTATTTTTGATGGATTGATTTTTGTGAATATGAATATGAGGTGCGAGAAGAGCTCTCGATTGATGAATTTGAGTATGCCTAGAAATGAGATGCAAATTTTTGTTGTTTTTGATTATTTTTTATTTTTGACCAAGTGATTGTGAGACATCCTTGGAGCCTTTTGGTGACCAAGTGATTGCGATAATCCTTGGAGCTTTTAGGGATTTTGGACTGGAGTTTTTGGGTGACCAAGAGATTGCGATAATCCTTGGAGCTTTTTGGGTGACCAAGAGATTGCGATAATCCTTGGAGCTTTTTGGGTGACCAAGAGATTGCGATAATCCTTGGAGCTTTTTGGGTGACCAAGTGATTGCGATAATCCTTGGAGCTTTTTGGGTGACCAAGAGATTGCGATAATCCTTGGAGCTTTTTGGGTGACCAAGTGATTGCGATAATCCTTGGAGCTTTTTGGTGACCAAGAGATTGCGATAATCCTTGGAGCTTTTTGGGGTTGACCAAGAGATTGCGATAATCCTTGGAGCTTTTTGGGTTTGACCAAGTGATTGTGATAATCCTTGGAGCTTTTTTGGGGTTTGACCAAGAGATTGCGATAATCCTTGGAGCTTTTTGGGTGACCAAGAGATTGCGATAATCCTTGGAGCTTTTTGGGTGACCAAGAGATTGCGATAATCCTTGGAGCTTTTTGGGTGACCAAGAGATTGCGATAATCCTTGGAGCTTTTTGGGTGACCAAGAGATTGCGATAATCCTTGGAGCTTTTTGGGTGACCAAGTGATTGCGATAATCCTTGGAGCTTTTTGGGTGACCAAGTGATTGCGATAATCCTTGGAGCTTTTTGGGGTGACCAAGTGATTGCGATAATCCTTGGAGCTTTTTGGGTGACCAAGAGATTGCGATAATCCTTGGAGCTTTTTGGGGTGACCAAGTGATTGCGATAATCCTTGGAGCTTTTTTTGGGGTGACCAAGTGATTGCGATAATCCTTGGAGCTTTTTGGGGTGACCAAGTGATTGCGATAATCCTTGGAGCTTTTTTGGTTTGGACTATGGCTCTTCAGGGGATAGAGGTACCCCCAGCTTGATGGTCTTTGCACTTCGGATCCGGCTCTAGAGGTATGGGCATGAATGGATCGGCCCTATGCACGGAGATGAGGACAGGGTCCGCCCGCGGCACTGATGTTGCTATGGGATCTCTGGGTGGAAGTTGATCTTTATGTGCCCAAAGTTGTGGATGTAATGCTTGGTCCCACTGCGGTGGGTTAACACGCCACTCATGCCCTAGTATTATGTTTATCTGTTGACATGCTTCCTCAATTTTTATGGGATGCCGATGTTGTCGTATGTGATTGTTGTGGGCTATCTCTGTTTCATCCTCACCTTCAACAGTGAGTATAGCTCATCAGAATCTGGAGATTCTGAGACATGGAGGACTGCATCATCAGGTAGCCCTATGGTTAAAGGTTGATCCTCTTTGAAAGGAGCCTCATGTAAGTTGGGCCTTGGGAGCTCCAAAATCTTGGTCTCTACCAACTCTAAGTGCTCTAGTACTTTGCATGTATCGGGAGATTTGAGCTCCTCCTCTTTGGTTGGTTCTTGTTGAGGAACTTGGGGCCTATGGAGGGGTGGCTCGGATGGCACCCCCCATGCCTTGGTAGGGCATTTCATCCCGCTCTTCTTCTCGCTCTGATTCCTTAGAGGCTTCTTGATGAATTTCTAAGGGTGGCCCATAAACTTGGGTGGATGTCTGAGGAAGGCACCCATCATTGGTTATAGGATCAGCCTCCCGCTCATGTCTGGGAGGCATCGGGGGCGATGCTTGATAAGGTCACGGAGACTCGTCTCGCACCCGGGGGTTGTGCCTCTCATAATGTTTTGTCTTATGTGTGTGAGGGGTTGGAATCCTCTCAGGTAGTTTATAGCGCAACTTATCTGCTTTACGCTGCATGTATAAGTCCTCTAACTCCTGATGACCTTGCTCTATGCGTAACTCATCCGCTTCGCGTTGCATGCGCTCTCTATCCAAGCGGTGTCGATACTCTATTTCCTGATGACTTTGTTTAAGCCGCGTGATTTGGGCTTGACGGGTGGCATGTCTGGCGACTATCGGGTCAGTTCGGTCTACCCTATTTTGTTCAGGAGGTTCGAATGTTTCTCCTATGTGTTGGCCTCGATCTTGATGATCTAAAATTTCAATGGGTCGCTTCCCTCTGTCGATGTAGGCGGCATGTACTTGAGGCCGCATTGTTTGTTGTCCTCGAGGAATGCGATGATTTTCCTCGTACTCCCTTTCATGTTGGCTCTCCTGCATAGTGTGTTGGAACAACTCATCCTCCTGGCATTGAAGGTGCTCTTTGTTAATATAGTACAGTTCCTCTAAATGTAGTCGCTCTAGTCGCTCTAGCTCAAGTTGCGTGAATTGCATTTGGCGTGCGACGTGCTTGACAGATTCTAAGATGGTTGGTCCTGTCGCCTCATGTCTAGAAGGCCTAGATGCCTCTCCTAGATATTTTTGATCGTAGTGATCCAAGATCTCTATAGGTGACCTCCCTTTGTTGGGGGTAGCGGCATTCCCTCGGGGCTTTGGCCTCGGTGAGTGGTCCTGATAGATAGCAAGTGCAGAGGCATATTGCTCCCGCACTGTATATTGCTCTCGAGGAAGGTAGGGATCTTCCTCTTGCTCTCTTTCATAAGTGAAAAAGGGACGGACGGAGTTAGTTCGCCCCACCTGAGGAGCCTTGTGCTCTGGATTTTTCTTTGTAGTCCTGACAACTAGAGGGGGTGAAGGAGGGATAATGTAATCATGTGGTTCCTCCCGTCGAACCCTATGTTGACCTAGCGCTTCATCGCGTGATGACCGCTCATAGCGAGCATCTAAGGGAGCTCTCCTATGACTGTACCCCTCATGGAAGGGTGTGTGCTGAATGCTATGCTGAATAGGAGTGCTCCTCGAAGAGGTGTCCCTGTAGTCCCTTTCCTTTAAGGTGTGGAGGGGACTGCCTTGTGTGTTAGGTCACCAAGGTGGTATGACCAAATCCTTGGGATTGTAACGGAGATGACTCATGCCTCCTTGGACATTCCCCACAGCCTCCGCCCGTGATTGGGCTTGGCTACGGGTGAGCACCATGACGATGTCTCTCTAAAAATCCTAAAAATTGAAATGAGTCAGATGGGGCCCAAAATTGGCGTGTGCATCCCTCTTATAGTAGATAAGACAAAAATGAAGTTTCAAGTCCTAGCTCTGAATACATTAGGAGATATTGACATCCGAACAGCTCAAAAAGTGCAAAAAAATGCGTGCCCAATTTTAAAACCTAATTTTGGGGCACTAGATGATGGAATTTGGCCCCAAAAACTGACTTTTTTGGGCAAATAGGATTCTAGGGAATCGTATTTGTTTAAAATTATCCCAACTAACTCCCTGTAAAATTTCGTGTCAATCGGAGCTACGGTTGAGAAGTTATGGCCCCGACAAGATGCACTAAAATTTAGGGAAAAATATAAGATTTCCCATATTTTGTTGGATGCTCCTGCATCACTTATGGGCACATTTGGGGTGATTTTGGGTTGACCAAAGGGTTCATGGACACCTTTGGGGCATTTTGGAGTGACCAAGCGATTACGGGAATCCTTGGAGCTTTTTGGAACAAGTGACAAAATGCGTAGATTTTTATCTTTTGTTTATGAGTGATTTTTCTTTTGTCTACACTAAGCGAAAATGAACACACACATGCGCAAACCGTGATTATCTCTTTTAAGGATTATTGGTGTGCCCTAAACTGGTTTAGTGCATTTTGATGTTTTGTTTTGTTTTTGTAGGTTTTGAAGAACGTTTAAATGCATTATGACGGCTCATATAACTCCCAAAACGGTCGCCCCTTCAATATACCAACCGAGCCAATATACCAACCTCTCTATATACCCGCCCTTACGAGAGGGAGACTATAGGTACGTGAGAGCAGAAGGTACGTGGTACGTAGGCGGTACGGAAGGGGGATTGTCCTGTTAATGGCACCTACCATAGAAAACTTATCCTCGCGCGCATGGGAATCACCCCAGCAGCACTCGGTCGGCTTTCGTCAGGATTTACGCCTAACAACGGTTGACAATCGGGAAATGGATGCAAAGCTAAGCCAAGGTGGTGATGAACCCACCGTTGGTCTTGCTCAAGGGCTGGGGTCTTACGACCAGCTCCTTGGTTTAAAATTGTTGCGTGGAGTGTGTGAGATTCATTTTATTTAGCGAAAATGAAACAAGCATAAATGACTTTTCCCTAAGCAATGCAGGATAAAATGAAAACAGTCAAAGAAACAGAAACAGAAACAAAAAATTTAACAGAGATTATAAAAATCCCTACCTCTTCTCTGCCTGCTCCGATTGCTTCTGAATTTCTGCTCTGAAAATTTACAGACAGAAAATCGTCCCTTGGTGAGACGAATTACAGAACAGAAATCGTCCCCTGCAGAGACGATTTTAAAATCGTCTTAGGGTGAGACGATTTCCAGTAGAGTATTCGTAACAGTCAGAGACGATTAACAGTCTGCAATAAAAAAATGTACCTGTCAAGCACAAAACACAAAAACCCGATTAGTTTTCTGTGATCTTAAAAAAAAAATAGGGAACAGGTCCCACCGTGATCGCCACTGAAAGCACGAGATTTCGGGCAAAGGAAACACTAATTATGCAATATAAGACGAAATGTAACGCTTTAATCCTATGCACAAAAACAAAGAAAGGAGATAATTTGAAATGAAAGAAAAGATGTAAAGAAATCACAGCCCTCTTTATTCAAATCTCTTATCCTCGGTTACATTGACGTCTCCTCCCTTTTTAGGGGCTAGGAGCGTTAAACTTGTCTTTGTTACAATTTGTGACTTAGTCTTCCTCTTTCCGCGTGCCCACACTTGAGATGGGCGGGCCAAGACGATGTCGTCGCTGATGTTGATGAGTCTTTGACCTCTGCTGCTCCTCCTGCGCACAAAGAAACAACGAAGATGTCAGTAGCACCTGCTGCAAAAGAAAAGTGTTTGTTCTCTAAAATCATCAAAAGATGCATGTAAACATTTGTCTGAAACAGTAAGTACAGTGAGTCCAAATGGCCTGAAAACCTGACAGAAGACAGAAGATATTACCAGAAGGCCATTGCCACTGAAACAGTTGGCCAATCTACCTTCACCTGGAAATCGTCCCTGGGCAGGACGATTTATGACTGCTAATCGTCCCCAGGTGAGACGATTTCTACTGTGTTGAAAGGGCCGAAGTGATCTGCTCCAATGTCGACTCCCGAGACCTCCAAAACACCTACAGACAGAGGGGTTATGTAATTGGGGCCATTTTGGGATGACCCAGATGGTCGGATTCTCCCAATTTGGCCTCTATCCTCGGGAATTTGATATCGCCTCCTGCAAGTTAGTGAAACAACAAAGCGACACAAAGAATGATAAAATCTGATCAAAAGTTATGAAATTGCAGCTATGAATTCACAAAATAGAATACACAATATGCAGCATGAGAAAATAATCTAGAACGCTTCTGAAATAAAACTTAAAAAGTGCGGGGATGCCCAAGTGGGCCTCCAACCGTTGGCACTTGATTTCGGTGCCAATCCACTAGGGATGGGCCCAAAACCTCTTAGGATTGGGGGGTCGGCAAATTGGTTGGTTCAGGTGTCCATGTGTTGGATTTGGGTCAGATTCAAGCTTCCAAAAGCCACCCAACAACCTCCCTTGCAAAAGAGATTGGTGGATGTGAGAAGGTGAATCAAAGGGGATGCAAGTGGGTGTTCAACTCGGTAGCACTTCGTTGCTTGAAATCTCCTTTCACCTCTCATTTTGGGTGAGAAAAGTCCCACCTTTTATAGACCCATGGGGTCTCTTTTGAGAGGGAAGCACAAATGCCATGTGTTGGTCATAGGTGCCATGTGGCAGTCATGTCTCCCCATGAGGGAGGGGAGTCCTCCATTGACTTGGGCTTTCATAAATGTCTTTGTGATAGTCTTCTAACGGCCCATCTGCCCACCCACACATGCGTGCGAGGCAGGAGTCATCAACTGACTGTTTGTGGCTGCCACTTGGCGCCATTTGTCTTTTTGCCCGTTAAACTTGGAAATCGTCCTTACCGGAGACGATTTCAGAAATCATCCCTGGGTGAGACGATTTCAAGTTAGTATTCGTCCCTGGGTGAGACAAATACTGAGCAAAGTGTCCAAGTGTGCCAAATTGCTTCTTGACCTTACAAAATTGCTATTGTAGACACCAAAACAGCACCAATCCGATTATGTGACTGCAAACACTGATCGCTTTGACAAACACAGCCCCCAGGGCAGCCCTTAGAGGTCAAACAGTGGTCTTAACCACTTTCATAGCAATTTTGTGAGGTCAAGAAG
Source organism: Wollemia nobilis (assembly GCA_028583015.1). Taxonomy (NCBI): domain Eukaryota; kingdom Viridiplantae; phylum Streptophyta; class Pinopsida; order Araucariales; family Araucariaceae; genus Wollemia; species Wollemia nobilis. The sequence goes on from JAQPPZ010002533.1 coordinate 187,240, forward strand.
CAATTTGGCACACTTAGACACTTTGCCTAGTAATCGTCTCACCCAGGGACGATTGCTAACTTGAAATCGTCTCACCCAGGGATGATTTCTGAAATCGTCCCTGGGTGAGACGATTTCCAAGTTTAACGGGCAAAAAGACAAATGAGGCCAAGTGGCAGCCCAAAACAGTCAGTTGATGACTCTTGCCTCGCACGCGTGTGTGAGTGGACAAATAGGCCGTTTGAGGACTGTCACAAGGGCAGTTATGAAAGCCCAAGTCAATGGAGGACTCCCCTCCCTCATGGGAAGACAAGACTGCCACATGGCGCCTATGACCAACACATGGCATTTGTGCTTCCCTCCCAAAAGAGACCCCTTGGGTCTATAAAAGGTGGGACTTTTCTCACCCAAGATATACAGGTTGAAGGAGATTTCAAGCAACGAAGTGCTATCGAGTTGAAGACCCACTTGCATCCCTTTTGGTTCACCTTCTCGCATCCACCAATCTCTTTTGCAAGGGAGGTTGTTGGGTGGCTTTTGGAAGCTTGAACCTGACCCAAATCCAACACATGGACACCTGAACCAACCAATTCGCCGACCCCCCAATCCTAAGAGGTTTTGGGCCCATCCCTAGTGGATTGGCATCAGAATCAAGTGCCAACGGTGGGAGGCCCACTTGGGCATCCCCGCACTTTTCTTAAGTTTTATTTCAGAAGCATTCTAGTTTATTTTCTCATGCTGCATATTGTGTTTCCTATTTGGTGAATTCATAGCTGCAATTTCGTAACCTTTGATCAGATTCTAGTATGTTTTGTGTCGTTTTGTAGTTTCACTAACTTGCAGGAGGCGATATCAAATTCTCGAGGGTAGAGGCCAAATTGGGAGAATCCGACCATCTAGGTCGTCCCAAAATGGCCCCAATTACATAACCCCTCTGTCTGCAGGTGTTTTGGAGACCTCGGGAGTTGACATTGGAGCGTGTCAGTTCGGCTTCCCCAACATAGAAGAAATCGTCCCACCCAGGGACGATTTACAGTCAGAAATCGTCCTACCCAGGGACGATTTCCAGTTGAAAGCAGATTGGCCGATTGTCTCAGTGGCAATGGCCTGTTGGTAACATTTTCTGTCTTCTGGCAAGTTTTCAGGCTGTTTAGAATCATTTTGTTTACTATTTTAGATAAATGTTTGCATGCATATTTTGTTAATTTTAAAGAACAAACACCTTTCATTTGCAAGCAGTGCTACTGACATCTTGGTTGTTTCTTTGTTCACAGGAAAAGCAGCTGAGGTTAAGAACTCATCGACATCGGCGACGACATCATCTTGGCCCGCCCATTGCAATCGTGGGCACGTGAAAAGAGGAACATTGAGTGATTGTAATCGAATTCTTTTAACGCTCCTAGCCCCAAAAGGGAGGAGACGTCATTGTAACAGAGATCAAGGGATATTAATGAAAGGGTTGTGTTTTCTCCATTTGCTTGTGTCTCTTCCAATGCGTTTCTTTTCCATTTCATGCACTTTACGTTTCTAGGACTTAAGCGCATTTGATTTTGGTTGCATCGCAATTAGTGTTTCCTTTGCCCGAAATCTCGTGCTTTCAGTGGCGATCACGGTGGGACCTGTTCCCTTTTTTTAAGATCACAGAAAACTAATCGGGTTTTTGTGTTTTGTGTTTTATAGGTACATTTTTTTTTGCAGACTGTTAATCGTCTCTGACTGTTACGATTACTTTACTGGAAATCGTCTCACCCTGAGACGATTTTAAAATCGTCTCTGCCAGGGACGATTTCTGTTCTGTAAATCGTCTCACCAGGGGACGATTTTCTGTCCTGTAATTTTTAGAGCAGAAATTCAGAGGCAACTGGAGCGAGCGAGAGAAGAGGTAGGGATTTTATCATCTTTGTTAAATTTTCTGTTTCTGTTTTCTGTTTCTTTGACTATTTTCATTTTATCCTGCATACTTAGGGAAAATCATTCATGCTTGTTTCATTTTCGCTAAATAAAATGAACCTCACACACTCCACGCAATAATTTTAAACCAAGGAGCTGGTCGTAAGACCCCAGCCCTTGATCAAGACCATCGGTGGATTTCATCACCACCTTGGCTTGATTTGCATCCATTTCCTGATTGTCAACTGTTGTTAGGCATAAATCCTGACGAAGACAGACCGAGTGTCACTGGGGTGATTCCCATGCGTGCGAGGATAAGTTTTCTATGGTAGGTGCCATTAACAGGAAAATCCCCCTTCCGTACTGCCTACGTACCACGTACCTTCTCCTCTCACGTACCTATAGTCTCCCTCTCGTAAGGGCGGGTATATAGAGAGGTTGGTATATCAGCCCGGCTAGTATATTGAAGGGGCGACCGTTTTGGGAGTTATATGAGCCGTCATAATGCATTTAAACGATCTTCAAAACCTACAAAAACAAAACAAAACATCAAAATGCACTAAACCAGTTTAGGGCACACCATTTAAACCCTTAAAAGAGATAATCACGGTTTGCGTATGCGTGTGTTCATTTCTGCTTAGTGTAGACAAAAAAAAAAAATCATAAACAAAAAGATAAAAATCTACGCATTTTGTCATTTTCTCCAAAAAGCTCCAAGGATTCCCGTAATCGCTTGGTCACTCCAAAATGCCCCAAAGGTGTCCATGAACCCTTTGGTCAACCCAAAATCACCCCAAATGTGCCCATAAGTGATGCAGGACCATCCAACAAAAAATGGGAAATCTTGTATTTTTCTCTAAATTTTAGTGCATCTTGTCGGGGCCATAACTTCTCAACCGTAGCTCCATTGACACAAATTTAGGAGTTGGGAGAATTCTAAACAAATTAGAGTTGTATTTCCCCAGAAATCCAGTTTTTGGGGCCAAATTCCATCATCTAGTGCCCCGAAATTAGGTTTTAAAATTGCGTGCCCATTTTTTTGCACTTTTTGAGTTGTTCGGATGTCAATATCTCCTAATGTATTTAGAGCTAGGACTTGAAACTTCATTTTTGTCTTATCTACTATAAGAGGGATGCGCACACCAATTTTGGGCCCCATCTGACTCATTTTCAATTTTAGGGTTTTTTTAGAGAGACATCGTCATGGTGCTCACCCGTAGCCAAGCCCAATCACGGGCGGAGGCTATGGGGAATGTCCCAGGAGGCACGAGTCACCTCCGTTACAATCCCAAGGATTTGGTCATACCACCTTGGTGACCTAACACACAAGGCAGTCCCCTCCACACCTTAAAGGAAAGGGACTACAGGGACACCTCTTCGAGGGGCACTCCTGTTCAACATAGCATTCAACACAAACCCTCCCATGAGGGGTACATCCATAGGAGAGCTCCCTTAGAAGCTCGCTATGAGCGGTCATCGCGCGATGAAGCGCTAGGTCAACATAGGGTTCGACGGGAGGAACCACATGATTACATTATCCCTCCTTCACCCCCTCTAGTTGTCAGGACTACAAAGAAAAATCCAGAGCACAAGGCTCCTCAGGCGGGGCGAACTAACTCCGTCCATCCCTTTTTCACTTATGAAAGAGAGCAAGAGGAAGATCCCTACCTTCCTCGAGAGCAATATACAATGCGGGAGCAATATGCCTCTGCACCTGCTATCTATCAGGACCACTCACCGAGGCCAAAGCCCCGAGGGAATGCCGCTACCCCCAACAAAGGGAGGTCACCTATAGAGATCTTGGATCACTACGATCAAAAATATCTAGGAGAGGCATCTAGGCCTTCTAGACATGAGGCGACAGGACCAACCATCTTAGAATCTGTCAAGCACGTCGCACGCCAAATGCAATTCATGCAACTTGAGCTAGAGCGACTAGAGCGACTACATTTAGAGGAATTGTACTATATTAACAAAGAGCACCTTCAGTGCCAGGAGGATGAGTTGTTCCAACACACTATGCAGGAGAGCCAACATGAAAGGGAGTACGAGGAAAATCATCGCATTCCTCGAGGACAACAAACAGTGCGGCCTCAAGTACATGCCGCCTACATCGACGAGAGGGAAGCGACCCATTGAAATTTTAGATCATCAAGATCGAGGCCAACACATAAGAGAAACATTCGAGCCTCCCGAGCAAAATAGGGTAGACCGAACCGACCCGATAGTCGCCAGACATACCACCCGTCAAGCCCAAATCACGCGGCTTGAACAAAGTCATCGGGAGATAGAGTATCGACACCGCTTGGATAGAGAGCGCATGCAACGCGAAGCGGATGAGTTACGCATAGAGCAAGGTCATCGAGAGTTAGAAGACTTATACATGCAGCGCAAAGCAGATAAGTTGCGCTATAAACTACCTGAGGAGACTCCAACCCCTCACACACATAAGACAAAACATTATGAGAGGCACAACCCCTGGGTGCAAGACAGGTCATCGCGACCTCATCAAACGCTACCCCCAACACCTCCTAGATAGGAGCGGGAGGCTACTCTCTCGATTCCTGAAGCACCACCCCCGACGCCTCCTAGACATGAACGGGAGGCCGCTCCTATAACCAATGATGGGTGCCTTCCTCAGACATCCACCCAGGCTTATGAGCCACCCTTAGAAATTCATCAAGAAGCCTCTAAGGAATTAGAGCGAGAAGAAGAGCGAGATGAAAATCCCCACCAAGGCATGGGGGGTACTATCCAGCTACCCCTCCATAAGCCCCAAGTTCCTCAACAAGAACCAACCAAAGAGGAGGAACTCAAATCTCCCGATACATGCAAAGCACTAGAGCACTTAGAGTTGGTAGAGACCAAGATTTTGGAGCTCCCAAGGCCCAACTTACATAAGGCTCCTTTCGAAGAAGATCAACCTTTAACCGTAGGGCTACCTGATGATGCAGTCCTCCATGTCTCAGAATCTATAGATTCTGATGAGCTATACACATTGTCCGAAGGTGAGGATGAAACAGACATAGCACACAACAATCACATAAGACAGCATCGACATCCCATAAAAATCGAAGAAGCATGTCAACAGATAAACATAATACTAGGGCATGAGTGGCACGTTAACCCACCACAGTGGGACCAAGCATTACATCCGCCACGTTGGGCACACAAAGAGCAACTTCCACCAAGAGACATCATAGCAACATCAGTGCCGTGGGCGGACCTCGTCCTCATCTCCGTGCATAGGGATGATCCATTCATGCCCATACCTCTAGAGCCGGATCCGAAGTGCAAAGACCATCAAGCTGGGGGTACCTCTATCCCCTGAAGAACCATAATCCAAACCAAAAAGCTCCAAGGATTATCGCAATCCCTTGGTCACCCAAAAAGCTCCAAGGATTATCGCAATCACTTGGTCAAAACAAAAAAGCTCCAAGGATTATCGTAATCTCTTGGTCACTCCAAAAGCTCCAAGGATTATCGCAATCCCTTGGTCACCCAAAAAGCTCCAAGGATTATCGCAATCTCTTGGTCACCCCAAAAATCTCCAAGGATTATCGCAATCACTTGGTCAAAACCAAAAAGCTCCAAGGATTATCGCAATCTCTTGGTCACTCAAAAAGCTCCAAGGATTATCGCAATCACTTGGTCAAAACCAAAAAGCTCCAAGGATTATCGCAATCTCTTGGTCACTCCAAAAGCTCCAAGGATTATCGCAATCCCTTGGTCACCCAAAAAGCTCCAAGGATTATCGCAATCACTTGGTCAAAACCAAAAAGCTCCAAGGATTATCGCAATCTCTTGGTCACCCAAAAATCTCCAAGGATTATCGCAATCACTTGGTCAAAACCAAAAAGCTCCAAGGATTATCGCAATCTCTTGGTCACTCCAAAAGCTCCAAGGATTATCGCAATCTCTTGGTCACTCCAAAAGCTCCAAGGATTATCGCAATCACTTGGTCAAAACCAAAAAGCTCCAAGGATTATCGCAATCTCTTGGTCACACCCAAAAGCTCCAAGGATTATCGCAATCTCTTGGTCACACCCAAAAGCTCCAAGGATTATCGCAATCACTTGGTCAAAAACAAAAAGCTCCAAGGATTATCGTAATCTCTTGGTCACCAAAAAAAAGCCCCAAGGATTATCGCAATCACTTGGTAAAAAAAAAAAAAACAAAACAACAAAAATCATCAAAAACAACAAAGATTTGCATCTCAATTCTAGGCATACTCAAATTCATCATAAAATTCATATTCTCGCACCTCATCTTCAACTTCACCAAAAACTATCCATCAAAATTACAAAATATGTAGTTGCATTAGCATTGCATCCATACATTGCATATTTGTGGTCGTATAGGTCAAAGGCACCATAGGTTGTAATTGCTCTGATAGACCATCTTGTTCCACACTGTTCCATTTTACAAAAACAACAAAAACACCATGCATAACTTTTACCACACTACAATCAGGGGTCTGTAAATGTACCAAGAGTTTCAGTGATTCGGTCATCATTTTCCTCTTTAGCCATGTAATGTATCAAGTCGAACAGATTTTACGAAGGTAGAGTCATACTTGAAATACACCTTGTTACGTAACATCCCAACACAAATTAAAACACATAAAACAATTCCTGAGTTGTGTGAACGAAAGATGAAACCTGCGTAGTAATCCGGTTCACCATAAGCGAAACGGTTATCTTGCTCATCCCCCTGTGCGAATGACCCCAAGAATGCTGAGAGTTGGCAAAAGGACAAGCATCCTCCCTACCCAATTCCCTAAGAATCCCTAAAGTTCTCAATAGTTGCAAAACATCAAAAAATTTGCAAAACGTCAAAACTCAAATATTTGACATCCTACAGTGCACACATCAAAAGGCACAAGCAATAGTGATTTTCATCACTCCATATCCCCAATCCCTTGCTCAAAAGAAAAACAAATCAAAATAAACAGTGATCTTATCACTAAAAATGAGCAAGTATCCCAATACAATTGAAGAAAAGAAGGGAGTGAACTTGAATCCCTGGAACTCTCAGTATTCTAACAGGTCATGAGGCAAGCCTCAGTACCGGTTTGGTTGATAGCCTATCGGTAACTGGCGGTAAAATTCTCGCATGACGATATATCTATCACATTAACTTGCGTATAGATCAATGTTTGCATGTGGATGAGCTAGCTTATGGCATCCTGGATAACACCGCAGATTAATCTAACTACAATACAACAAAGGAATTCGTGGAGCTAATTAGGTGATCCTCGATACGAGTTCGATTGAAAGCCCATCCGGCATCGGCGGTATCCTAATAAATACCACAATAATGAACTCAATTGCACACACAGGGATGTATATAACTTGGTCAAAAACAAGTCCGATTCATACCTTGTCCAAAAGTCTTGTAAGACAAAGTACAGTCATGGCTAGTGAGTTAAAACCGTCTGAGTCTCAGAAAACCTTAGGTACATTTCTAAACCAACTGCGCTACTTTTCATCTTTGCAATACCATCAAAAAATAAAAATAAAAAGAGAAAAACCACATGAAAAACATACAAAGTCATGCATCACAGTAATCGCCTAAAAAAAACAAAATAACAGAGTTCTAAATAGTCCTTGGTGCCATAGCCAAACATCACAAACCCCATTCATCCATTTCATATCTGCATATCACATATAAATAAAAAACATTTGTATTCATCATAGCATATGCATCCATCAAAATAAATTTTCTTGTGACGTCGTTTGGGGATGAAATTGTCAAAAATCCGTCTTCCCGTGAAGCGGTCCGGCTATTGTAGCCTTCTTGGGGAGTGAGATAGCGACAATATATGACCCCAACGTCTATTTTGATTGGCTTGGATTGCGAGTGTAACAGCATTCTATTAGGCAACTTTATTTTTTGTTTTTAGTGCATTTTTTTTTATTGTTTTTGTTATTTTTGTGACACCATTTGGGGATTAAATTGTCGAAAATCCATCTTCCATGGAGCGGTCCGGCTATGGTAGCCTTCTTGGGGAGTAGGATATTGACAATGTAAACCCTGACATCATTTTTGCTATGCCAAGAGGTTAAGTGCAAGAGCACTTTTGTCTGGCAATGTTTATTGCTATGTGTTTGTGTTGCATTTTTTCGTTGTTTCTGAATTGGTTTTGACCCTTTTGTGACGTCATTTGGGGGTGAAATTATCGAAAATCCGTCTTCCCGTGGAGCGGTCCGGCTATGGTAGCCTTCTTAGGGAATAGGATAACAACAATGTAGACCCCGACATCAGTTTTGTTATGCCAAGAGGTAAAGTGCAAGAGCACTTGTGTCTGATCAATGACTAAGTTCAAGTCACACCTCACCAAAATAGGTTAATACTTGAAATCAAATTCCTTAGCTCGTCAGAAGAAAGGATTCAAGAATGCATGCCCTTTCCATACTTGGGGCATAAAAATTTGGTTAGGTTACCAAGAAACCCTAATAATTAGTGCTTTGGTTATCTATTTTTGCTCAGCACTGCGTCACCCGTAGCGCTTCCCAAAAAGGGGCATTTGTAGACACCAAAACAACACCAATCCGATTACATGACTGCAAACACTAATCGCTTTGACAAACACAGCCCCCAGGGCAGCCCTTAGAGGTCAAACAATGGTCTTAACCACTTTCATAGCAATTTTGTGAGGTCAAGAAGCAATTTGGCACACTTAGACACTTTGCCTAGTAATCGTCTCACCCAAGGACGATTGCTAACTTGAAATCGTCTCACCCAGGGACGATTTCTGAAATCGTCCCTGGGTGAGACGATTTCCAAGTTTAACGGGTAAAAAGACAAATGAGGCCAAGTGGCAGCCCAGAACAGTCAGTTGATGACTCCTGCCTTGCACACATGTGTGAGTGGACAAATAGGCCGTTTAAGGACTGTCACAAGGGCAGTTATGAAAGCCCAAGTCAATGGAGGACTCCCATCCCTCATGGGAAGACAAGACTGCCACATGGCGCCTATGACCAACACATGGCATTTGTGCTTCCCTCCCAAAAGAGACCCCTTGGGTCTATAAAAGGTGGGAGTTTTCTCACCCAAAATATACAGGTTGAAGGAGATTTCAAGCAACGAAGTGCTGCCGAGTTGAAGACCCACTTGCATCCCTTTTGGTTCACCTTCTCGCATCCACCAATATATTTTGTAAGGGAGGTTGTTGGGTGGCTTTTGGAAGCTTGAACATGACCCAAATCCAACACATGGACACCTGAACCAACCAATTTGCCGACCCCCCCAATCCTAAGAGGTTTTGGGCCCATCCCTAGTGGATTTGCGCCAGAATCAAGTGCCAACGGTGGGAGGCCCACTTGGGCATCCCCACACTTTTCTTAAGTTTTATTTCAGAAGCATTCTAGTTTATTTTCTCATGCTGCATATTGTGTTTCCTATTTGGTGAATTCATAGCTGCAATTTCGTAACCTTTGATCAGATTCTAGTATGTTTTGTGTCATTTTGTAGTTTCACTAACTTGCAGGAGGCGATATCAAATTCCCGAGGGTAGAGGCCAAATTGGGAGAATCCGACCATCTAGGTCGTCCCAAAATGGCCCCAATTACATAACCCCCTTGTCTGTAGGTGTTTTGGAGACCTCGGGAGTCGACATTGGAGCGTGTCAGTTCGGCTTCCCCAACATAGAAGAAATCGTCCCACCCAGGGATGATTTACAGTCAGAAATCCTCCTACCCAGGGACGATTTCCAGTTGAAAGCAGATTGGCCGACTGTCTCAGTGGCAATGGCCTGTTGGTAACATTTTCTGTCTTTTGGCAAGTTTTCAGGCTGTTTAGAATCATTTTGTTTACGGTTTTAGATAAATGTTTGCATGCATCTTTTGATGATTTTAGAAGAACGAACACTTTTCACTTGCAGCGAGTGCTACTGACATCTTGGTTGTTTCTTTGTTCGTAGGAGAAGCAGCGGAGGTGAAGAACTCATCAACATCAGCGGCGACATCATCTTGGCCCGCCCATTGCAATCGTGGGCACGCGAAAAGAGGAACATTGAGTGATTGTAATCGAATTCTTTTAACTCTCCTAGCCCCAAAAAGGGAGGAGACGTCATTGTAACAGAGATCAAGGGATATTAATGAAAGGGCTGTGTTTTCTCCATTTGCTTGTGTCTCTTCCAATGCGTTTCTTTTCCATTTCATGCACTTTACGTTTCTAGGACTTAAGCGCATTTGATTTTGGTTGCATCGCAATTAGTGTTTCCTTTGCCCGGAATCTCGTGCTTTCAGCTATGAAGGTGGTTAAGACCATTGTTTGACCTCTAAGGGCTGCCCTGGGGGTTGTGTTTGTCAAAGCGATCAGTGTTTGCAGTCACATAATCGGATTGGTGCTATTTTGGTGTCTACACATACCACTATTTTGTTTGCATCCATATTAATACAGGTGGTTGTCTTTGCATAATATATTGTTGCAGTTGGTTGTAACCCCTAAAACTCATTTGATTCTATGTTTTGTACTATATAAGCCTTTTGCATAATAGATAATATAGCTTCACTTTGATTTCCATATCACTGGTATTAGAGCTACAAGAGAGTTAGCAAGAATGTGTGGTAAGATTTCCAATTTAATTTGCTACTTAGGTGCTTAGTTTAGGTCATTACAAACTAGAGCACACATTTTGTGGCTAGGTACTACATTGAATTAGTTTGGGAAAATTTGTAGCATCCTTTTTTGAAGCTCAAGAGGTGCTCAAGGGTTCTCAATTACCCTTGAACTAGGTTCCCCTAAAAACATCATTAGAGGGTAGTCTAGGTCCTGTATCATTATGAAGAACCAAAATTACCCTAACTAAGAGAAGATTTTTTTTGAAGATCAATCTTTGTCACTTTAAATACGAGTATTAGAAAAGATATTCTAGAGGTGTTACCAACCAATCAAAGGGTGCATACAACGATGGTTAAAACTATATGAACAATTATTCTATTAGATTTGAGGTTGCATAGAATATTTGAGGTTGATTGATATCCTTACCAACACCCCTACCCATTTTTCCCTCCTCTCATCCTAATTCCTTGATCGATTGACCATTTTATCGATCAACATCCTTCTTGACTTATCTCCATGCTCGATCGAGAAAGGTGTTGGATATCCCTACCCCATCCTCCCCACACCTCATTTCCTACCCCTATCTCCCTTATACCCCACTTCATTTGAACCTCTCTTCATCCCTTCAAAATGAAATGGGTGGGGAAAAAAAAGTTGATGGTTGGAGACCTCCAACCACAAAGGGTTATGGTCCAAACCAATCTGGGGAAGAGTGAATAAAATGGCTACACCAAAGAGATGGAGACAGGAGTTGGATACAAAAACTCTATCTAATCTGCTGAGAATCAAATTGGCACCCGTCCTCCTATTATTCCACGTGAACTTCGAGTGCTTTAAGTCTAAATATATTAAACCTGCGGTATTAAAAAAATTCGTGAAATCATTTATGCTTCTAGCATCCACTTCGTTGCCACCTCATCTTTTCAAAAGAAAAAGAGAGGTGTTGAAATCCCCCAAAACCACCCATGCTTGGAGTAATAGGAGGGCGGGTGCCAATTTGATTCTCAGCATATTAGTTAGATTTTTTGTATCCAAATCCTGTCTCCATCTCTTTGGTGTGGCCATTTTGTCCACTCTTCCCCAAATTGGTTCGGACCATAACCCTTTGTGGTTGGAGGTCCCCAATGGTCAACCTTTTTTCCCCGCCCATTTCTTTTTGAAATGATGTGGTGCTTGGGCTTCTCCCACCGTCGCTAACAGCTCCTTCAACCTGTAAAAAGATTGAATACAATGAATATTTTAAATATCCAATGTTTAGTTAATCAAATGGAATGAAAAGGAGCTGAATCTTTCTCTTTCTCTATATATATAGCGAGAGAGAGACTTGGGCTGATAAAGCAGGCAACCTAAACCTAAACGTACCTGGGAAGCGGAGATGCCAGCACCAGATACGAACCCCTTGGGAAAGCTGCTTCTCGCTATCTTTAACCTTGTGGAATTGCCCCCAACAACATGATCGATATGGAAATGGAGACAGAGTAGGAAAAGAAACCACAATGACAATGAGAGACCTTGAGTGCCTTTCATCGTAGATTAGCTTGGCTTGGCTTAAAGCTCCGCCAAACCAAACTGAGACGGCAACGTCAAAGACAATGGGAATGGGAATGGGAATGGAGTGCAACCAAGGCAATGTGACTATATATAGCACCCTACCCGGCCTATGCCTTGGTGCTACGCTTCGTCGACCATACCAACGTCCACGATATTTGCACGTTAGTCAACTTGGGGAGATTCATCCTGATCTTTGTTTCCAATATATTTATTAAACCCATACACGGCTATTGCGATGCCTCTTATCCATTCTTAATTGTTATATTGCAAGGGTTCCTCCAATGATGATGATAAGTATCTATGGCACAACCACAAATAAAAATAGATATTAGCTCTCAGGGTCATATTTGAAACACATGAAATGTTAAATTAAAAACTATGCTCTTTTTAAGATTTTCATTTATTGTCACACGGATTCAACGCAACAGAAGCCGCATGGCTTATCTAGAACGAATTTAACGAGGAAATGTGAGCCACAAGGCACGAGAATCCCGTGGGCGTTCGTACAAGAGTGGATGCAATTGTCTTACACTCTGTTTTGATTCAACCAACTCTAGAAATACTCTAATCTCTTGCATATAAATATAAACACTGGGAATCCCAAATTTTCAATTAGTTGCACTACTTTACATATATTTTCATTCATAAGATTAACACAGAGGCAAACTGTTGATATTCCCAAGTCAAATATGATTTTAATATTCTTTAATTAATCATTCTTTAGATCTTAGAAGCATCTTCAATATAAAACAAAACACATGTGACTATTGAAAGCTTTAATTTTAAATTTATTTTAAAGGTGATAAAATTTCATATGTTTTGAACATCAAGTAGGCCGTTTCAACTTGTAATGAGCATTAAGTTTAGTGGGCAACTTACCTACAAATAACTTGTTCCTCATATTTTGTTATATTTAATAAAAATATATTTTTTCTACTCTTATCATATATTTTTTCCTCCTTCTGTATAAGCTTAGTCTAAGATAAATCCTTGATAAACTTATCATTGTACTATTGGAAATCAATCCAAATTTTATACACTTCTAATATATCTTTTTTATGTTGATGTGAAAATCCATCATCATACTTTGTAGCACATGCAATTATTCTTGCTAGCTAGAATTATTTGAAGAATAGATAGACACTCATCATATCATAAATATATGTAAGAAAGATAGTTGAATGTTTCTTTCCTTCCATTCAATTCTATGTGTATGTGTGTGTTGGGCATGACTTTATTTTTTAAAAGATAAGAAGAAGAAGCAAAAAGCTAAATGGAAGAAGATAACATTTGAGTAATCTCCTACATGAAGCAAAAGGAAGAGGCAACAACAAAAATCAACAAGTAAACTCAAATCAGATGTGTGAAAAATAAAAATTCCAATGCTACTACTACAACGAATTTGGGAATTATAGCTATGAATATAAAAAGAAATTGGTTAAAGAAAATAAACCAAAAGTAAACTATAAAAATAAGAATGTGAATAATGAAAAAAAAAAGAAATATTGATAACTTGCAATATTGAGGAAGAGAGTCAAAAGAATATGTGGTATCTAGATAGTGGCTGCAACAACCACATGTCTGGGAATAGAAATATATTCTTAAAACTATATGAGACCATCAAGTTTGAAGTAAAGCAGTGAAACAACACCAAGATACTTGTAATGTGTAAGGAAAAAATTCTAATCTACACAAAACAAGGAGAAAGAAGATAATCTCTAATATATATTATGTGTCATGACTGAGGCACAATTTATTAAGTGTTTGAAAACTTGTGCAAAAGGGCCACATGGAATATTTTAAAAATGGAGCTTGCATCATTAAATATGGTAAAAATAAGCATATTACAAATGTTGCCATTACAAAGAATAAGATGTTTAATTTAAAAATTTAGAGTATAATGTTTTTCTCCTTTAGTGCTATTGTAAAGAATGCTACATGGTTATGGCATATCAGATTTGGCTACTTGAGCTTCAGTTATCTTAATTTATTGCAAAAATTACAAATGGTAATAGGATTGTCAATAATAGAGCAACATAATAAAGTATGTGAAGGTTGTATTGTAGTCATTCAACATAGGGATGCATTTCATGTAGGAAATTCATGGATAGTTTCACAACCTTTGGAGCTCATTCATTCAAATATTTGTGGTATTCATAGATGATTTTAGCTTAAAGGAATGGGTATTCTTATTGAAATAAAAACTTGAAGCATTTAGTAAATCTTAGAAGTTCAAGTATTTAGTTAAAAAGCAAAATCACTACTATGTAAAAATTATAAGAATAGATAAAGGAGATGAGTACGTCTCAAACATATTTTATATTATTTTCAATGTAAATGTGATTAGAAGATAATTCATAGCTAGATACACACCACAAAAAAATGGTGTTAAAAAAAGAAATAACAATACCATAATAAAGATGGCAAGGAACATGTTAAAGGCAAAAGCATTGCAAAAATAATTTTCGATAGAGGTTGTAGCATGTGCATCTTACCTATTAAGCGTGTATCACACAATTAGTGTGAAGGATGTGATACCACAAGAACCATAGATTAACAAAAAACCAAGTGTTGCTCACTTAAGAGTCTTGGGATGCATAGCCTATGCTCATATGCTAAAAGAGAAGAGAAGAAAATTAGATGATAGGGTAAAAAATACATTTTTATTGGTTATAGTGAACAATAAAAGGCCTATAAACTATATAACCTTGTTACAAGTAATATGATCATAAAAAAGATATGAAATTCATGGAAGATGAGTCTTGGATCTAGAATTCCAAATCTAATCAACAAGGAACAAACATTGTGAAGTAAAACATGAATGGAAAAATCATAAATCAACCCTTAGTTTCAACCTATAGTATAAATATGAGGAACAACCCTTCCTCATCATCAAACTCACCATCAAGTGCAAGAATAATACCCATTTATTTCATCATGAAAATATTTTCAAACACAATGGAGTGTTTTCTAGTGTTGTTGGTCGGAGGAGCGTTTGCTAGCGACGTTCGTTTGGCATCTTTGGTGGCTGTCGAGGGCACTTGTTTTTGGTAAGTATGTGGTACGATGGCGAAGGTGGCTATGAGTTTTCACCCATCGAGTCCGATGAGGGGCCACCTTTGGGGTCTGGCCCTCTCGGTAGCTCGGGTTCGCCCTCTTCCTGGGTCCTAGGAAAATTAAGCAATATGGAGGGGGTTAAGTTTGGGCCCAAGATTTCATTTGCGGAAGTTATTGCTGGCCGTGGAGCCCGAGACAATTTGGAGCCCTGTTCCATGGAGGTAGAGTCCTTTCAAATTTGTATTCCCGATTCCGTCATGAATTCTCTTCTGGAGAAGGGATATTTTGACTTGGTGGGAAAGTTCTCGGGAGGTAGACCAGACCTTGAGGTCCTCAAGCATTGGGCGTTGTCGTGGTGGAAGCCTAGTGGTTCCCTTGCCTTGGCTTCCCTTCCTCGTAATTTCTTCTTGATCCGGCTCTCCTCTGAAGTTGATTCCCAAAAAATTCTCGATGGGGGTCCCTGGTTCTTTGGCAAGCGTGGCCTGTTCTTGCATCGTTGGGGCTCTGATTTTAACCCTGCCTCACAAAAGGACAATCTTGTTCCCATTTGGGTGCGGCTCCCAGAATTTCCAACCTTCCTCTGGCATGAGAATGTGTTCAAAGTGGTGGCTTCTACTTTAGGAGACTTCATCTCCTTTGACTCTCTCTCTATTAGTGGATAGATGCCAATTTGTTCGTATGTGTGTAATGGTGGATTTGGAGAAGGAGCTCCCTAAGTCGGTTGAATTGGTTTCCCACTTGGGTTGTTGGGTTCAACCAGTGGTCTATGAGAACAAACCTATCCCCTATGGGAAATGTGGTCAAAGTGGTCATATTCAAAAATATTGTCCTTTGTCTCGGCCTCAGAAGCCCTCTGCAATTGATTCTAAATGTCCAGCTTCTCAAGGGGCTGCTTCGGGCCCGAGACCAGCTATTAAGAAATGGAAGGTTTGGCAGAAGAAGGCTCTAAGCCCTTCTAAAGAGCAACCGGTGATGTCTCCGAGTGGGTCAAAGCCCATTGGAAGGGACCAAGTTGATCCGATAAGACCTGCTACTGTCTCCCCCTCACCGAAAGCTTCTGCTGCCACTCCTCACCTGGAGGTGGTTCTCCATACCGAGAAGGCAGTGTCACCTTTACCTCTGGTTAACTCATTTGGTTGTCTCAAAATGGAGGCCACGGAGGCTCTGGACATGATGATGGAGAATGTGGTTTCTACTCCCAAGGTGGTCTGCGCTTCCTCGAAGGATTCCTTCTCGATGCCTTCGAGTGGTCTGGGTAGCCCAATGGGCTCTCCTAAAGTAATTTTTGAAAAGGGCTCCCTAGGCCCAAAGACAAGAAGTCAGCGTAAGAAGGGTTTGGACCTTGGCCTGTCCAAACGTCCAGGTAGGCCCCCTAGCAAAGCCGATAGAAAGAAACAAATGGAGGAGGCTTTGGCCAATGGTGGGCAAGCAAGGCTTGTTGTTGAAGAGGAGAATGGAGATAAGCATCTAAAGCTTGATAGCTTTAAACCTTCGCTCTCCGGAGGGTCGAGCAAGAAACTCTCCTTTTGATCTCAATGAAGTTGTGCTCGTGGAACGTGAGAGGGCTAAATAGCTCCTCCAAAAAGCGTTTGTTGGCTTCACTTAGGAAAGAAAAATCCCTTGATTTTTTGTGCATCCAAGAGTCCAAACTTGATGCTTCTTCATGGGATTTGGTTCATAATGTAGTTTGGAAACACTCTGGCTTTGCGGTGAGTGAGGCTTCTAGTTCTATCGGTGGTCTTTTATTTTTTGGGACCCTTCTAAGTTTGATGGCCACGTGGTTTCATCCTCTTCAAGGGCAATAAACATTATTTTCTAGTGTAAGACAACCCACAGAAGGTGGGTCATCTCTAATATCTATGCACCGAATTCCCCTACTGATAGAAGGAGATTTTGGCATATTCTACTCGAGATGAGAGCCTCCTTTTAGGATGAGGCATGGGTGGTTTTGGGGGATTTCAACACCCCTATTTTTCCTTCGAAAATATGAGGTGGCAATGAAGTGGATGCCAGAAGCCTAAATGATTTCACAAATTTTGTTAATGTCATAGGTTTAAGAGATTTAGACTTAAAGCGCTCGAAGTTCACGTGGAGTAATAGGAGGGTGGGGGCCAATTTGATTCTCAATAGATTAGATAGAGTTTTTGTGTCCAACTCCTATCTCCATCTCTTTGGTGTGGCCATTTTGTCCACTCTTCCCTAGATTGGTTCGAACCATAACCCTTTGTGGTTGGAGGTCCCCAATGGTCAACCTTTTTTCCCCACCCATTTCATTTTGAAATGATGTGGTGCTCGCATCCTGGTTTTGATGCCTCTTTGCGGGACTGGTGGTCGAAGGAGGTTAACAGTGTGGGTATGGAAAGACTATCCAATAAGCTTAAAAGGCTAAGGTCCAATCTTAAGGTTTGGAATAAGTTTTCATTTGGTAACATTTTTAGAGAGAAAGAAAGGATTCATGGGCAGCTTTCGGAGATTGAATCCAAATTGGAAATGCAGGGAGGTTCTATGGAGCTTCTCTTGGAGGAGCGATATTTGCTTGTAGAGCTTCATAATATTCAAGCCAGAGAAGAGACCCACTGGAAGCAAAAATCTCGAGAAATCTGGCTTAAGGAAGGGGACCGTAATTCTCGATTTTTTCACACCTCCACCCTTCGTCGAAGGAGCCGCAATTGCATAAAGGAAATTAAGATTAGTGATGGCAGCTCGACTTCGGATATCTTCCGAATAAGGGAGGAGGTTGTGGAGTTCTTCTCCTCCCTTTTGTGCTCGACCCCGACAAGGGCAATCGATGATGAGAATTTCATGCTAGAGGTAATCCCGTGCCTGGTAATGGAGGAGATGAATGAGGGGCTAGTTACTCCTTTTTTAGATGAAGAAATTTTTAATGCATTAAAGTCTATGAGCCCTCTTAAGGCACCTGGTCCTGATGGTTTCCCTCTAGGGTTCTTCCATAAGTATTGGCATATCTGTGTGGTAGTTTGAGACTCTCAAGCTTCGATGGTCATCCCTAAATCAGTGAATTCGATGCTATTGGCCCTGGTGCCAAAGAAATACAATGTGTCCTCTTTCAATGACTTTTGACCTATAAGTTTGTGCAACACTATCTATAAGATTCTTTCTAAAGCCTTAGCCAATAGGTTGAAAGTTATCCTACCTCTTCTCATGGATAGTGCCCAATGTGCCTTTGTCCCTGGCAGACAAATTTTAGATGGGGTGATTGTGGTACATGAACTCCTCCACTCAGTTAAAAAGAGTGGGCGGGCAACATTCTTCCTCAAGTTGGATGTAAGCAAGGCTTACGATAGGGTCTCATGGCAATTTTTATTCCGCATCCTGAGGAAATTTGGTTTTAGTGAAATATGGGTGGGGCTCATAGAGGCTTGCATTTCTTCTGCCTACTTCTCTATCCTGGTTAATGGCTCTCAAGCAGGGTTCTTTCAGTCATGTCATGGTCTATACCAGGGTGACCCTCTATCCCCATTCCTTTTCATTCTCATGGTGGAGGTGCTTGGTCATTCGATTTCCCATCGGAGCTTTGATTTTGGTCTAAGGTCGGCTCTCCCCTACCCATCGATCTCTCACCAGTAGTTTGCTGATGACACCCTCCTCTCTTGTGAGGCATCGGTGTTCCATGCAAGGGATGTGAAGTCCATTTTGGTAAGCTACGAGAAGGCTTTCGGGTAGCAGATAAATTTTGAAAAAAGCTTCATTTATTTTGTTAATACTCTGGAGACCCGACAAAGGAGAATAGCTAACATTTTAAATTATCGCATTTCTTCTCTCCCAGCCACTTACTTGGGGCTCCCCCTTTTTTTTGGCTGCATTAAGGATGAGTTTTGGACCCCGGTTGTTGAAAGAGTCCAACGCAAATTAGCATCTTGGAAAGGGGTGTTACTTAGTCAAGTGGGGAAGGTGGTGTTGGTCCAAAGCACCTTGCAGAGCATCCCCATCTATTTTTTATCTCTCTTTCATTTACCCTCTAAGGTGGCCACCAAACTGGATAGCATCTGCAAATCCTTCCTATGGGTGGGCCCTGAGTTGAAAGGAAAATTCCACCTTGTCTCATGGGAGCATATTTGTAAGAGGAAGAGGCAAGGGGGTCTCAATCTCAAAAATGTGGTCGTGATGAACAAAGCTCTTGTGGTGAAACTTGGGTGGAAATTTGCTATGAATTCTAACATTATTTGGTGTAATATCCTTAAGGCTAAATATAAATTTGATTCTTTTTTAGCAGATTTCCTTCCTAGTGGAGGGTCGGCCTTCTGGAACAACCTCATCAAATCTCGTAGGTTCCTCAAGTCTTGTTGCAGTTGGATTATTGGAAGTGGTGAGGTGGTTAATTTCTGGGATGACATTTGGGCCAAGGAAAGTCCCTTAGGGGATGATCCATGGTTCACCTCCCTTGTTGCTCATTCTAGAACCCATGGGCTTGAAAAGGTGGTAGAATTTATTACTATCCAAGATGGACATAGATTTTGGTCTCCCTCCCTTCCAGAGCTGGTCGTCGATGCAGATGTAAGATTATGGTGCACTTTATTGGTGGAGTTGAGGCTTATTATGGTATGTAATATTTTAACAGATGATATATTGGTGTGGATGGGGGACCCGGATGGGTCCTATTCGGTTAAATATGCCTACATTGCTCTTAGCTCAGTGGAGGAAGACTTTTTTCTTGCAAATCAAATTTGGTTAAAAAATCTAACGTCGAAGATTAACATTTTCTATTGGTTGGTTGTGCAAAACAAAATCCTCTCGATCGAGAATCTTCTCAAGAGGGGGATGTGCCTGGTCAATAGGTGCTATTTATGCAAGAATGATTGGGAATCGATGACTCATATTTTGCTCAGCTGTCATAGTGCACAGAATATTCTGGCTTCCATTCTCTCTTGGTTGGATGTTGCATGGGTGTTTCCTAATTCCTTAATGGACTGTGTCATCCAATGGAAGTCACCCTTTCTTTCTTCCTGGCTTAAATGTTTTTAGAAATTTCTCCTCCCACACTCCTTCTGGGGAGTGTGGAAGGAAAGGAACTCAAGGGCATTCAAATAAGTGGAAAATAATATCACCCAAATCAGCCTCAAGATTCTGTGGAAGGTGTCAAAAAATGTGTCTTCGACTCTCAACAATTTGAATCCTTCAAAATTAATTTTGGTGCTCTCCCCAAGCGAGCGGTTGTTGGAAGAATGACTTGGTTTTGTGTCATTAGCCCGCCCCCCTCCTGCTCCTGACCCGAGGAGGGAGGTTCATTGGTCTCCACCACCCGTTGGGTGGTTCAAACTTAACTTTGATGGTGCCTCTAAAGGCAACCCTGGCTTAGCTAGTGTGGGTGGTGCAATAAGGGACAACAATGGTGATCTTATTCTGGCTTACGTGGACTGCCTTGGAGTCCAATCTTCCATGGTGGCTGAAGCTAGAGCGGCCTTCATTGGCTTGGAGCAGCTTAAGAACCTTGGCATCAGAAACATAATTATTGAAGGGGATTCCCTATCCATCATCAACATGCTTCATGGAGTTTCCCATCCAAGATGGAAAATAGCTAATTTAATTGATGAAGCAACTTGGCTTGCTCGTTCCTTTTCTAGCATGGAGTTCTCCCATATTTTTAGAGAAGGTAATTCAGTGGCTGATCTCTTAGAAAACTTGGGAGTTCATTCTCAAGGCTTATCTATCTGGTAGTGGGATTTTCCCAATGATATTGTACTTCGCATCAGGGAGGAAGCTCCTTAACTCTTGTCAGATTTTGGTTCCTTTCAGAGATCTGGGTGATCTGGTTGGTACCCATAGGTTTAAGCACTTTATGGTGTGTACTAGCCTTTATTATGCTATCCCCTCAGTACATTCCTACCTTCCCTGATTGTCCCTTCTAGCCCCCTAGTGATGTCACCCCTTCTTATGCCCGGGCTTGTCAAACATTTCAGCCTATTGTGACTTTCAAATTTCAAACGATGCATTTATTTGGGTTGGTAGTTTTTGGCCCCCACATTGTCCTACTATTCTTTAGGGCCGAGTTGTTTGGGTTTTGCTCCCTGGCTTGCCTTCGTGGGGATGGTGTGAACTCCCTCGGTTCCCCTTCCCCGAGGGGTGCTTGCCTCGGTTTGTAATACCTTGTTGTCCTTTTGGGTGGGCCTCCCTTATGGAGGTCATCTTGTGCTTTAATTGGCCTCTGGGCTTTCTTGTTGTATAAGGTTGTGGGGCTCCTTTCAAAACCCTCTTTTAATATTAATACCAAAAAAAGTTTCAAACACAAGAAACTTACAAGAAATATATGAGGTAACAAGAAATAAAATTGAATATGAAGAGCATGTTAATTTTACCTTATTTTATAAATGTGATCCTATTTTATTTAAATAATCAGTTAAAAATTAGAAAATGAAAGAAGAAATATAATCCATGGAGAAAAATTAAAATTGGAAACTAATGGATCTTCTAGTAGGAAACAAAACCATACGATTGAAATAGATGTGCAAAATGAAGTTCAATGCCAAGGGTGATGTCGAAAAGCAAGGTTGGTTGTAAAAAGGTATGCATAAAAATAAGGAATTTATTATCATGAAGTCTATGCATTTGTAGCAACGATTGACATAGTTATTACTATGTCAATATTCTACTATGAAGACTACTATTTGATATAACATATGAAGACTACTAAAGGAAGAAATGATAGTATTCTAATCATATATATATTATTTGATTTATAATTACAACAATATGTTATTTAATTAATTTAGAAGTGCTATGAAGAGCAAGTTTGAAATTATGTATTTATACTTAATAAGATATTTTATTAGAATTGAATTTACTCAACCAACAAATAGTATTATCATTTCACAAGGTGGATATTCAAGAGATATTTTTAAGAGGTTTAGAATGGAGAATAGCAAATGAGCTATCACACCATTTGTAATAGGTCTAAAAATTGAGCAAGAATGATTATAGTAGCAAATTCGATTCAAACTTCTACAAGATATTGGTTAAAAATATTATGTATTTAACAACAACCAAAGTAGAAATTATGTATGTAGTGACTTTAATCTCAAGGTTCATGGAGAAAATAAAGAACACTCGCTTGCAAATAAAAAAATAATTTTAAGGTATGTTATAGGAACCAAAGACCATAGAATATTTTATGCAACAACAAACCAACTTGAACTTGTGGGATACATAGATAATGGTTGAGTTAGAAATATTCATGATAGAAAAAGCACTTCAAGATATGCCTTCAATATTGGATCAGATGTAATCTCATGGTTATCCAAGGAATAACCTATTATTGTACTCTCCACTACTAAAGCAGAGCATGTTGTTTCCACATTTGTAATATGTCAGGCAATATGGAATAGAATAATTCTAGGTAAGTTGAATCGTGAATAGAAAGCAAAAACTAAAAATTCTCAATCCAAGGATTTAATATTTCATGGCAAAAGAAAGCACATTGACATCTAGTTTTAGTTCATAAAAGATCTAGTTAAACATAATAAATTTTAATTACCATTTTTATGGTCCAAAGATCAAGTAGTTGATATTTTCACAAAATATTTAAAGAAGTAAGATTTTGAAATGTTGAAAGAACTTTTAGGTATCAATTTTTTTGTGAAATCTGGCTTAAGGGAGGGTGTTGGAAATTAATCACAATTTCAACCACTCTAGCATATCATTTTTTCTCTATATCTATTAGAATCCATCACCTTATTTTATATAATTTATATTTATTCTTGGTTGTTACAATTATTCAAAGAGTAGATAGACATTTATCCTATAATTAATGTGTGTTAAGAAGTTAGCCAAAATATTTTCTCCTTTTGTGCTATATGTGTGTGTTGGTCATGATTTCATTTTTAAAAGATAATAAAAATAAGTAAAAAGTAGAAGGAAAGAATATAACCGCTGAGTAACCCCTTGTGTAGAGTAAGTGCAACATCGAGGCAAGATCTAAAGATTAATGTTAATGAACAATATACTTATAAATATTTATTTTCCTTTTTCTTTTTCTTATCTTTTATCATACTTACCATATATTTTTTAAGATATTTTAATGAGCATTAAGTTTAGTGGGCAAGTTACGTACAAATATCTTGTTCCTCATCTTTTATTATATTTTTAAAAATTTATTTTTTCTACCTCTTATCATATATATTTTTTTCCTTCACCATTATTTAATGTATAAGCTTAGTCTAAGATAAATCCTTGATAAGCCTGTCATTGTACTATTGGAAATCAATCCAAATTTTATCCTCTTTTAATATATCTTTTTTAAGTTGCTATCAAAATCCATCATCATACTTTGTAGCACTTGCAATTATTCTTGCTATCTAGAATTATTTGAAGAATAAATATACACCCATCAAGTCATATATATATGTTAGAAATATAGTTAAATATTTCTCTCCTTCCGTGCTATGTGTATGTGTATGTGTGTTGGGCATGGCTTCATTTTTTAAAAGATAAGAAGAAGTAAAAAGCTAAATGGAAGAAGATAGCATTTGATTAATTTCTTACATGAATTTAAAGGAAGAGGCAACAACAAAAATCAATAAGTAAACTCAAATCAAAAGTGTGATAAATAAAAATTCCAATGCTACTACTACAACATATTTGGGTATTATAGCTATGAATATAAAAATAAACAAACTAAATAAAACAAACCAGAAGTAAACTATACAAATAAAAATATGAATGAGGAAAAATAAAAAACTGATAACTTGCAATATTGAGGAAGAGAGTCAAAATAATATGTGGTATCTAGATAGTGGCTACAAAAACAACATATTTGGGAATAGAAAAATATTCTTCAAACTATATGAGAGCATCAAGTCTGATGTAAAGCAGTGAAACAACCACAAAATACTTGTAATGTGTAAAGAAAATTTTATAATCCCCACAAAACAAGGATAAAGGAGATATATCTCTAATGTCTATTATGTGTCAAGGCTGAAGCATAATTTATTAAGTATTGTACAACTTGTGTAAAAGGGGCACATAGCATATTTAAAAAATGGAGCTTGCATCATTAAAGATGGTGAAAATAGGCTCATTACAAATGTTACCATGATATAGAATAAGAGGTTTGTTTTAAAAATTTTGAGTGTAATGTTGCTCTCTTTTAGCGTTATTGTAAAGAATCCTACATGGTTATGGTATCTTAGGTTTGGCTACTTGAGCTTTAGTGGTCTTAATTTATTGCACAAAATACAAATGATAAAAGGATTGCCAATAATAGAGCAACATAATAAAGTATATTAAGGTTGTATTATAGTCATTAAACATATGGATGCATTTCATGTAGGAAATTCATGTAGATTTTCACAATATTTGGAGCTCATTCATTCAAATATTTTTGGTATTCATAGATGATTTTAGCTTAAAGGAATGGGTGTTCTTATTGAAACAAAAACTTAAAGCATTTAGAAAATCTTAGGAGTTCAATTATTTAGTTGAAAATTAAAATCACTACTATGTAAAAATTATAAGAATAGATAAAGGATATGAGTACGTCTCAAACAAATTCTATATTATTTACAATGTAAATGGGATTAGAAGAAAATTCTTAGCTAGATACACACCACAATAAAACGGTGTTACAAAAAGAAAGAACATGACCATAATGAAGATGGCAAGGATGATATTAAAGGCAAAACTATTGTCAAAATAATTTTGTATAGAAGTTGTAGCATGTGCAACTTACCTATTAAGCATGTGTCCCACAAATAGTGTGAAGGATTTGATACTACAAGAACCATAGATTAAAAATAAACCAAGTGTTTCTCACTTAAGAGTATTGGGATGCATAGCCTATGCTCATATGCTAAAAGAGAAGAGAAGAAAAATAGATGATAGGGTAAAAAATACATCTTCATTGGGTATAGTGAACAATAAAAGACTTATAAACTATATAATCTTGTTACAAGTAATGTGATCATCAGAAAATATGTAAAATTCATGGAATATGAATCTTGGATCTAGAATTCCAAATCTAATAAAAAAGGAATAAGCATTGAGAAGGAGAACATGAATAGAAAAAAATACAAATCAACCCTTAGTTTTATGCTATAGTACCAATGTGAGGAATGATCCTTCATCATCATCAAACTCACCACAAAGTGCAAGAATAATACCCATTTATTTTCATGATGACAATAATTTCAAACATAAGAAACTTACAAGAAATATATGAGGTAACAAGAATTAAAATTGAAGATGAAGAACATGTTAATTTTACCTTATTTTCTAAATGTGATCCTATTTCATTTAAAGAAGCAATTAAAAAATAGAAAATGGAAGAAAAAATAGAATCCATGGAGAAAAATTAAAGTTGGGAACTAATGGATCTTCTATTAGGAAAGAAAACCATGCGAGTGAAATAGATGTGCAAAATTAAGTTCAATGCTTAGGGTGATGTCGAAAGATATAAAGAAAAGTTGGTTGTAAAAAGGTATGCATAAAAATAAGGAATTTATTATGATGAAGTCTATGCAACTATAGCAAGGATTTGCATAGTTAGAATGATCCTAGCATTGGTAACCCAAAATACATGGAAAGTCTATCAAATTGACATCATGTTTACCTTTCTAAATAGGGTGTTGGAAGAAGAGGTCTACATAGATCAACCACCAAGTTATGAGCTATAATATAAAAAAATAAAGGTATATAACTAAAGAAAGTAATGTATGTATTGAAACAAGCACCTAGAGGTTGCTATAGTTGCATCGACTCGTACTTTTAGAAAAATAGCTTTATAAAGTATCCATATGAAAACACACCTTAAATTAAGACTAATAAAGGAATAAATTATAGTATTATACTCATATGTAGATGATTTAATTTATACTAGAAATAATATTATGTTGTTTAATTAATTTAGAAGTTCTATGAAAAACAAGTTTGAAATTATATGTTTGGTCTTAATAAGATATTTTCTTAGAATTGAATTTACTCAACCAACAGATGGTATCATAATTTCACAATGTGGATATTCAAGAGATGTTTTGAAGAGTTTTATAATGGAGAATAACAAACGAGCTAGCACACCATTTGTAATAGGTCTAAAATTTAGCAAGAATGATTGTAGTAGCAAGTTGATTCCAACTTCTACAAGATATTGGTTGAAAATCTTATGTATTTCACAACCACCAAAGTAGACATAATGTACGTAGTGAATTTAATTTCGATGTTAATGGAGATAACAAATAACACTTGCTCACAAATAGGAAAATGATTTTAAGGTATGTTAGAGGAACCAAAGACCATAAAATATTTTATGCAACAACAAACCAACTTGAACTTGATGGATACATAGATAATGGTTGAGATAGAAATATTCATGATAGAAAAAGCACTTCAAGATATACCTTCAATCTTGGATCAAATTTAATCTCATGGTTATCCAACGACTAACCTATTGTTGTACACTCCACTACTAAAGCAGAGTATGTTGTTTCCACATTTAAAACATGCCAGGTAATATGGACTAGAATATTTCTAGGCAAGTTGAATCATGAATAGAAAGCAAAAACTAAAAATTCTCAATCCAAGGATATAATGTTTCATTGCATAAGCAAGCACATTGACATCTAGTTTTAGTTCATAAAGGATCAGGTTAAAAATAATAAAGCTGAATTACCATTTTGATGGTCCAAGGATTAAGTAGTTGATGTTTTCACAAAATATTTAAAGAAGTAAGATTTTGAAATTTTGAAATAAATTTTAGGTGTCAAAGTTTTTTTGAAATCTTGCTTAAGGGAGGGTGTTGGAAATTAATAACAATTTCAACCACTTTTACATATCATTTTTTATCTATACATATTATAACCCATCACCTTACTTTATATAATTTAAATTTATTCTTGGTAGTTCAAATTATTCAAAAATTAGATAGATATTTGTCCTATAATTAATGTGTGTCAAGAAGTTAGCCAAAGTGTTTCCTCCTTTTGTGCTATGTGTGTGTGTATGTTTGTCATGAATTCATTTTTACAAGACAAGAAAAAGAAGTAGAAATTAGAAGGAAAGAAGATAACCTATGAGTAATCCCTTGTTCAGAGTAAGTGCAACATCGAGGTAACCTTTGTAAAGATGAATATAAATTTCAAGAAAGATTTTGGTTATTTGAAGAAGTCTATCTAGATGTGATTGACATGTTGTTTTTCTAAAGACATGAAGTAAAAGGATCTAGGATCCAATTGTAAAAGCTAATACAACAACCAGCTTTGATATAATATAAAATATAATTTTTTATCACTTCATGCATATATTTTGTGGATTTGTTTGGGATTTTTCCCATGTTCTATGAAAAGAATATTGGTTTTTGGATCAGACCATACTATCTACTCTATAGTTTTCTTATCTTGTATTTTCTTTCTAGTATTGAACTATCTACCTATAATTTATCCAATGTTTTACCTGCTTACTGGAAATTTATTATGTGAGCCTTCTTGGTCTTGATGTTGGGTTATAACAATAAGATATATCTACATTTTTAGTACCATTAACTTGTGCTTACCTTTCACTTATTAGTTTAAGATATAGTAAAACTATTCTTTCATGTGCGTTATATAGGAATTTCCAACTACTTTCATGCCATTATCATGATTAAAAAAGGTACACCATAGAATGGATAAATATACAATCATGATAATACATTTGAAAAAATTCTTAGATTAAATATCAATATCCTATGGACTTATTGCTCTTAAGTTTAAAACATGTGTATATTTAATTGTGTGTATTATCCTTTTAGGTTGTTTACTACAAGTTGGGTAATTAGCACATAGCCAAATATAAAATAGAGAGGAAAAAATAGAAAAAATATTATTTTTAGATGGATCTGCCAAATACATGTTACATTTTATAATTATGGGTTGTATTATACATCTATAAATATTTATGTTATTTAATACAAGTATTTCCTACATCTAGTAGATTAACTACTACCATTACACTGTAACAATGAAATTAATCATGCATGAAGATATTTTAATGAGCATTAATATTAGTGGACAACCCACCTACAAATAATGTGTTCCTTTTGTTTTCTTATGTTTAAAAAGAAAAAAAAAATCTCTTTTAAACTTAATTTTAATACATTTTAATGAGTGTTAATATTAATGGGGAACTTACCTATAAATAATTTGTTATTCATATTTTAATTATGTTTACTTTTACCCAAAATCCTTTTTTTGTTGGTTTACCTCTTATCATATATTTCTTCCTTCTTTACCATTATTTAATGCTATAAGCCTAGTCTAAGATAAATCCTTGATAAATTCACCATTGTATATTATATAGAATAAGGTATGCTAACTTTTTTTCATGCCATAATCATGATAAAAAAGGTACATCATAGTATGGAGAAAAATACAATCATGAAAATTCATTTAAAAATTTGCTTGGATTGAACATAAATATCTTGTGGATTTACTACTCTTGAACTTTAGAACTTGTGTATATTTAGTTGTTGTTTACTACAAGTTGACTAATTATCACATAGTCAAAAAATATACAAAGGAAACAATGAAAACAATACTCCTTTTAGATGGGTGTCACAAAATACATGTTAGGGCTTACAATTATCGGTTGTACTATGAATCCAATTTTGATATATTATTTAATAAGAGTACTTCCTTCATCTAGTAGATATACTACTACCATTGCACTATAGTTAAGTTAACCATGCATGAATGAAATAAAACTCAAATCCAAACAAATTAAGTTACAAAAAACTAAAGTTATGAAACATGATAAAATAATTGAGATACACAATTTTGGTAGGATAAGGAATAAATTTCTAATATTTTGATGGAAATAATGCTTGTCTTAAAAGTTAGGATTTGCACAAAATATAAAGGAATGTATTAGATGACAAGCTAAGGAGCGATTTACATTGTAAACTAATGAGTGACTCACATTGTAGATTAAAGAGTTAATCATACTTTAAGGCAAGATCTAAAAAAAAGTCATGTCTAGTGTGGACCCAAAGGCATAGAAATTGAGGTAATAGATAGAAATGTGGTGTTATCTTTAGATTTTGTTAATGGAAGAAATACACTCCTAGAGTGTGCCTCGAAGGACTTCAGTGATAAACATAACTAGCTAAATAGGGTGAGTACATGATAATGAGTCTCACAATAGGATCAAGTACATTTGTCATGCATGGTTGTAGGAGAATTTAAATTGTTTATCTAAAAGGTGTTAAGCTAAGCTATGTTATGTTACTCATATATAGTTAAAAACCTTTTGGTCAAATATTGTTTGAGTAAACTTATATGTTCAATCAAACTTATTTGGTTGACCCACTATCCAAAATGTTAATCAATTCCCTCCCCCTCCCTATATTATTATGCTAATAGGTCTCCCCTACTCAATAAACTTATCATGACTGCTAGCAGGAGTTCAACTTACAATATCCTATCAATAGAGTATTATGTCCCATATATCACATCTTCTTTAGAGGTATGTTTTTAATTAAAGTTTCTAAATTTAAACTTCCATAAAAAAATCAAGGTTTTGGATTTTCTCAAACTAAAATAAGGTTTATGAATAAAATCATGATGCATAATTTATTAGTCTCGATTTTTTACCTAACCCTAACCTAATACATCCAACTCTATGGACATGGATGTTGTAGTATCGCTTGAAATAATTTCACATGAAAGATGTGGTGTTTAACATTCTTGGACCTACTCAAGATATCATGTCTATAGAAAATAAATTAAAAAGTTCTAAAAATAGTATACCTCCTATCCAAAAGTTTAATTATACTAATTTTGTGTTAACAACTATTCAATCCATAAGTGATTTTGCAGCACAATAATTATGAGTAGATATTGTTGTTAGGATTTTTATATAATTTTACAATAATACAACATTGTAAAAATACAACTAATATAACAAGGAAACATGATACACCAACCATAAGAACCCCATGGATGTTCATATAGTATGGATGCAATCACGCATGCTTTCTATGTAATTGAATAATATATTTAGATACACTATTCTCTTACATACAAGTATAAGCACACATTGTCATTGTTGGTATACCAAATTGCAGGGTTATGCATAAGAGGTTAGGCTCAAAATGTACTTGTAAAAAAATGGTGAATCCTAATCAAAATCAAGGTGAATCATGGAGAATTCTAATCAAATCAAATCGAGCATCTTCACACCAAAATGTGGGGTATTTGAAGCCCTAAAATGTAAGTTCATCTTTGGGGCCATTTTTGACCTATTAAATCATCTTATAAATTTCTAAAAACACCACCATTAGATCAGGCTTGAAAATATCTTTCCAACGAGTACAAATATACCTATGTTTGGATATATATTGTGGCAAATTGACCCTAAAACAAACTTGGTGCTGAAAATTTTAGGCGAATGGGCCAACGTCGAGGGGACTCATATTTGCAAATTTTCAATTTTGAAAATCCTAATATTTGCCCATTTGGTGAATATTCACCACTATGCATAACCCTACCAAATTTTTATGTCATTGGGATTTCATCTAGGAGATCCAAGTTTAAATAATAGGTATGGTGGCCCTTGTTGTTCCTTTAGTTGAGAAAAAGGTACATGCCCTTTCAAAAAACCTTGTGTTTACCCTAATAAAAATTGTATAAGATAAAATTCTAAATTAGTTATAATATATCTATTTCAAATAGTTAGATACCCAAAGAGATAAATTATTTCTATATCTAAGTGATAAGTTATATGGATATTCTTTTAATAATCATCCTTTGGATCATAAAACTGCCTTCAATATAAAATAAGCATAACTTTCCAATGCTTGATTTTAAAATTTCTATAATAGTTGAAAACATCTCACATAGCATCAATTACCCATTTCAACCCATAAGCATGTAAAATATGCACAACACATACAATGATTACCATTTATCACAATTATTATTATTATAATTTTAATGCTTATATTTTCAAGAAATTCTCATGAGCATCGAGGTTAGTGAGCAACTTGTCTAGAAATGAATTCCTCCATGTCTTTCATGTTTATTTTATTTTTATCACTTTTTAATATATATGTATATAGACCTATTTACATATAAATTTTTCTTCTTCTCCACTATCTAAATTTAAAAGCGTAGTCTAATACAAATCCTTGATAAAATCGCCATGATAGCTTCACATAGAATAAGGAAATTACCAAACTATTTCATGTAATAAATCACACAAAATAACACACTCTAATAATGATATAAATATAATCTTCATAATAATTCAAAAGAATGCTTCGATTCATCATAAATATCATTGGGATTTAGTACTCTTGAAATTTAAAACCTATTCATATTTAATTGGATGCAATAATCTTCTATGTTGTTTACCATAAGTTGACTAATTATCACATAATAAAAAATATATAGAGAGAGGACATAATAAAAATGATACTCTTTTTAGGTGGGCCTCACCAAATGCATGTGAGAGTTTACATTATTTTATTATATACTAAATTATATTTATGTTATTAAATTTAATGTTTTCCATTATTTACTATATTTACTACTACCACTTCCCTCTACAGATGAAATCAGTCATATAGGGAGGGAATACAAATAAAATCTAGACAACTTAATTTACAAAAAAATTAAAGTTAGTTATGAAACACCATAAATATATGAATTGTTTGGTTTTGAGGGGATGAATACCAAATTCCTAATAATTTGAAGGAAATATTACTTGATATTTTTGTATTGTTATAAGATTTATTTGAATTATATTTCAGATTTATTAGGGATTACTAAATACTAATTTATGATAGCCTTACTTTTAATAAAACATAATGTTTTCAATTGCTCTAAAAATCTTAACAAATTCCTAAATGAATTCGAATTTTTTGTTTATTAGATATATAATATGTTTTACAATGATAATCAATCTCATTTTTTATACAAAATCTAAATTATGAAGATATTATTATACCTTAGGCTTATCCTTAAGCCTAAAATATTTCTTACCTTGTATTCATGTGAGAGATAATATACCCACATTAGGATTTGGTTTTTTAGTAGTTAAGATGCATTGGTTATGTTGTTGAGGTTGTTCCTATATCTAGCATGATACTATTTTGTTTGCATCCATGTTATTAGAAGTGGTTGTCCTTGCATAATATATTTTTGCATTTGGTTGTAACCCCTATAACTCCATTGATTCTCTATTTTGTACTATATAAGCATTTTGCATAATGGATAATCTAGCTTCACTTTGATTTCTATATCACTGGTATTAGAGTTATAGGAGAGTTAGAAAGAAGGTGTGGTAAGATTTCCAATTTCATTTGCTACTTAGATGCTTAGTTGAGGTCATTACCAACTACAACACACATTTCGTGGGTAGGTACTACATTGGATTGATTTGGATCAATTTATAGCATCTTTTTTTGAAGCTCAAGAGGTGCTAGAGGGTTCTCAATTACCATTGCACTAGGTACCTCTAAAAATATCATTAGAGGGTAGCCTAGATCTTGTGTCATTACGAAGAACCAAAATTACCCTAACAAAGGGAAGATTGTTTTTTAAATATCAAGCTTTGTCACTTAATAAAAGAGTATTAGAGAAGAGATCCTAAAGGTGTTGTTGAACAATCAAAGGTTGCATACAATGAT
This sequence comes from Wollemia nobilis, assembly GCA_028583015.1. Lineage (NCBI taxonomy): Eukaryota > Viridiplantae > Streptophyta > Pinopsida > Araucariales > Araucariaceae > Wollemia > Wollemia nobilis. Next base: position 219,896 of record JAQPPZ010002533.1, read on the forward strand.
GGTTGAAAAGAGATGGACAATCAGTCTATTAGATTTGTGATTGCATAGGATATTTTAGGTTGATTGATATCCTTAGTGACTCCCCCTTTCCCCTACCCCTTTTTGTCCTGTCTCACCCTACTTGTTTGACTGATCAACCATTTTGTCAATCAACATCCTGCTTGACTTACCTCCTTACTCGATTGACAAAGATGTTGGATACCCCTACTAGATCCTCCCCACACCTCCTTCCATACCCATATCTACCTTCTATCCCCTTTCCTTTGAACCTCTCTCAACCCTTTTTAGCAAATGATTTATAAAACATATAAGTCTTATGCTTGCTCCTAATACAATAAGAGTAATAGTACTATCTCACAATAGTCAATAAAACCCCCAAGCCACCATTTGTAAAACATTTATATCATGTAGTTTAATTTCCCTCATAGTGGTGTCTCCTCTCAATGGTATTAAGCTCTTCCCTCCATACAATGAATTGATAGATCGATCGATCACTATAGACCTTACATAGATCAGTGGCATTAAACTCTTCCCTCCATATGATGAATCGATAGATTGATCGATCATTATAGACCTTACATAGGTATTATAGACCACTCAGATTTGAAACCTAAATGCCTCTCTTAATCTATGGTTGACATGTGGCCATAGTAGGATCTCATGTCATGAATCTCAAACCTCTAATCCATAGTGGACTCACGGTAGAGGTACATTAGCTAGTTTCAAACTAAGGTGGCAAACACAATTTTTGGTGGGAATTTTTAAAGAGAGAATTTTTTAAATTTTGTACTTTTGGGTTTCTTTAGTCCCACATTGATTTTGGAATAACCTGAATATAACTTGAATGGGATAGAGACCACCTATTAAATTGACCATTGTTTGGTGGTTAGGCTAGTCCCGCTCCCATGCCTAAGTGTCTAGTTGGCAACACATGCTACTTGGAGGTATAAACATGACCTTGATAGATCTTTTGATGATTAATGTTGATTGTAGTTGACTTGGTATATGGTATAATTGACCAACCAATACCATTGATCAAAAACAATATTTTGTAGTAAGGTGAAATAATTTTTACTTATTCAATTTATTTTTAACTCCTCAAATCAAAAAAATTGTAAATTAAGGGTTAAATTTTTTATTTTTAGTGTTCATTTTTATTTCACCACTTCAAGTTGAAGGGTAGATAATTGTAATTGCACACATTGATATAATTTTTTAAAGCACCATAATTATTCTTATGTAATTTGGAAGGCAAAAAAAAAATGTAAGCTAGGCCAATTGTTGCATTAGGAATTCCTCAAAATTATTCCTACTATCTACCTAGATATTTATTGCAACCACTTAGTGCTCTCTTAGTCTGGCATATGCAAGATTTAAAATGGCTACTAGTAATATATTTTGACAATTAATCAGCTATTAAATATCTTCATCAAACCATGAATGGAGGCTCCTGTTTTAGATAAATTCAACTTTTTAATATGTTACTTCTACTATCAAATAAATCATAATTAGATATTATTACAATCAAATATTGAATATAGTTTTACATAGTAGTTATGCAATTAGTTGTGGATAGGATATTTTCAATGCATATATTAGTTCATGTTCTTATAAAGAGATCATCTTAATGCAATAATAAGGAACATGTCATCGGATTCATAAGCTCGATACAATTCATCTATTGATTTAGATCCTATGATAAAATATTAATGTGAAATTTGGTCTCTCTTCCATCAATAATTATGTGATAAGGCCAATGATTGATTTGTAAGCATAATTGCATATAAAGAGAGTTAAATTTCCAATAAATACCATATTTTGTAATGAATAATAAAAAAAATTCTATAACATGAATGAATATCATATATTATCCATTGCATAAACACATACTTAAAAGGTATGTTCATATGGCCAAGCTCATTGATTAATTTTTAATATAAAATAATACAAATAATGAACATTGTTATCTTGTTAGTATCAATACTTATCCTTAAAACATATTAAAATTATAAAAAGTGAATAAAATTTTAAAATATAATAAACATTCATGAAAAATTATGATATTAATAAATGGCATATAAACAAAGGTGGAAAAAATATTTAAGATAAATCAATTATCAAGTTTTCAATTTTCATATAGTTTATAATCTATAGTCTTATGATGTGACTGATTAAAAATATTTCTAACATCATTAAAATATTTCCTCACACCAACCATGTGAAATGATATATATTTTATATTAATGTAGTTTATGATATTAATCATATTCTTAAAAAATATCACTCATAACTCTATGATATTTTTACAATAGCCAAAAAAAATAAAATAATTGAAGTTTTTAATTATTTTGTATTGTTAGTGGTGCTCTATGTAGATAATATTTTACTTTTGTTAGTTTGCAAGAACAATGCAGTGGTTAGGGATTTCAACTCTCTTTAGGGAGATCCAATTTTTAACCACAATGTACCAAGAAATGGATTACTTGTTAGTTAGCTATTCTTGTGTGATGCCTTGGAGGATCAAGGTCCCATTGACTTTATCTTATCTAGTAGACTAGATTTTCTAGTGGTGGCATCCATGTTTGATCCAATTTCCTACATTGTAGCAGGAAAAGGTCTTATTAATTTCTCTATATCAAAAAAGAAAAGAAAAGAAAATATTTTACTCTTGTTTTAGCAAATCAAACACACTTTATGAATAATTCAAGAGAGTGGTTATTTATCAAATAATTATATAAGTTAAACTTTGGTTATAAATATTTACTTACTTATATTAGTATTCACATAAGAATAGTCTACTCTTTTATTATATTAGGATGTAAACTCAATTATGTTTAATGTGAGGCTTTTATTCTTATGCTATCAATACATAATATTGCGGATATGGGTAGTTAAACCTCTCTAGTCTATCCGCCCATGTAGAGGAGTTGGAGAGCAAGTGGGTAGTTAAACCTCTCTAGTTGCTAAGAGGCCCAGGTTCAAATCTCTCGCCTCACATGTTGCGGATATGTTATGTAATGGTTCCCTCGTGGTCACAGCCTGTTTACCCCTTGTGGCCACCACCAAAAAAAAAAAAAAAATACATAATATTGAATATGGTCAAATTATTATATAAAATAGATATTTGAAAATATTTAAATATTTTTATCTTTTATTTCATCATATTTTAGTAGGGAAGTTGTATGTTTTCTTTTATTTTATGTGGTTATACATACATTATTGCAATGGAATATTGAGCATAATTTTTGAAGTAGTAAATTAATGAGATTATGGAAAATATATGATAAATGCACATATTCATTCATGCTCCTAAGAACATTTTCTCTCGATGAAATTATAAGAAAATGGTCATTATAATTATAAGCTTGAGGAAAAATGGGTGATGTGATACAAGATCTTCATAAAAATACATTGATGATGTTGAGATAGAGGATGATGTACAAGAGCACTCTCTTGATTTTATATTTGTTTAGACTAGTTCTTCCATTGTATAAAATATGAACTTTCAATCCAAGTGGGTGAAAAACATATTGTTATGATTAAGTGATGGTATGGTCCTTTTAAATATAATCAAACCCATGGAAGACCACAATGGGAAGCTATAGTGAGAGAAAAAGAAGTGTTATTGATGAACAACACATGTGACTATTTTTTAAGCTTGACAAAAATACATGTGGTGATAAAGTACTTGTTATTACCCCTTATAAGGATTATTTGGTTTTCACATGAAGTTTCCTAAACGATATTTTTATCATGAAGAATAAGATAAAAGATAATTTTGAAATGATAGGTTTGGATACTTTATGCCTAGTTTTTACATTATATGTTTAAAAATTAGAGGTGTGTATTCCTTTTCTCAACCTAGCTAAGCCTTGGATTTATTGATATACTTCAAAGTTGAGAAGTGTAATGGTGATAACACTCAAATGGCTTCAGGTATGAACTTGATGGAGGATATTGTTGTAGTTTAAAGATACATGCTATATAACTTTATTCCTTAGCAAGAAACTTGTGGTATTTGAATTATAGTTGATGAGTTATTAAATTCATGATTGGTTATGAGGCTTGATTCATGTCATACAAATTGAAAAGTCACTTTGCATATAAAACTGATATATGGGAGGCAAGTAGATCAAAATTGGTTGGGCACTATAATTTGAATTATGCTATAAATAAAATGAACAAAAATTAAGTTGAAGATACATCTTCAAATATTGTGGTGGTCCAAGTACATGGATAAATAAGAAGCAATACCTTATTTTTAATTCCTTTGTAGAGGTTGAGTATCAAAACATAGTTCTAGTGGGACAATATTTTTAGTGATCTTGTCATCTTCTTGAAGGTATTGGATTTGATAAGGATGGACCCATATTTGGAAGAGCAATCAGATTGTTATCCAAATGAAAATATTTAGTTTTCTCTAAAGGTTAGGTCCAAGCCTATTAAGGTAGCATGACAAGAATGATGTGCACTATATTTTGACAACGAATTATCTAGAAAATATTAATAGAGACTCCATTTATTTGTACATTCATTTTTATTATATATTACTTCTACTACCAGATCGGTCATAATTAGACATTTTTGTAGTCGAATTTTAATTGTAGTTTTAGTAGTTATAACATTAGATTGTAGATAGGATATTTTTAATGCATACATTAGTTCATGATCTTATCAAGAGCTCCTCTTGATGTAATAATAAATAACATGACATGGTAATCATAAACTCATTCCAATTGATTGACTAAATTAGATTCCATGATAAAAGACCAATGTAATGTTTGATCTCTCTTTCTTCAACAATTACAAGATAAGACCAATGTTTCATAAGTAAATGCTAGTAGTACTTTGCTATAACTACTTTTTTTTTAGAAATATAAAATTTGCATAGTGCTTAAATATACTACTTGACAATTCATTATAATATCAATATCAAATTTTAGACATAGACCTAACTCCAAATACAAGGTTACCGAGGTAATAAAATATTCATCCATGCCAATATAATGTTTTTTCTAAAAATATAATGTTAATTTACAAAAACAAAGATTATGCTTGCTTTAGAAAATTGTTGGTTGCCATATTAGAGTAAAATAATTTATAAAATCTCAACCATTTATTATTTTTAAGTGCAAACACCTAATCTTAAAAATTAAAGATAGAAATATATATAATTTTCTATGTTCACATAAACATCTTTTGAAATTATTTCGCTTCTTTTATCCCATTCCGATTGTCTCCTTTTTCTCACCATCTAAATATAAATAAATTTAATAATATTTTTTTAAGAAGACGAATATATTGGAAGGAAGAAAAGTTACGAACGATTCTTTATTTTTCAAGCAAGGAGACAATATCAAACCACTGGTTGTTGGGAGCATGGATCTTATTCTTAGCATACCTAGAAAGTTAGAACTAGTACATTTATGCTTGATGCATTCCATGTGAAAGGGCAATAGGGAAGCAAAATTCATGCATGAGCAAGGCAGTCCGGCAGTTATTCTGGAGTATACTTTTAAACCAACGTGCCAATAGTCTACGATAGCGTTTCAAGCCGTCGTTGAAATTAACATAATATAATCCAAATCGACCTGTGTAGCCAGAGGCCCACTCGAAGTTGTCGAGAAGCGCCCAAACCAGATAACCTCGAATATCCGCTCCGTCCCTGATATTTATTTCAAATTCAAGTGTATTAATACAATCAATATTAATATTGATACAAAAAACTGGGCATTAGCACTAATAATTATCCATATTCAAAAGTCCATTTAGGCTTACGCACCGTATTAATTCAAGGACTTTGGATAGATGTTGTCTATAATACATCAATGCGTTGGTATCGTTTAATGCTTGCGGAAGCGGGGTGGTGCCATTGTCAAAATCAGCATATCCTGTTTAAATTTAAATTCAAATTCAAATTATATACCTCTTCAAGTGCAACTGTAGCTGTGACACTGTATGCGTATGCGTGTTGTGTTGCTTACCAGTCTTCGTTATGTAGATAGGGGGGTTGTTGTATCGACGCTTTGTATACCTTAGTACTTTCTCTAATCCGAGGGGATAAGACCTGAATAGATCAAGCCCTTCCTGCAATATAATGCAAATCAGTGGGCTTACCAGATCTCCAATGAAAACTCCGTTGAACTCCTCTGAACGAACAACATACGAAAAAGTTGAAGTTAGTAAAGTAAACCTCAAGAAAGATATACATTATATAAAGTTTAATTTTAAATTGTCTAATTTTGAGAGTGTTAAAACCTGCGTGATACATTAGCACGGGCATCGAGAAAGAAGTCGGAGTTAGAAGGATCTGGTGGGGTGGGATTGTCTCTAGCAAATTCGGAGGTATAGTAGTTATATCCAAGGAAGTCAAACGAGCCTTTCAGATCTTGTGCCTGTTGACGGTTGAAGCGTGGCAACCGTACTCCCACTAAGTCTCTCATGATCTTGGGGTACTCCCCTTTCGTCAATGGATCCAAAAACCTGTGAGATCAAACGACGACGATGATGTTATTGTTCTAGAGGTTCAGGTTTTCCGTAATAATAAAGCATTTACAAATATATAGACGCGTAGTTATACCATCCCATTCTGAATTCGATGGCTCTCTGGGCAGCCCATTTATCAGCGCGAGATTTTGAGTTGAAGGGTTCTATCCACGTTGCCACAAGCGCTATGCCTATGGAACCCTTTTGCTTCGCCTGCAGTTGGAGTAGCCAACCATCTTATATATTTTATGCATGTACACGAACGAAAGTTAGTTTCTTGTTCCAACTGAAATTTCTATTTACCTACTGTTTCTGGTATGTTGATCTGTACAATTTGACGGCAGCACTATGCGCAAGGAGCAGATTGTGGGCTACGATATAGGGCTTTGTTGAAGAATTTCCCGCCGGGCATTTCCCAAATGGAGGTGAACAACGGCCTGGAGCATGGATTCCTTTATCATAACAAAATGTTGAGCAGATGAGCCGTTCGTTTACGGTTAGCCACGACTTGACACGGTCCCCAAATGTTGAAAAGCACACGTTTGCGAAGGCTTTAAAATCCTCGCTGTCCATGTCCACAACAAAATTAGATTTCAGTGATTGGAGTTGAAGAATAAATAAATATGAGCTATGAGCGGATTTCTTTCATCTTACACGACTGTGGCATTGCGAAATCCTCCATACTCATCCTCCATAGCTTGCGGCATGTCCCAGTGATACAGCGTGCCAAAAGGCTTTATTCCTGTAGAGTGTAATTACTAATTACTAATTAGCATTCACCATCACCATCCATACATTTACATTTACATATTTACATTATAGCCTGTAAAGCCCTTAGCACACACAACATTATACAATACATGTATTAATCTCCAAAGAATGCTAATGCCAATGCCGATGCCAGTATGAGTGATAGGTCTGGGTCATACCATTCTTGATCAGCTCATTGATGAGATTGTTGTAATAGGCGATTCCCTCTTGATTTACTTTTCCATGCCTTGGCGAGCCCTCTGCAGTGAAGTTAGAGGTGGTAGGTGGTGGAACACATCGATACACCCACACCCATTATCAAGTAAATAACCAGTATCTCTTAAATTTAATTTGATTTACTTGAGACTAATGTTAATGTTGATGCCATTGACTATGGGCTATGGCCTCCTTCCAAGTAAAGTAACTTACTAGGAAATATGCACACCAAGAAATAGAAAACCGATAGCTGTCTAACCCAACGTATTTAAGGTGTTGCACATCCTCCTGCTCATCAGCATCAGCACCACCATCAACACACATAATTTCCTTTCCGTCAATGCAATGCATGCATGGAGTTGAAGGAGAGATTTGAATGTCTTTGTTTCTGCTTTTATTTATTTCAGTAAACTAAAAGAAAGCAAACCTTGTAACGATGGTATTGGTCCACTGCAACGTCACCGGTGCTGTTATCGACGATTTTACCTAAACAAGTGAACAACGACAAAATAAGGGGATATGAGTATGATATATGATATAGATATAGCCTTCGCTTCTCTTCTCTAAACTGCAACTCTGGAATTGTGAACTACAAGACCTGAATTGTGGGCCAACGTATCCCAAATGCTTGGGCTTCTCCCACCCTCCCTAACAGCTCCTTCAACCTGTAAAAAGATTGAATACAATGAATGCTTTAATATTTAATATCCACTGTTTAGCTAATCAAATGGAATGAAAAGGAGCTGAATCTTTCTCTTTATCTCTCTATATATATAGCGAGAGAGAGACCTGGGCTGATAAAGCAGGAAACCTAAACCTAAACGTACCTGGTAAGTGGAGGTGCCAGCACAAAATACGAACCCCTTGGGAAAGCTGCTTCTCGCTATCTTTAACCTTGTGGAATTGCCCCCAACAACATGATCGATATGGACATGAAGACAGAGTAGGAAAAGAAACCACAATGACAATGAGAGACCTTGAGTGCCTTTCATCGTAGATTAGCTTGGCTTGGCTTAAAGCTCCGCAAAACCAAACTGAGACGGCAACGTCAAAGACAATGGGAATGGGAATGGGAATGGAATGCAACCAAGGCAATGTGAGTATATATAGCACCCTACCCGGACTATGCCTTTGTGCTACGCTTCGTCCACCATACCAACGGCCACGATATTTGCACGTTCGTCAACTTAGGGAGATTCGTCGTGTTCGCTTCCAATATATTTATTAAACCCATACACGGCTATCGGGATGCCTCTTATCCATTCTTAATTGTTAACGGCTATCGGGATGCCTGTTATCCATTCTTAATTGTTATAGTGCACGGGTTCCTCCAACGATAGATAAAAAGAACTCAAAGTGGTCTAAAGTGGTTAGAGACCACTGTATGCGTTTCAAAATAGTTATAGGAATGTCGAGTTGTAGGATTGGAAGACCACCAGGGTTTTATTTGATCTACTTGTTACACCGGTTTTGTTGTATGGTTGGGAGGTGTGGGCTAGTGGCACAACAAAGGCAAAATGAAGGCAAATAGAAAGGATTCAAAAATATCTAATCACAAATTTTCTCAAAATTAAGGATACAACCCTTATGAAATTGTTCTAGCTGAAACTGTAATGTTTCCTTTAGAAGTAATTGCTATGACCAAGCTGTTATGTTATTTGAAAAAAAAACAGAAAACATGAAAAACGACAGATGGCCAAGGGCAGCTAAGGACGAAGAGTTGCATAGGTGGAAGAACACATGGATGAAACAAAATAAAAAATGGATGAAACGTTGGGAAATCAACATAAATGAATGCCCAAATTTCAACAAAGACATCAAAAGCTATGTGAATGAAAAGTTTAGAAGTGGAATGTGGAAAAATGCAAGTAGAAAAAAACAATATTATATTGCAAAGTTTAACCCAACATATGATCACAAGGCAAAAGCATATATAGCCGCTTAAATCAAGTGGAAGGAAAAAATCCTCATTGCTCAGATAAGGACTAGCTCTCATAGGCTTAGATGTGAAACAAGGAGATGGACAACACCCAAAGAACAATGGGAAGAAAGGATATGTACTTTATGCATCACAGGGGCAGTAGAGACAGAGGAACACTTCATCTATAAGTGCCCGAGTTTTTCAGACATCCGTGGCAAATACAAAGAAGCACTTGGAAACGGGTCTATGACAGAGTTATTTGAAGACAATAAAATAAAAAAAATTGTGGAATTGCTAACCCAAATCAGCAGGAGAAGGAACAACCTTCTCAAAGATATTAAAGATCATATGATATGATTTGAGCAGTTGTACTTCCATATTTGAGATCCCATAAACCATATTTGAGTCTCATGGACGTAATTAAAATCTTTCATTTCATTTCATTCACAACCACAAATAAAATTAGATATTAGCTGTGAGGGTCATATTTGAAACACTTGAAATGTTAAATTAAAAAACTATGTTATTTTTAATATTTTCATATAATGTCACACGGATTCAACGCAACAAAAGCCGCATTGCATATCTCGAACGAATTTAACGAGGAAATGTGAGCCACAAGGCACGAGAATCCCGTAGGCGTTCGTACAAGAGTCGATGCAATTGTATTACACTCTATTTTGATTCAACCAGTTATAGAAATACTTTAATCTCTTGCATATAAGTATAAACACTCAGAATCCCAAAATTTCAATTAGTTGTGCTACTTTACATCTATTTTCATTCATAAGATTCACAAAGAGGCAAACTGTTGATATTCCAAATGAAATATGATTTGAATATTCTTTAATTAATCATTCTTTAGATCTTAGAAGCATCTTCAATATAAAACAAAACAAACCTGACTATTGAAAGCTTTAATTTTAAATTTATTTCAAAGGTGATTAAATTTCATATGCGTTGAACATCAAGTAGGCCATTTCAACGCGTAAGCCTGTAAAATGTGCATAGCGCATTCAAGGAATTATCCTCTTTTCCTTTTTTCACTCTCTCTTTTTAGCCATTTATATTATTTTACTGTTTATATTATTTTATCGTTTTCATTTTATACTCTTAGTTTTCTTTTACTGTTTATATCATAATAATTGTCTTTTTATTTTAAAGGCATTTTAATAATGATTAATATTAATGAACAACATACTTATAAATATTTATTTTCATTTTTTCTTTTTCTTATCTTTTATCATATTAATCATTTTGTTTAGATATTTTTAGTGGACAACTTACAAATAACTTATTTTTCATTTTTTATTATGTTTTTATTAAATTATTTTTCTACCTCTTATCATATTTGTTTTCCTCCTTCGCCATTATTTAATGTATAAGCTTAGTCTAAGATAAATCCTTGATAAACTCGTTATTGTACTATTGGAAATCAATTCAAATTTTACCCACTTCTAATATATCTTTTTTATGTTGATGTCAAAATCCATCATCATACTTTGTAGCACTTGCAATTATTCTTGCTAGCTAGAATTATTTGAAGAATAAATAGACACCCATCATGTCATAAATATATGTCAAAAAGATAATTTATTGTTTCTCTCCTTTCATACTATGTGTATGTGTGTGTTGGGCATGACTTCTTTTTTAAAAGATAAGAAGAAGAAGAGAAGCAAAAGCAAGAGGTAACAACAAAAATAATCAAATAAACTTAAATCAAAGGTGTGACAAATAAAAATTTAAATGCTACTAATACAACAAATTTAGACATTATAGCTATGAATATAAAAAGAAACCGACTAAAAAAACAAACCATAAATAAATTATACAAATAAGAATGTGAATGAGAAAAAATAAAAAATATTGATAACTTGCAATATTGAGGAAGAGAGTCAAAAGAATATGTGGTATCTAGATAGTGGCTATAACAACCACATGTATCAGAATAGAAAAATATTCTTTAAACTATATGAGATCATCAAGTCTGTAGTAAAGCAGTGAAACAATAACAAGGTACTTGTAATGTGTAAAGAAAAATTTATAATCTACACAAAACAAGTAGAAATATGATACATATCTAATGTCTATTATGTGTTAGGGTTGAAGCATAATTTACTAAGTTTTGGACAACTTGTGCAAAAGGGGCACATAGCATATTTTAAAAATTGATCATGCATAATTAAATATGGTGAAAATAGGCTCATTACAAATGTTGCCATGACAAAGAATAAGAGGTTTGCTTTAAAAATTTAGAGTGTGATGTTGCTTTCCTTTAGTACTATTGTAAAGAATGCTACATGGTTATGGCATCTCATATTTGGCTATTTGAGCTTTAGTGGTAGTAAATTATTGCAAAAAAATACAAATGGTAATAGGATTTCCAATAATAAAGCAACATAATAAAGTATGTAAAGGTTGTATTTTAGTAATTCAACATAGAGATGCATTTCATGTAGAATATTCATGGAGAGTTTCACAACCTGTGAAGCTCATTCATTCAAATATTTGTGGTATTCATTAATTATTTTAGCATAAAAGAATGGGTATTAATATTAAAATAAAAATTTGAAGCATTTAAGCAAATCTTAGGAGTTCAAGTATTTAGTTGAAAAGAAAAATCACTACTATATAAAAATTATAAAAATAAATAATAAAGGAGATCAGTACATCTCAAGCTAATTCTATATTATTTGCAATGTAAATAGGATTAGAAGATGATTCATAGCTAGATACACACCATAATGAAATGATGTTACAAAAATAAAGAATTGGACCATAATGAATATGGCAAGGATAATATTAAAGATAAAAACATTACCAAAATAATTTTGGAGAGAAGTTGTAGCATGGTGTCCTATAAAGAGTGTGAAGGATGTGATCCCACAAGAACCATAGATCAAAAATAAAACAAGTGTTGCTCACTTAAGATTCTTGGAATGCATAGCCTGTGCTCATATGCTAAAATAGAAGAGAAGAAAACTAGATGATAGGGGAAAAAATGCATCTTCATTGGGTATAGTAAAAAATCAAAGGCCTATAAACTATATAACCTTACTACAAATAATATGATCATAAAAAAAATATGAAATTTATGGAATATGAATCTTGGATATAGAATTCCAAATCTAATCAACAAGGAACAAGCATTGAGGAGAACATGAATAGAAATCTCAATTTCAACCAATAGTACCAATGTGAGAAATGACCCTTCCTCATAATCAAACTTACCACCAAGTGCAAGAATAATGTCCATTTATTTCATCATGATAATAATTTTGAACACAAGAAACTTGCAATAAATATATGAGGTGACAAGAATTAAAATTGAATATGAAGAGCATGTTAATTTTACCTTATTTTATAAATGTGATCCTATTTTATTTCAAGAATCAACTAGAAAATAGAAAATGGAAGAAATAAAACCTATGGAGAAAAATTAAACTTGGGAACTAATGGATCTTCTAGCAGGAAATAAAACCATAAGAGTAAAATAGATGTGCAAAATGAAGTTCAATTCCAAGGGTGATGTTGAGGGAAATAAAGAAAGGTTGGTTGTAAAAAGGTATGCATAAAAATAAGGAATTTATTATCATGAATTCTATGCACATGTAGTAAGTATTGACATAGTTATAATGATTCTAGCATTGGTATCCTTAAAGGGGTGGAAAGTCTACCAAATTGATATAAAGTCTACCTTTCTAAATAGGGTGTTGGAATAAGAGGTCTACATAGATCAACCACCGAGTTATGAGCTAGAATATAAAAAAATAAAGGTATATAAACTAAAGAAAGTAGTGGATGAATTGAAGCAAGCACCTAGAGCTTGGTATTGTTGCATTGACTCATACTTTTAGGAAAACAACTTAATCAAGTGTCCATATGAACATGCACCTTAAATTAAGACTAATGAAGTAATAAATGATAGTATTCTACTCATATGTAGATAATTTTATTTATACTAGCAAAAACAATATGTTGTTTAATTAATTTAGAAGTGCTATGAAGAGCAAGTTTGAAATTATATATTTGGGCCTAATAAGAAATTTTATTAGAATTGAATTTACTCAACCAATAGATGGTATCATCATTTGACAAGGTGGATATTCAAGAGATATTTATAAGAGGTTTAGAATAGAGAATAACAAACGAGCTAGCACACCATTTATAATAGGTCTAAAATTGAGCAATAATGATTGTAGTAGTAAAGTTGATTCAAACTTCTACAAAATATTGGTTGAAGATATTATGTATTTCACAACCACTAAAGTAGAAATTATGTATGTAGTGACTTTAATCTCAAGGTTCATGGAGATAATAAATAACACTCACTTGCAAATATAAAATGATTTTAAGGTATGTTATAGGAACTAAAGACCATAGAATATTTTATCCAAAAAAAAAAAACAACTTGAACTTGTGGGATACATACATAATGGTTGAGCTAAAAATTCATCATAGAAAAAGCACTACAAGATATGCCTTTAATCTTGTATCAGATGTAATCTCATGGTTATGCAAGGAATAACCTATTATTGTACACTCCACTACTAAAGCAGAGTATATTGTTGCTGCATCTACAACATGTCATAGAATATGGACTAGAATATTTCTAGGTAAGCTAAAACATGAATAGAAAGCAAAAACTAAAAATTTTCAATCCAAGGATTTAATATTTAAACCACTCTAACATATCATTTTTCTCTATAGATATTAGAATCCATCACCTTACTTCATATAATTTATATTTATTCTTGGTATTTACAATTATTCAAAGAGTAGATATACATTTGTCCTATAATTAATGTGTCTTAAGAAGTTAACCAAAATTTTTCCTCCTTTTAGGCTATGTGTGTGTGTGTGTGTGTTTGTCATGACTTCATTTTTACATGACAAGAAAAAGAAGTAGAAAGTAGAAGGAAAGAAGATAGCCTTTGAGTAATCCCTTGTGCAAAGTAACTGCAACATTGAGGTAACCTTTGTAAAGGTGAAGATACATTTCAATAAATATTTTGGTTATTTGAAGTCTATCTAGATGTGATTGATATTTTGTTGTTCTAAAGACTTGAAGTAAAAGAATCTAGGATCCAGTTGTAAAAGCTACTAAAAAAACCAGCTTTGATATAATATAAAATATATATTTATCACTTCATGCATATCTTTCGCGCATTTGTTTGGTTGTATTTTAACTTATGGATTTTTTCCCATGTGCTATAAAAATAAAAATTCCTTTTGGATTAGACCATACTATCTATCTCTATATTTTTCTTATCTTGTATTTTCTTTCTAGTATCGAACTATCTACCTACAAGTTATCTAGTGTTTTGCCTGCTTACTGGAAATTTATTATATGAGCCCTCTTGATCTTGATATTGGGTTTTAACAATAAGATCTATCTACACTTATGGTACCATTAACTTGTGCTTACATTTCACTTATTAGTTTAAAATCCAGTAAAACTATTCTTTCATGTACGTTATATAGAAATTTCTAACATTTTTCATGGCATTATCATGATTTAAACAAGTACACCATATAATGGATAAATATACAATCATGATAATATATTTGAAAGAATTATTAGATTCAATATCAATTTCCTATGGATTTATTACTCTTGAGTTTTAAAACTTGTGTATATTTAATTGTGTGCATTATCCTTTTAGGTTGTTTACTACAAGTTGGGTAATTACCACCTCAAAAAATGAAATAGAGAGGAAAAAATAAAAACAATAATATTTTTAGATGTATCTTCCAAATACATGTTAGGGTTTAAAATTATGGGTTGTATTATGCATCTAAAAATATTTATGTTATTAAATACAAGGATTTTCTACATCTAGTAGATTAACTACTACCATTACACTCTAACAATGAAATTAATAATGCATGAAGACATTTTGATGAGCATTAATATTAGTGGATAAATAACCTACAAATAATGTGTTCCTTTTGTTTTATTATATTAAAAAAAACTTTTTTTAAACTTATTTTTAATATATTTTAATGAGCGTTAAGATTCATAGGCAACTTACCTATAAATAATTTGTTCTTCATATTTTTATTTTGTTTTACCCAAAATCCTATATTTTCTGTTTACCTCTTATCCTATATTTCTTTCTCATTTAGCACTATCTAATGCTATAAGCATAGTCTAAGATAAATCCTATATAAATCCATCATTGTATATTATATAGAATAAGTAATAGCCAACTTTTTTTCATACTGTAATCATGATAAAAAAGGTACACCATAGTATGAATAAAAATACAATCATGACAATTCATTTAAAAATATGCTTGGTGTAGATACTAAAATCATGTCAATTTGATTAGCCATCCCAAGAGGACCATATTTCATGGTCATCTCACCAAGAGATGACTACCAGCAACCACCCCTAGGTGGGATGACCATGGACTAGGTCCCTTAAAAAGGCAAGGGTGGGATAAATGGTAATCAAATTCTACCATTTATACCATCCATTAACTTATGATATATTGAGGGCTTGCCAAAGCCATTACAACTTGTAAATTGGAGGTCCAAATTAGAGGTCTCTTTCACCCAATACATGGCAAGGGTTTTGACAAGTGGCGATGCCTACCTTGCATGCCCCAAATTGCCCCTTTGACCCTATGATCTTCTTAGGCTATAAATTTAAGTCTTTCCAACAAATTTCAAGGGGAGTTCTTTGCAATAATTCACCACGAAGTGCTGCCAAGATTCACTCTTCCCTTTTACCCATGTATTTGCCCTTGGAATCTTCATCAATCGAAGGAGTTTCCAAGACATACCAAAGTATGCAAATACAATCCAAAACCCATATATTTATATAATTTAGATTACCAAATATGATGACAACACCCCTAGGAGTAGTTTGAACCATATCCTAGAGGAATTGGTTGCAAAAAACACCAAGTTTAGTGGTCATCCCCACCTACGATGGTTAATAGTCCCAATTGGAACACCCACAGATGGCCTTGAATATGTATATAATTTTAATTCAATTTCAATTTATATCATTTCTAAATTAGTATATAGACATCATACTAGAATTTAGTGATACTTGGAGCATTTTTTAACCTTCAATTACGGTTTTTGTGATCACAGTCCCAATTAGAACACCTAGGTATGACCATAGATTTTGCTTGCAATTTCATTTCAGTTTATTCATAAATCATTCCTAAATTAGATAATATATATTATGCAAATTTTTGGTATAATTTGGAGTATTTTTGCATCATCTATTGCACGTTTTGTATTCAATGTTGCATGCATATTTATGATTCCATCTTCATCCATGCATGCTATTAATCAATTTCAATTTCTTGTGTGTAGATCCAGGTATTCCAACATGCAAGGAAGAATGTACAAGTTTTAATATGGATAGATCATCGCAAAGATAGCAAAATCCCACTCTTCAAACATGAGTGTGAGGAAGACACTGAAAACATGCCTTAAGTTTTTGAAAGGATTGGATCCTTTGATATTGTAATAAATTATATCAATTGAGAGCCCTCAAGGGGACATCTTGTAATCGCATATTTGGAAAATGTAATAATATAAATATAACCACCCATTTCTTTCATGTATTTGTCATTATACTTACTTTAATGTCTTTTTGTAGTGCTTAAATAGAACAATAGATGCATTTCATTTCTCTTTGCTAGGTGCACTATTTTTTCTTCTCTATAGTGGTGATCATGATGGGACCCCTGTTCCATTTCATTTTTACATATTTTGACTCTATTTTTTTCCTTTGAATGTTATAGGTTTTGGTCGTTCTGGCCTAAAACGACCCCTGATTTCCTAATAGGAACACCTAGGTATGGCCACAGCAACCGTCCCACATAGGGACAATCCCCAAATTTGTAGTCGTATCACCCTAGTATGGCAACAAAACTAGGGTTTTGCAACTCAAATTGATAGGAACAACATTTTCTTAGTCTTTCAAGATAAGTACCTAAATGTTCAGTTTGCATGATTACTATTCAAAAAAGGTTAGATTTAGATTTTTATGTATTTTCCTTGTTGATTGAAAGGTATATTTCACTTTTCATAAATTTCAAAACAACAAAAAATAAGAAAAGCAAATAAAATAACAACTTAAGTATGCACTTGTATGGTCTGATTTCTTGCAACCTACCTAACGATTATTTTACATTTAGTGCATTATCATTGAATGCTCTCTTGTTTTAATTTCTTTAAGTATAAAAGGAACCACACACATCACATTATATTTTAACATTAGGGAGTTGAAATTTCATCCCCAACCACTAATATATACCAATGATGATGGGCTTCACCTCCACCCATTGGCTTGCATTATACAAATCCTATTTTTGGCCAAAACTGGCTCTAAGAACTATTTTAACCATAGAAAATAGCACACACTCTTCTTTAGAGGGTGTATCACTACCCACAATCAATATGGATGAGGACTTGTAGGACCTGTGCTCCCTGATCGATCATGGGCTTCATATCCATTGGTTTACGTGATTAGAATTTCATTGCTAGTTTTTGAGTTGTGAGTATACAGGTGAAATCATTTAAACAAATTGAGAATTACATCAACAATCTTCAAACAAGTGAAAAGAGATCTCTTTGCAAAAAAACAAATAAAAAAATACCAAATAATTTTAGGAAACACATATAAATATTTAAAAGAGATAAACACTTGTGTTATGGTGTGTTTTTATTTTTATGTGTTGAATAATTTAAATTTTTAAAGGAGATACTCACGTAGGGATTAGAAAAAAGTATTTATAGTATGCACCTGAAGCCAAGCCCACTCAAGGACTGATGCTATGGAGAGTAGGGAAGGATACATAGACCATCACTGATTTGATCCCAAGGATATGATTATACCTCCTTGGTGGCATCCTACTCACCCAAGTCCCAAAATGTCAAATCAAGATCCTAATATATAAGGGATCCCTACGTGGGATAGCCCTATAGGTTTTGGTCCTAATCAAGGAACTTACTTTCCAGATATAGATACTTCACATGCTTTCTTCCAATAACAACAACCACACATTGAGGTACAAACACAGAGAAATACCATACATTTGTGTTCCTACTTGGTCCACCTTGCACACCTACATGAAATATCAAGACTATTCACCATGGGCAGGGCCAAATTATCATAATATACCCTTAAATCACCCTTATAGGTCTCAACAGTATAAGTACCAATATGATTCTAATGCTCATCACCCTGGTGAGTCAATTCTACCCTTCCCTTCCTCATTGATGAATGAAGATATGATAAGAGCCTTTATTATCCTTAGTTGAATTATTCCATGCAACCACGATATGCTTCTATTCTAGTGGAGTATAAATAACGTCTATTTAGGAGTGAGCCTCAAGTGAATGCAACCTCTCTCAATAGAGGGAAATAGTGGTCGACCTTTTAGATCCTCCTAAACAAGATAGACGTTATGAAAATAGTGCTAGGGCTTATAGGTATCACACATATAATCAGATAAACCGATTTGTTAAAATATATGCTGACTGGCAAGCTCAATTAAATCAACTTTGTCTACATAAACAATGTTTGGATCAATAGCATTAGTTAAAAAAACAAAGGATTGAATAGTAGATCCAAGAGACCTTATGTAACAAGATCCTACCCCAAGTACATAAAGATAAGGGGTTCATTAGAGGTAACCTAATTTCAATAAAAATAGGCTTCCTAAGCTTAATAAGGACTTACCTCCTAGGCCAAACATAGATCACCTTCAACAGGCATTTGTTCCTAGTGACAAAGGAGAAAAATTAAATGAGTTTCCTAAAATTTTATTCCATCCAATCACCACTCATATTCCAACCCTAAATGCCTCCATTAATTTATGGTTGACATGTGGCCCTAGTAGGAACTCATGTCATGAATCTCAAACCTCCAATCCATAGTGGACTCATGGTAGAGGCACATTGGCTGGTTTGGAACTAAGGTGGCAAACACAATTTTTGGTGGAAAGTTTTACAAAGGAAGTTTTTAAATTATGTACGTTTGGGTTTCTTTAGTCCCACATCGACTGTGGAAAAATATGGATATAACTTAAAGGGGGTAGATACCACCTATTAAGCCAATCATTATTTTGTGCTTAGGCTAGTTCTGCTCCCATGCCCATGTGGCCAGGTGGCAACACATGCTAGTTGGAGGTATAAAATTAATCTTAATAAACCTTTTGATGATTAACGATGACTATAGTTGACTTGGTATATGGCATAATTGACTAGCCAATGCCTAGCTTCAAATTGAAGAGTAATTATTGTAATTGCACAAACTGATATAATTATGCAAAGCACCATAATTATTCTTTTGTAATTTGGAAGGAAAAAAAATTGTAAGCTAGGACAATTGTTGCATTAGGAATCCCTCAAAAGCATTCCTAATAGCTACTTAGATATTCATTGCAACCACTTAATAATATTTTAGTCTGGCATACACAAGATTTCAAATGGCTACTAGCAATATAGTTTGATAATTAATCAAACCATGAATGGAGGCTTCAATTTTTCATACAGTCAATTTTTTAATATGTTACTTCTACTACCAAATCAATCATAATTAGACATTATTGAAATCAAATATTGAATGTAGTTTTACACAGTAGTTATGCAATTAGTTGTGGATAGAATATTTTTAATGCACATATTAATCCATGCTCTTATAAAGATATCATCTTAATGCAATAATAAGGAACGTGTCATTGTATTCATAAGCTCAATACAATTGATCGATTGATTTAGATACTATGATAAAATATTAATGTGATGTTTGGTCTCTCTTCCATCAATAATTATGTGATAAGGCCAATGCTTGATTTGTAAGCATAACTACATATAAAGAGAGTTAAATTTCTGATAAATACCATATTTTGTAATGAATAATCTAAGTCTTTCTATAACATGAATGGATATCATATAGTATTCATTGAATAAACACATACTGAAAAGATATCTTCCTATGGCAAAGCTCATGGATTGATTTTAATATAAAATAATACAAATAATGAGCATTGTTATCTTGTTAGTATCAATAATTTGCTTTAAAACATATTAAAATTATAAAAAGTGAATAAAATATTTAAATCTAATAAACATTCATGAAAAATTATGATATTAATAAATTACATATAAACAAAGGTGGAAAAAAATTTAAGATAAATCAATTCTCAAGTCTTCTATGTTCATATAGTTTATAATCTATAGTAACACGATGTAATTGATTAAAAATATTTCTAACATCCTTAAAATATTTCCTCACACCAACCATGTTAAATGATATATTTTATATTAATGTAGTTTATGATATTAATTATATTATTAAAATATATCAATCATAACTCTATGATTTTTTTATCAAATCCAAAAAAAACCAATTAATCTTTTAATTATTTTGTATTGTTATTCGTGCTCAATGTAGATAAGATTTTACTTTTGTTATTTTGCAAGAACAATACAATGGTTAGGTATTTGAGCTCTCTTTAGGGATATCCAAGTTCAAACCATAATGTACCTAGAAGGGGATTGATCAATTGGTAGTGGTTGAGTTCTTGTCGGTTGGTTCCTGTCCGATGTGTTGCAGGGTCAAGGTCCCATTGACTTTGTCTTATCTAGCAGGCTAGATTTTATAGTGGTGGCATTCATGTTTGATCTAGTTTCCTATATTATAGCAAGCAAAGATGTTATTAATTTTTCTCTATGAAAAAAAATATTTTTCTCTCATTTCAGCAAATCAAAAATACTTTATGATCAAATTATTATATAAATAGTTATTTGAAAATATTTAAATATTTTTATCTTTCATTTCATGATGGTTTAGTAGGAAAGTTGTATGTTTTATTTTATTGTACATGGTTATACATACATTATTGCAATAGAATATTGAGCATAATTTTTGGAGTAGTCAATTAATTAGATTATGAAAAATATATGATCAATGCACATATTCATTCATGCTCCTAAGTGTTAGCATATATGTCATTGTCATTACATTATTGCAAAATGGTAGCGCTCGTAGGCACTCTCTAAGTTGGTTTATTAACCACCAAGTTGGTTAGATAAACCAACTCATAACCACATTGTAACCTTTATATTGATATCAATCAGAATGTTCAAAGTGCTTCATCAATTTCTATATGGAATCAAATCTACGGACATAAACAAGACTACTAGCCAATGATACTGGAGGACCCTGATGGACGAGAGACTGACGAACACAAACAGAGGACAGACTACGGACCCTAATGGACGTGAGACTGACGAACGCAAACAGAGGGCAGACTACCAGCCAACAAGATTGGATAACATTGACGGATGCAGACAAAGGACAGACTACCCACCAACAAGACTGAAGGCACATAGACAGAGGACACATGAGGCACATAGATAGAGGCATGCAGACAGAGGACATGTGAGGCACGTAGACAGAGGAAATCCTGACAGGGCATATCGGGCACATGGGTCGGTGGTGGATAGTTGTGGAGGCAAAAGTGCGGGGTGGTTGCCCGAAGGCAATCGAAAGCTATAGTAGCTTTTCATGGTTTTAAATATCCCCATAGTTGCAGCATAGGCCATGTGGGATTAAAGTTTTTTTCCCCTTCTTCGGCCCCGATGCTGCTAACACATGCCTGGTCCATACTTGTTCACATCGGGCCCTCTAGCTCCCATGGTAAGCGCGGTGATTGTTAGGCGGTAGGTCACGGTTTCAAGTCCCTCTACATCTGCTGTGACGGTGGATGGTATTTTTTTGATGCCCTGTGCATGTTTTGACAATGGGTGGCATTTTTGATGCTCCGCAGTGCATTGTTGATGCCCGAACATGCCCAATTGATGCCCGAAAGTGGTCATTTGATGCCTGTGCAGTCTAATGACGCCTTGAAGGCTCCAAATTTTTTTTTTGGGTGTTTAGGTAACATTTTTTTTCACTCCTTTTCTATTTTGCAAATCATCGGGGGGGAGATCTCAGTCTTCACATGATTCATTTGTAAAATTGTAAGATAAAGGGGGAAATCAAACCATTTGGCAGAATAATTGCTAGATTTGTAATAGGTGCTTAAATTTGTGGGCATTTGTGATTGTTTATTTTGCATTTAAATATCCTTTTTTTCTTGCATTAACAATCATAAATTAAAAAAATATAAGACCCCAAATTTATACCCTATTTGTGCAATTTATTGCACTGCAGCATTCGGTATTTGAGATACCTCTGGTCCACACTTACAGGTAATGTTGTTGTGCTTTGGACTATTGTATTCACCACCTAATATAGCTGCAACAGTGACATCTGAGCTTGTTCTCTATTAATCATCGGGGAGAAATAAGGCAAACCAATTTTTTTCCCATTTCATACCCACATTGTGATTGTTGTTAGGCGTAAATCCTGATGAAAGTTTTGTTTTCCAAAGTTTTTAGGGGAAGTTATGCCCCACGCATGAGGAATAAAACTTTCTATGGTACATGTCATTAACAGCATGATGCCCTTTCAGTATTGCCTATTTTCAATATATTGTGCTTCTCATATGTACTTATAGTCTACCTCATGTAAGGGCGGGTACATATTGAGTAGTATATTGTTCCTATATACCTATAGTCTCCCTCATGTAAGGGCGGGTATATATTTAATGGTTATGATATAAAGATATGGTAGGTATAAAGAAAGGGAGACCAATTGGTGATATAAGGAACCTTCATAATAGCCATAATTCATCAGTATCTCTCAGATTCACAATTGTTGAAAGGTCCTAATTTTTTTCCATGGAAAACAAATATGAAAGCTATTTTTTAGTTGGAATATTTATGGGATGTAGTGACTGGCACTGCAAAATGCCCTCAGACAACAAGAACAGATCAAGATGCTTGGGATAAGAAATATAATAAGAGTCTCATGTTTATCTTGCTTGCTACTACATATGAGGTGCAGCCTCATATTTGTGATGCAAAAACTAGTAAGATAGCTTGGGATGCCTTGATCACAGTATATGAAGGAAATAATTAATCCACTATTCTACATCTTCAAACTCCACTACATAATCTCAGTATGAATTCTAGGGAAACAGTTGATATATTCCTTTGCATAGTGGCTGATTTGAAATCCAAATTGAATGCCATGGGAAAACCAGTGGATGATGATATCTTGAACTCTATCATCTTGAGAGCATTACCAAATTCCTACAAGATGTTGATCACTTCTCTCAATTTTTCTGGTAGACAAGTATCATTTGTGGATCTGCTAAATTTGCTTAATACTGAGGAGGCAACTCAGGTCTAGAAAGATGATGTGCCAGATAATGCTCTTTCCACACAACAAAGTGGTAAAAAAACAAGGTCAGTTTCAAAAAGGGGGTCCTTCTTCCAAAGGAAAATGGAAGCAAAATCAGTAGAAGGATACAAAATATTGCAATATTTATGATATGAATAACCATGACACAAACAGGTGTTGGTTCAAAAACAAGCAACAAAATGATAGAGGTCCTCAGAAGAAGGGCAAAAAAAAACAGAAATACAACAAACAAAAGCAATCTAAAGGCCATGTTGCTTATGCTGACTCTAACTCAGACTCAGATTCTCTTGGGTCCGATTCAAATTCTGACTCTAAAAGAGCACACAAGGTGCTCATGACCCATACTTCGTCTTCCCATATATATTATGTATGGTATATTGATTCAGGAGCTAGCAAACACATGACTGGGGACAAATCATGGTTTGATACTTCTGTGGAGAAAGAGGGCAAGCCAGTTACAATTGCTGACAACCAAGTCTATCAAGTACAAGGATAAGGAGATATTTCTATCCCTTCCTGATGGTAATTATCAAATTGAGAAAGTTCTCTATGTTTCAGGTTTAGCCAATAATCTGCTCGCAGTCACACAAATGTTGGATAGAAACATGGATGTCGTGTTTTGAGTTGTCAAAGGCAAGAAGAGATGTTTTATCACCCACAGTGGTAAACATGTTGCAACCGAATCCTACAAACATGGCTTGTTCATTCTAGATGCACTTTCAACTCCTCATGTTGCTCTGTTGGATGAGAAAACCCTGTAGTGTATCTTTCTTGGATATGATGAGTATTCAAAAGGTTATCGATCGATTGATCCTAAGACCAAGAAGACACACGTAAGTAGAGATGTTATATTTGATGAAGCTTTCACATCAAAATACACATACACAACTATATATCTAGATGAAGGATAACCTAAGAAGGAGGTTCAACTTCCACAACAACAACAAAAAGTTCCAAAATGGTACACTAGCACTTTGAGAGATGCTAAGTTGAATTCCATTCCAGATATATCTCTAGATAGGACATGTACTCACAGTATGAATCTAAAATCATGAGGATACGAAAGCAAAAAGGAAAGCGGATATGCAATGCAAAATCGAACCAAACTTAACGCTAAATCCTAGGAATTTGAAAATGCATGGAAAGAGGGAAAAGCATGAGTGAATCGAAATAAAACAAATATGAATAAAGAAGATAGCCCTTTTTATTAATATGTTTCAAACTCGGTTACAATGTGCATCCTCCCCTTCCAAGGGCTAGGAGCGTTTAAGCATGAGTTCTTGTTACATCTATGGGCGCCTTTCCTTCTTTTGCGTGCCCACATGTAAAATGGGTGGACCAAACATCATCGCTGTTGGCATTGATGAGTCTCGAATCTTCATTTCTCCTCCAATGTCCAAACCCTACATTCAAAGGAACAAGAAATGGTCAGTAGCACCTGCGGATAAAACAAAGCATGCAATCCCCAAGCCTACGATAAGTGAATGAGAAAAATGAATTAAACTATGACTAAAATAGGTCCAAATGCTCTAAAAATTTTACAAGGGCATCAAGACACCACCAGGAAGGCCCTGCAAAAAGAATAGTCAGGAAATTCCTCACCGATTTGAATTCACTTTGGGGTGGAATGAATTCACCTACAACAAAATGCCGAAAAGGTACTATCCCAATGTCCTACCTAGGAAGCTCCAAAAGACCTACAAACATGGGGTTAGCTAATTGGAGGCATTTTGGGAAGACCCAGATGGTCAGATTTTCCCAATTCAGCCTCCATCAATAGGAATTTGATGATGCTACCTGTAGGTTAGTGGAAACGAGCAAAGCTAGAAATATAATCAAAATTGTTCAAAATGAGACGAAATTCAAATGACAACCTATCTAAACATCATAGAATTGAATGCAAAAATGAAAGAAATAAAATCTACCACAAAATTCCCATCGCTCCGAAAGGGGGTGGTTAGGATTGTGGCATTGTGGGAGGGGGCGTCCATGGGGCAGGTCGCCCGTCGTTTGAGGCCTGATTTTGACACCAATCCACTTGGGATGGGTCCAAAACCTCTTGTGTGGTATTGTCGATAAATTTGGTGGGATATTGTGGCCAAATGTCAGGTTTTGGGTTCAATATTTGTCCTCCCAATAGTCACCCAATGACCTCCCCTCTAAAGGAGATCAAGGATGTGAAAGGCGCAAATCCAAAAGGTGTGAGGTATGACAATAAAACAACAGCACTTCATTGCTCTAAAATGCTCCTTCTATCAATATTTTGGGGCGAGGAAACTCACCAATTTATAGACTTGGAGGTCTCTTGAAATGGGCATGCAGAGGCACCACTTGGTGATCATGCCTCCACAGGGGGAAGGAGATTCCTCCCTGAATAGGGACTTCATATCTGCCCTTGTAAATGCCTCTAACGCTCAAAAATGCTCACCAATACTCCCATGCGATGAAGGAAGTGTTGAGTGGCGGATCTAAGTTGAAATTTGTCAAGATTTGACTTTTTTCCCGTCAAACCTGCAATTTGCCCCACCCTGGAGAAAATCCAGAATTCGTCCCAGGGTGGGGTGAATCCCAGTTTGAATTCATTTCGGGGTGGAACGGATATTGAGCAAAGTGCCTGAAGGTGCCAAATTGATCTCTGACCTTCCAAAACTACTGTGAGAGTGGTTAGGACCACTGTTTAACCTCTAGGGGCTGCCCTTGGGGCTATGTGTGTCAAAGCGATCAGTGTTTGCAGTCACATAATCAGATTGGTGTTGTTTTAGTGTCTACAGATGCCCATTTTTGGGATGCGTTGTGCATGGCGTAGCGCCAAGCAAAAATAGGTAACCAAAGCACTAATGATTAGGGTTTCTCAGTAACCTAACCAACTTTTGATGCCCCAAGTATGGAAAGGGCATGCATTCTTAAATCCTTGCTTCTAACGAGCGAAGGAACTTAATTCAAGTGTTTAACCTTTTTTGGTGAGGTGTTACTTGATCTTTGACATTGATCAGTCATGAATAGGCAAAGGGCGCAACCTTTTGTCTGTGAGAACCTTGAGCTCATGATTCATGAAATGCCAAGTGATTTGATTAGTTGGTGATTATTGCTTGTTTACTGCCCCAAGCAGGAGCGTAATTGTCTTTGTCAATGATTCTTTGAATGCATGTCGTTTTCCTTAATTGGGTGTGTGTTTGTTGATTGGTGACTAAGTGTGACTAACCCCTCAAGCGACGAATCTATGAGGGAATGACCTTCATGAGAAAAGCAAGGAGTTTCTTGACCCAATATGACTTGTGCAAGGGTGCCCTTAGATGTTTTAGCATTGAACGTGTGTAATTTTACGACATTTAGACCTATTTTTGGTGGGTGTTAACCCTTTTTGCGATGCTTTTTGGAGTTGAAATTGGTAGAAATCAGTCCTCCCATGGAGCAGTCCAGCTATGGTAGCCTTCTTAAGGATTAGGATAGTGACAATTTGTAACCCTAATGTCTATTTTGGATGCCAAGAATGTCAAGTGCCAAAGCACTCTCATCGGTCAAGTTTATTAGCTATTTTGGTGCATTTTTTGTTCAATTTTGTTGTTTTTGAATTTTTTGTCCTAAATTCATCCTAGGGTGGGACGAATACCAGATTAGTATTTTTCCCAGGGTGGGACGAGCACTAACCAGAGTGCTCATCCCATGGAGGAACGAATATAAGCTCAAAAGGCCTATTTAAAGGCCAAAACTAGGGTTTGGGATCATTTGCATTGGAATTTTCTTACGATTTGGAGCTCTAGGGAGGAGGAGGTTAATTCTTCGAAGTGAAGCATTGCAAAATTTCTCATGACATCATGAGTGCACAAACCATTTTGAGCGGCAGAGCCGATGCGAGACCAGTAAGTGCTCCTTAGCGTTATTGCTTTTGCTATATGTTTTAAAATTGCAAGTGATTTGTTTAATTTTCTTTGTGATGATGTTTTCCAAAATTTAAAATTGAAACCCTGAAACTGAGCTTGAACACAAACCAAGACTTAGCTTAAAACTGAATAGAAAACATAGTTAAAACCTAGGTGATTTTTTTTTTTGCTTTTAACTAAAACCCTAGGATAAACGGAATGAAAAACCCTAGTTTTTTAGGTTGAGCTTGTCAGTTTTAAAACATAGGTGAAAGCCCTAGGTTAAAAACTATTATTTTAAGTTTGTGTTGTTTGTGCAGACTTTATTAATTTGAAACTTAGAATACATAAACCCTAAGACTGAAAACTATGTTTGTTTTTTTTTTTTGAATTTATTAGTTAAGATTCGAACCCCTAGGACTGACAATTGATCTTTTCTTTTTGTTGTTTTGTAATTTTTTTTGTTATTAATTAATCAGTTAGAGTTTAAAAACCCTAGGGCTGACAAAATTTTTTTTTTTTGAATTTTGTTTTTTTTTTGGCTATACATTGGTAGGCAGTGTTGTATATTCATGTTATTGTTGTACAGTTTTTCATGATTTTAATGTTTTTGTGTTGTGTTCTTTTGCAGGTTGTGAAGAGCCGGTATCATGTACCTACTACTTTTGCTAAAGCGTGAGGGGCACTAACTGTGGTTGACTGGGAATGGCTTGATGCCCTTAGGCTCAAGCAGGTGACTCGATTGGAGCTTGTGGTCGGTGATTAGGCCTATCTGACGGCCCTGATCAACCTATGGGATCCCTGGACCAACACCTTCCATATCCCAACAAGGGAGATGACAGTGACCTTGGAGGATGTCTATCGACTTCTATGGATTTTGATAGATGGACTGCCAATCAAAACGTTGCCGCATGATCAGCGGATAGCTATACTGATACGATGCTTCGGGCATGGGGAGGAGCTGGGTGTGGAGAGCCCAGTGGAGAGGGCAGAGGGTGATTGCCAGATTGGCAGGATTCTGGTTCGATGGTGGCTAGAGAGAGGGGTGTTGGGAGTGAGGCACGTAGTACTCATGGGCCTCATTTCCAACATGCTGCTACCTGACTCATCAAGTGCAAGGTTCCCGTGGAACCTACTGGATTTGGTCTGGTGGCTAGTATAGTGCTCGATGAAGGCATCGTTGATCATGATGTGGGGATAGACATTGTTGGCACAACTCTACGATGATCTATATGAGGTTCGCTATCAGAAGTGAAAGGGGATTAGCTGTAGCTATTTGTTGTAGAGTTGGGCTTGGCAACACAGCAGTGGAGAGGCCAGCCGGGCTACTGTGGATGACTCAGATGGAGATGGAGGATAAGGATATAGGCTATGTGGTTCTATGGCGGCTGTCTGAGGAGCAGGGACAGAGTTGACAATGGGTAGGTGCCATAGGGCACTATGTTGATGCCCTCGCTCGGCTTACTCTAGGAGAGGTGTTCTGGTGCCCTTATCAGGATTGTCCAGCATGGTTGGAGGCTAGAGAGTGGCTCCGAAGGGTACATAGGGAGTGGTGGCTGATTGGGCAGCATGTGACCGAGCATGAGTTCTTCCCTGTCATTCGGGTGACACGACAGTTTGGGGTGCACCAGGGGTTTCCTGGTGAGCCCCTAGTCTATCGACGTCGAGGGGACAAGAGGAATCTAGATCAATCAATCATCATGCCACTAGGTGAGGATTCAGATGTAGTGATCGACGTCTCAGACGTGGATGACATTAGGACTATAGCAGAGTACAACTAGTGGTGGGTACTACGGCGATGGCGGGGAGAGGGGCCACTGGGAGGCATGGAGGTAGCAATAGTGGGTGGGGAGGGTGTCGAGGCACCAGGAGATGATTGGGGAGCTCCTCGGAAGGATGCAGATATGGTGGAGGTGGAGGATGAGGATGTGGATTTGGGGGTCCGAATTAGCCAGAGATGTAGGACATCATGGAGCAGTGGGAGCCGAAGTAGGTTGTTGTTCCAGATATTCCTATGCCTCAGGCGAATGTGGAGGACATAGATTCTGGGTTACGCATTGAGAATGCATGATTGGAGGGGCTATTGTGGAGGCACGATGAGGAGCTGGGGGATGCACTACAAGAGAGGTATCTCCTACGCATGCAACTAGCGAAGCGAGAGAATGCATTGGATGCCTACCGTTGGCAGGATGGGGGTACTGATGCTGCACGGGAGAGGGATCTCCTATAGACGTAGCTGGCAAAGAGGGATAAGGCTTTGGTGCAGTGCGAGGAAAACTTGGTGACATATCACCAATGAGAGATGGACTCGATGCGACAGTGGTTGGGGCTGGAGGCAGAGATCAGCCACCTTGGTGGGCAGGTCCCTACGTTCAGCGAAGGCAGGTCATTGCACCACTTGAGAGGGAGTGAGACTGAGAAGTCAGCATCCTCTCGATGCAGGCGACTAGATGAGGGGGGGTGAGTAGGCATGATGCGAGGGCTAGCAGAAGCTTCCCTGATGGGTCTCATAGGACCCACACCATGGGGGGTAGTTCCTATCGCATCGATCTTGCATGATCATGGTTGTCGACGCCCTAGTCTTGGGGGTTTTTGAGCTTTTGGATTTTGTTGCGGGGTCACAGGACCGGTTCATTGTAGCCTGCGGGCATTTTTGATGATATATACAGATGACTTTATTTTGTTTATGTGAGTGATGATTTGATTTTATGCATGATGAGTGATGAGTATGGATGTATGCATGTTAATTTATTTTGATGAATGCATATGTTATGATAAATGCAAATGTTTCTAAATTTTAGGATATGCGAATGTAATGGATGAATTGAATTTGTGTTGTTTTGCGAGAGCACCATAGACTGTTTAGACCTTTGTGTTTTTGGTGATTGCTGATGGCAATGCATAGTTGAAAGATAGCGTAGTTGGTTTAGAAATGCATCTAAGGTTTTCTGAGACTCAGACAGTTTTAACTCACTAGCCACAACTATACTTTATCTTACAAGACTTTTGGACAAGGTATGAATTGGACTTGTCTTTGACCAAGTTATTTCACATCCCTGTGTGTGCAATTGAGTTCATTTATGTGGTATTTGTCAGGATACCGCCAGTGCCAGATAGGTTGTCAACCAAACCTATACTGAGGATCACCTAATTAGCTCCACTAACTCCTTTGTTGTATTTAGTCAAATTAATCTACGGTGCTATCTAGGATACCATAAGCTAGCTCATCCACATGCAAACATTGATCTGTACATGATTTAATGTGATAGATATATCATCATGCGGGAGGTTTACCACCAGTGACTGATAGGCTATCCACCAAACCGGTACTGGGGTTTGCCTCATGACCTATCAAAATGTTGAGAGTTCCAAGGATTCAAGTTCAACTCCCTTATTTTCTTCAATTGTGTTGGGATACTTGCTCTTTTGTAGTGATAAAAATCACTGTTTATTTTTATATGTTCTTCTTTTGAGCAAGGGATTTGAATTTCGAGTGATGAGAATCACTATTGTGTGTGCCTTTTGATGTATGCACTCTGGTGGTGATGTCAAATTTTTGGATTTTGGACTTTTTACAAAATTTTAGGATGTTTGCAACTTTTGAGAACTTGGGATTCTTGGGGAATTGGGTAGGGAAGATGCTTTTCCTTTTGCCAACTCTCAGCATTTATGGGGTCATTCGCACAGGGGGATGAGCAATATAACCATTTCACTTATGGTGACCTGGATTGCTGTGCGGGTTTCATATTTCATTCACACAACTTGGGACTTTTTATGTGTTTTAATTTTGTGTTGGGATGCTACGTAACAAGGTGTGATCCAAGTAGAACTCTACCTTTGTAAAATCTATCTGACTTGGTACAGTACATGGCTAGAAAGCTAAATGATGACTGAAGGGTGAAAACTCTTGATACATTAGAAGACCACTAACTCTGGTATGGTAAAAATAAGTGAATGGCATTTATATTTGATGGACTGCTTATAGAATGGAGAAATGTGGAACAAGATGGATTGGCGGAGTAATTACAGTCTATGGTGCCTTTGACCTGTATGATCACAAATATGCTATGTATGGATGTGATGCTTAATGCAGCTACATATTTTTATGTTTTTGATGGATTGATTTTTTTGAATATGAATATGGGATGCGAGAAGAGATCTCTATTGATGAGGTTGAGCATGCCTGGAAATGAGATGCAATTTTTTGTTATTTTTGATGATTTTACTATTTTGGAATTTTCTTATTTTTGACCAAGTGATTTGGGAATCCTTGGAGCTTTTTGGTTGACCAAGCGGTAATGGGTACCTTTGGGGCATTTTGAGATTGACCAAGTGATTGTAGGAATCCTTGGAGCATTTTGGGATTGACCAAGCGATTGTAGGAATCCTTGGAGCATTTTGGGATTGACCAAGCGATTGTAGGAATCCTTGGAGCATTTTGGATTGACCAAGCGATTGTAGGAATACTTGGAGCATTTTGGGATTGACCAAGAGATTGTAAGAATCCTTGAAGCATTTTGTTTGACCAAGCGATTGTAGGAATCCTTGGAGAATTTTGGGATTGACCAAGCGATTGTAGGAATCCTTGGAGTATTTTGGGATTGACCAAGCGATTGTAGGAATCCTTGGAGCATTTTGGGATTGACAAAGCGATTGTAGGAATCCTTGGAGAATTTTGTGATTGACCAAGGGATTGTAGGAATCCTTGGAGCATTTTGGGATTGACCAAGTGATTGTAGGAATCCTTGAAGCATTTTGGGATTGACCAAGCGATTGTAGAAATCCTTAGAGCATTTTGGGATTGACCAAGCGATTGTAGGAATCCTTGGAGCATTTTGTTTGACCAAGTGATTGTAGTAATCCTTGGAGCATTTTTTTGGGATACAACTCTCTTAGATATGGAATGGTCACAAATGACTGATGTTCAAGGGTTCTAGTTCCTTGATTTCGTCAAGAGAGGCTATCCGGTATGTCCCGGGTCCTATTTTGCTATCAACTACATGTGGACCTAACCAATTTGCCATGAACTTGTCTCTTATATGGGACGGCAAACTAAAGTTCTGTTGGTTTTCTTTTAAGACCAAGTCACCTACCTGAAAATCCCTCAGGTGAACTTTCATGTTATAAGCTTTCTTAAGTCGCTCTTGATAGATACGTAAATGCTTGAGAGCATTAACGCATAATTTGTCAAGCAATGTAAGCTAGTCTAATCGGGCCTACCACGTAGTGTCATCATCGATGAACTCTTGCATTGATATGCGTAGGGAAGGAATTTCTAATTCAAGAGGCATGATTGCCTCAGAGCCATACACGAGCAAAAATAGAGTTGCCCCAGTGGGCATCCGAATGCTAGTGTGATAAGCCCATAGGGAAAGTGGGATTTGGATGTGCCAATCCTTATGACTATCTACGACTATCTTTTTGAGGATAGAAACTAGTGTTTTGTTTGATGCCTCTACTTGCCCATTTGCCTGCGGATAATAGGGTGTCGAAAAACTGTGCTAAATTTTGTACTTTGTGGTCAAAGCACGCATGTCTTTGTTCTTGAATGACATCCCATTATCCGAGATTATTTTGGATGGAATACCAAAATGACATATGATGTTATGTAAAATGAACTCCACAATGCGGGGTCCTGTCGTAGAGGTAAGCGGAACTGCTTCCACCCACTTGGTGAAATACTCTGTGGTTGTTATGATAAACGTGTGATGACCTGATGACGTAGGGGAGATCTTTTCGATTAGATCTAAGCCCCACTGTAAAAATGGCCAAGCTGACTGGACTGTCTACAAGGCCTAGGAAGGTACATGCATCAAATTGGCATGATGTTGACACTTCATGCACTTCCTTACATATGCACAACAATATCGCTCTAAATATGGCCAATAATAGCCCATGCAAAGAATGTGCTTTGTGATGGCCATACCATTAAAGTGGTCACCGCACGTACCATCAGCGCTTGGGCGATCACCCAAGTGGACTCTTGTTGGTCCAAGCAACGAAGGAGGATTCCTTCGTAGCTGTGATGGTACAAAATGTCTCCTAACAAGACATACTTGGCTAATTTCTTCTTGAATGCTTGTTTTGTAGCATGCGTCAATCCAAGCAGGAGATTACCTAACTTGAGGTAGTCCCTTATGGGTAAATACCAATCCTTCTGATCAAAATCCTTGACGGTATGAACAACCAATCCCTCTTGAAGTTCATCCCTAGTGAACGCTGAGCGGGAAAGAACTTGTAAGAATAGCATTGTGTTGCTATTAATGGGAGTAGGGGAAAAAAGGACCCCCATTTGGCATGTTGTAGATGATCGTGGATTCGATAGAACTTATCCGAGGATGGTTCAATCTGGATCATGCGGATTCCTAGTGTCATGTCAAAGCTTGCACGCTCCATCACAAATTGTGATAGTGTTTTGACTTGAATGGTTGTCATATTACCATAAAGGTCTTGCGGGATTGGTGACCCCAAGGAGGCCATAGTGTCCACAAAATGATTCGATGATCGAGGGAGTGCCTCAATGTTGTACCACTCAAGATTTGCCAAGAATTTTTCTGCAAGGGCTTTATAGGCCTGCAAAACTAGGCATTTGCATTGGAATACCCATTTGACTTGGTTGAAAATTAACAGCGAATCACCAAAGATGTTCAATCATTTTATGTTCATGGTGATTGTTGTCTGAAGACCTATGAGCAATGTCTCATACTCTGCATTATTGTTGGTGCATGGGAAATTTAATTTAAATTATAGAGGCATTGGAACGCCCTGCAGTGTGAAGAATACTATTCTCATGCCACCACCTTGCTAACATTTAGAACCATCAAAAAATAGGGTTATGTCAGCCTGTGACTCAGGCTTATCAAAATATGGTGATTTTGAGACATGGAAGACCCCATCATCGAGTAGTTCTATGACCAAAGGCTGATCGTCTTCAAGAGAAGCCTTTGCTAGTTGATCGGCTATGACCTATCCTTTGATGGATTTCTGTCCAATAAACTCTATGTCAAATTCCATCAACAACATGATCTATTTTGTCGTGCGGCTACTATGATAAGTACGACTCATCATGTACCACAATGGATTCTCCTTAGACACAACATATGTAGTGTTTCTCAACATGTAGTGGCATAGCTTTTTGGTAGCAAACACCACTGCCAAGTAGAGTTTCTCGACGTATGCATAGTTAATTTCATAACTGACCAGGGTGCGGCTAAGATAGTAAGTAGCCTGTTCTTTGTGAAGTTCATTCTTCTGGGCTAGCATGGCGTCCAGTTCCACCTAAGTAGCTAAGATGTATAAGAAGAATGACACTCCTGGTCTAGGTGGTGCCAATACTAGCAACGAATCCAAGTATCATTTGATGTTGTCAAAGGTTGACTGGAAATCGTCATCCCAGCAAAATGCTACTCCCTTGTGCAATAATTTGTTCATGGGTCAGAACTTGTCAGATAGTTGTACTATGAAGCACTTAATTGATGCGACCTTTCCCTACAGACTTCTGAGCTGCTTAATGGTAGTTGGGGGAACCATTTCAAGGATTGCCTTGACTTTTTTTGGATCCACTTCGATGCCTCGTTTTGAGACTATGAAACCCAAGAGTTTTCTAGATGTGACACCAAATATGTACTTCTTGGGATTCAATATGACTTTATGTTCCATGAGGCGATCGAGGATCTTGCTTAAGTCATCGAGATGATCTGGGTGCAAAAGAGACTTGGCCAACAAGTCATCCATGTAATCTTCCAAAGTTTTATGCATGTAATCATGGAAGATGTACGTCATGGTGTAGACACCAAAACAACACCAATCTTATTATGTGACTGCAAACACTGATCGCTTTGACAAAAACAGCCCCCAGGGCAGCCCTCAAAGGTCAAATAGTGGTCCTAACCACTTTCATAGCAATTTTGTAAGGTCAAAAGGGCAATTTGGCACATTTAAGCACTTTGCTCAGAATCTGTCTCACCCAGAGACGGATTCAAATCTGTCTCACCCGAGACGAATTCAAAATTAGAATCTTTCTCACCCAGATACGGATTCTGAATTCAGACTCACGTAGGGACGAATTCCGAGTTTAACGAGCAAAAGGAAGAATGGTGCCAAGTGGCAGCCGGGGACAGTCGCTTAATGACTCCTACCTCGCATGCGTGTGTGGGTGAACATATGGGCCGTTAGAGGACTGTCACAAGGGCGATTATGAAAGCCCAAGTCATGGAGGACTCCCCTCCCTCATGGGAAGACTAGACTGCCACATGGCACCTATGACCAACACGTGGCGCCTATGCTTCCCTCTCAAAAAATACCCCATGGGTCTATAAATGGTGGGACTTTTCTCACCCAAAATATACAGGTTGAAGGATATTTCAAGCAACGAAGTGCTACCGAGTTGAAGACCCACTTGCATCCATTTTGGTTCACCTTCTCGCATCCACCAATCTCTTTTGCAAGGGAGGTTTTTGGGTGGCTTTTGGAAGCTTGAACCTAACCCAAATCCAACACATGGACACATGAACCAACCAATTCGCCGACCCCCCAATCCTAAGAGGTTTTGGGCCCATCCCTAGTGGATTGGCACCAAAATCAAGTGCCAACGGTGGGAGGCCCACTTGGGCACCCCCGCACTTTCTAAGTTTTAGAGCATTCTAGATTACTTTTTTAGGTTGCATTTTGTGTTATCATGTTTGGTTAACTCATAGCTGCAAGTTCGTAAATTTTGATCAGATTCTAGTACGTTTTGTATCGCTTTGTTGTTTCACTGACTTGAAGTTGGCAAGATCAAATTCTCAAGGGTAGAGGCCAAATTGGGAGAATCCGACCATATGGGTCGTCCCAAAATGGCCCCAATTACATAACCCCCTTGTTTGTAGGCATTTTGCAGGTCTCGGGAATTAACATTGGAGCAGCAGCAGGTCGGATTTTTCAACACAGAAGAATTTGTCCCACCTAGGGATGAATTGCAGTCAGAATTCATCCTGCCCAGGGACGAGTTCCAGTTTAAGGCAGATTGGCTGACTGTCTCAGTGGCAGTGGCCTCCTAGTAATATTTTCTATCTTCTGTCAAGTTCTCAGGCCATTTGGACTTACTTTACCCACTGTTTCAGACAAATGTTTACATGCATCTTTTGGCGATTTTAGAGAACAAACACTTTTCATTTGCAGTAGGTGCTACTGACATCTTCATTGTTTCTTTGTTCACAGGAGGAGCAGCAGAGGTCAAGGACTCATTGACATCAGCGACGACATCATCTTGGCCCGTCCATTTCAAGTGTGGGCACACGGGAAGAGGAACCTTAAGTCTCAATTGTAGTCAAATTCTTTTAACGCTCCTAGCCCCTGAAAAGGGAGGAGGCGTATTTGTAATATAGATCAAGAAAGTTTAATGAAAGGGCTATGTTTTCTCAATTTGCTTGTATCTCATTTTAATGCATCTCTTTCGTTTCATGCATTTTACATTTCTAGGACTTACGTGCATTTGATTTTGAATACAATCGCAATTAGTATTTCCTTTGCTGGGAATCTCGTGCTTTCAGTGGCAATCACGGTGGGACCTGTCCCATATTTTTAAAATCATAGAAAACTGATCAAAGTTTTGTGTTTGTGCTTGATAGGTACATTTTTTTGTTGCAAATTTCTATTCGTCTCTGACTGTTACGAATTCTTAACTGCAATTCGTCTGACCCTGAGACGAATTCAAATTCATCTCTTGAAGGGACGAATTCTGTTCTACAATTCGTCTCTGAGAGGGACGAATTCCTGCCTACGGATTTTCAGAGCAGAAATTCAGAAGCAACTGGAGCAGGCAGAGAAGAGGTAGGGATTTTTATAATCTCTATTAAAATTTTTGTTTCTGTTTCTGTTTCTTTGACTGTTTTCATTTTATCCTGCATGCTTAGGGAAAATCATTCATGCTTGTTTCATTTTCGTTAAATAAAATGAATCCCACACACATCACGAAACAATTTTAAACCAAGGAGTTGGTCGTAAGACCCCAGCCCTTGAGCAAGACCAACGGTGGGTTCATCACCACCTTGGCTTAGCTTTGCATCCATTTTCCTGATTGTCAACTGTTGTTAGGCGTAAATCCTGACGAAGACTGATCGAGTGCCGCTGGGGTGATTCCCATGTGTGCGAGGATAAGTTTTCTATGGTAGGTTCCATTAACAGGACAATCCCCATTCCGTACTGCCTACGTACCACGTACCTTCTGCTCTCACGTACCTATAGTCTCCCTCTCATAAGTGCGGGTATATAGAGAGGTTGGTATATTGGCCTGGTTGGTATATTGAAGGGGCTACCATTTTGGGAGTTATATGAGCCTTCATTATGCATTTAAACGTTCTTCAAAACCTACAAAAACAAAAAAAAATATCAAAATGCACTAAACCAGTTTAGGGCACACCGATAATCCTTAAAAGAGATAATCACGGTTTGTGCATGTGTGTGTTTATTTCTGCTTAGTGTAGACAAAAAAAAAATCATCATAAACAAGATAAAAATTTGTTTAGATAGCATAGAAGCACCGCAATGGTGTACACCCGTAGCCAAGCCCAATCAAGGGCAGAAGCTCCGAAAGGTACACAAGAAGCAGGCACGAATCGCCTTCACTTCAGTCTCAAGGATTTGGTCATACCGCCTTATCGGTCTAACCTACAAAAGAATCCAATTCAGAATCCTCGGTGGGGTATGCCTATTCAAAGTAGCCCCTTTCGAGAGGACGCCTTACATGTAGACATTGAGGTAAATAGAGAATCGCCCTCTCAGGTTAGACATGAGTGGCCACGGTGCGACGAAGCGCTAGACAGGCAAACCATCCATTTGGAGGGACAACGTGGATATGGTATCCCTTCTTTACCTCACATCAGAATAGAGAGACAAAATCTAGAGCGTAGGGTTCTTTACACAAAATGACCTAACTTCGCCTGCCCCCTTCACACCTATGAGAGGGAGCACGAGGAATATCATCGCATTCCTCAAAGACAACAACATACAACGCGGGAACCTTGCGCTTCCGCACCAGATGGACATCATGATCACCCCTTGAGGCCATAACCTCGAGTACAGGCTGCCTACCTCGACAGAGGGAAGAGACCCCTTGAAGTTGTAGATCATCAAAATCAAGGCAAACACATAGGAGGAACATTCGAACCTCCTGAGAAAAATAGGGTAGACCAAATTGACCCGATAGTCGCCCAACATGCCACCCGTCAAGCCCAAATCATGTGGCTTAAACAAAGTCATCAGGAGATAGAGTATCAACACCGCTTGGATAGAGAGCGCATGCAACACGAAGTGGATGAGCTACGCTATAAACTACCTAAGAGGGAGCCAACCCCTCGCA
Source organism: Wollemia nobilis (assembly GCA_028583015.1). NCBI lineage: Eukaryota > Viridiplantae > Streptophyta > Pinopsida > Araucariales > Araucariaceae > Wollemia > Wollemia nobilis. Next base: position 258,754 of record JAQPPZ010002533.1, read on the forward strand.
TTCAAATAGCCAAACAATATGTGAGACATAATCCGTTGGTGCAGGACAGGTCCCCACGACCTCGTCAAGCTTTGCCTCCAAGACCTCATGGATTCGAGAGGGAGGCAACTCCCCGAAACAATGATGGGTACCTTCAGTGAGGGCTTGATCAGGGTCATAGGTTCGCCTAGAGACTCCTCAAGAATTTTATGAGTATGAACCAGAAGAGGAATATGTTGAAAGTCCCCATCAAGGCAGGAGGGATGCCATTCGGCCACCCCTCCATAGGCCCCCAGTTTACCATAACTTACAACGGGAGCGAACAAGAGAGGAAGAAATAAAATCTTTCGATGCATACCAAGCGCTATTAGAGCGTTTAGAGTCTGTGGATACAAAAGCTGCTAGGCATCAAAAACCCACATTATGTCAACTCCGCAGTAATCCGGTGCATCCCTCAGTGCATACACCTCTTTACCCCGAGCACTTCAAGTTGCCTCAATTTGCAGTTTTTAAAGGTGAAGAGGACACACAAGAACACGTTACAAGATTTTTAAGCCAATGCTTTGGCATCAAAGATAATGACGCATTGTTGCTTAGAACATTCATAACCACATTCACAGGCCCTGCCTCGGATTGGTTCACACAACTACCCAAACACAACATAAGCAACTTAGATCAATTAGTAGATGCGTTTCTTGAACGCTTTGCCTTCAACACAAGGAAGAAGGCATCACTGAGTGATCTGGCGAGCCTCAAACAATTTGAGGAGGAAACAATGGCAGCATATGGGAATCGATGGAGAGCTTTGCTTTCTAAGTTACCCTACCATCCTCCTATGTCTGATCTCACGCAGATGTTCGCAAAAATTTGCTTAAAATCAATCTCTGGTCTATTGTTGCTGCGGCAATACGATATCTTAGAAGAAGCTTTGGCGCAAGCCAGAGTCATAGAAGAGATTAAAATAGGTGAAGGCGCAATCACTAAGCCTAAAAAGAAAGAGTGGAATAAAACCACTAAAATCGGGACAACGCAACCACAACACGCTGCAGTCAACCAAGTTGCAATAAATGTTCCCGTGCCTGTGCAAGAAACGCAGTCCCAAAAGGCTAATTACCAGGTAGTGCCTCCTGCTTATGAAAGATATAATAGAAGACAGGAGCAAAATTACCCGCGTCACCCTAGACGACATTTCACCCCATATGCGGAGTCTAGGGATTCCTTATTTGACCGCTTGTCGCCGGCAAATTTAGTCACTCTGCCAGAAATTCAAACTATAGACCCTAACATTCCCAAGCCTAGGGGGTACAGAGAAGAATTGTATTGTAGATTCCATAGGCGAAGAGGAAATGACTTGAATGGGTACTGGAAATTCAAAGAACTAGTCTAGGATTTGATCGACAACAGAACATTGGTCGTGGACAACCCCATCGCGCCAAATAACCAAAAAATGGGGGTATTCAAGGACCCCTTGCCTACCCACGAGGCACAGAAAAAACCACTCCAGATTAACGAGGTGCGATAGGATCTTCCCACGTAGGTATTTGTGGGAATGATTATCATAGTAACAAGGAACAGAAGGTACCCAGCAGTTGCACCTGAGGTAGCTACGAGGGAAGTTTCGACAACATCGCAGCCTCAACAACGCCCAACGCAGTTACCTCCGCCTAGACCCGAGGTCACAATACGAACCAAACTCACGCAGAGTTTGCAGACCACATCGGCTAGGCTATCCATTTACGAGCTTATTCAACAGTCAACACCCCATAGGGAAGCTCTTATGGACATTTTAAAAGCCATTGAATTATAGCCCCATGAAGCAAATTCTTTCAACAACTTCGTAGGACATGTGAAATGATGTATGGAGCCAGTCATCACATTCAGAGAAGATGACGTCAAAACAATATCGAATGACATGCCAGATCCACCCCTGCACGTTATCGCACGGGTCAACGAGATTCCGTACAAGAGAGTGCTGATAGATACTGGCTCGTCCAGTAACATCATTACCACTCTAGCCTTAAAACATTTGAAGTCGCCGACCTCTCACATCACAGCCTCCACGTACACACTGTGAGCTTTCAACGATGCAATATGCTCGACATTCAACACAGTTGTTCTGCCTATCCAGGTAGGACAAAAGACAATACCTACACTGTGCCATGTGCTGGAAGGCGAAATGGCTTATAATATACTGCTAGGGCAGCCTTGGATCAGGGACATGAAGTGTGTCCCTTCGATCGCCCACCAATGCTTAAAGTATGCTTATGAGGGAGAAATACATGTAGTCCCAATGGACTTAGAGCCCTTCAAGTATTGCAATGTGGTACAATTCATGCCTCAATCGACCCTCCCTTCAACGCATTTGGATTTTCAATTAAATCCATCTAAACAGGGTTCCGATACTACAGGCACCACTGGTGGCCAACAAGGCAAAATCCCAGCCAGGTGAGACCTCATCACCTGCTCCTTCATCATCAACGCCACCTATCATGGCCCAATAGAAGGACAAAGGAAAACATATTGTGGAAGAGGTTAAACCCTTGGAAGAAAGTTTGCCCACAATCTCAACAGTATCAATGAAGAAAACACCCAGCACAACAGAAAACCAACGCCTGCCAGACATCTTTCTAAAGATGTTCCCCTTAGATATTCCAGATGAAACAACACAGCATCAAGAGATTCAGGTCCCTCCACCAAGATTGGAACAACCACAATGGGACCAGATTAACTTACTGGAACAAGGAGGATCCTCAATGTCGCAATCAACAGTTGCTGGAGAGGATGAACAATTTTGGATCTATGAAAGCGATTCAGAAGATGAGACTAAGATGGACTATCTCAGACATGCGCAAAGACATCACCGCGCTTTAACTCATGAAGATCTAATGGGACAGATGGGCATACTGCTGGGGCATGAATGGCAAGTAGACCCAGCAAGGTGGGACCAAGTGTTAGACCCATGGCTCCAAATTCAAGATGAGCATCGTCCACCTCGAGATCCCATCATGACAGCAGTGCCGAGGGAAGACCCCGCCCTCCTTTTTGCAAAATTCACACCTAGGGAAGATCCATTCGTGCCCGTTCCCGTAGAGCCAGATCCAGAGTATAGGGAGAATCTAGAAGAATCAAGTAATCACACCCGCGGTTCTGGAGACCAAGTTCATTCCATCCACATGATCTCCATTGATTTGACCACACCCATCCGCAATCTGGCCGATCCAACATGGTCATTGCATCTAGACATAGATGCCATCGACTTGGATCGCGTCAATTCACCTTTATCACCATCAGAGTACTGGCCTTTCGGTGAAATGCCTCATTTGACCCCAAGGACAACTCAAGAAATTTTTCAGGCTGAAGAGGGACCCGAGGTTCCAAACGCAGATTTAAACTCAGCCAATGATATCCATTTGATCCCGACTCCACATCAGTTGGAGGAAGGATCCCACATGTCAGTCGAAGAAATGACTGACGTAGACATCGGCTTAGACCCAACGAATCCACAGATTATCAAACTAGGGGTAAGTCTTTCCCCCGAAGAGCAAGCCGATTACATTACCCTTCTCAAAGCGAAGAAGGAGGTTTTTGCATGGTCATACAGAGACATGCCGGGACTAGACCCGCAGCTAGTCACGCATAATTTAACGCTTGATCCAACAATCAAGCCTATAAAGCAAAAACTACGCAAGATGCACCCAACAATGGCCTTGATGGTCAAAGACGAATTACAAAAGCTGTTGGATGCATAGTTTGTCATCTGCATGGATTATCCGCCATGGTTGTCCAACATGGTTCCCATCAAGAAGCCCGACGGGAGGATTCGCATATGCACCAATTTTTGAGACCTAAACAAAGCGAGTCCTAAGGATGATTTCCCCTTGCCAAGCATCGACGTGCTAGTAGACGCTACAACAGGTCATGAAATGCTCTCCCTAATGGATGGCTTCTCAGGATACAACCAAATTCGTATCAATCCTGAAGACCAACTTAAAACGGCATTCACAATGCCTTGGGGGACATTTTGTTATAAGGTCATGCCTTTTGGCCTTAAAAATGCTGGCGCTACCTACCAACGTGCAATGACATATATCTTCCACGATTACATGCACAAAACTATGGAAGATTACATGGATGATTTGTTAGCCAAGTCTCTTTTGCGCTCAAATCATCTCGGTGACTTAAGCAAGATCCTCGATCGCCTCATAGAGCATAAGGTCAGACTGAATCCCAAGAAGTGCGTATTTGGCGTCACATCTGGAAAACTCTTGGGTTTTATAGTCTCAAAACGAGGCATTGAAGTGGACCCAAAGAAAGTCAAGGCAATCCTTGAAATGGCTCCCCCAACTACTATCAAGCAGCTCAGAAGTCTGCAAGGAAAGGTCGCGTCGATTAAACACTTCATAGCGCAATTATCTGACAAATGCCGACCCATGAACAAATTATTGCACAAGGGGGTCACATTTCATTGGGATGACGAGTGCCAGTCAGCCTTTGACGAAATCAAACAATACTTGGCTTTGCCGCCAGTATTGGCACCACCTAGACCAGGAGTGTCGTTCTACTTATACATCTCAGCTACTGAGGTGGCACCGGGCGCCATGCTAGCCCAAAAGAATGAACTTCACAAAGAACAGGCTACTTACTATCTTAGCCGCACCCTGGTCGATTACGAACTTAACTATGCATACGTTGAGAAACTCTGCTTGGCAGTGGTGTTTGCTACCAAAAAGCTACGCCACTACATGTTGAGAAACACTACGTATGTTGTGTCTAAGGAGAATCCATTGCGATACATGATGAGTCGTACTTATCATAGTAGTCGCACGGTGAAATGGATCATGTTGTTGACGAAATTTGACATTGAGTTCATTGGGCAAAAATCTATCAAAGGACAAGTCATAGCCGATCAACTAGCAGAGGCTCCTCTTGAAGACGATCAGCCTCTGGTCATAGAACTACCCGATGATGGGGTCTTCCATGTCTCAGAATCGCCAGATTCTGATGAGCCTGAGTCATAGGCCGACATAACCCTGTTCTTCGATGGTTCTAAATGCGAGCAAGGTGGTGGCACAAGAATTGTATTCTTCACACCGCAGGGCGCTCCAATGCCCCTGTCATTTAAATTAAACTTCCAGTGCACCAACAATAATGCATAATATGAAGCCTTGCTCCTAGGTCTTCAAACAACAATCGCCATGAACATCAAACGATTGAATATCTTTGGTGATTCGCTGTTAATCGTCAATCAAGTCAAAGGGGTATATCAATGCAAATTCCCAATCTCGAAGGCCTATAAAGCCCTCATGGACAAATTCCTGGCAAAACTTGAGTGGTATGACATCGAGGCACTCCCTCGATCATCGAATCATTTTGCGGACACAATGGCCTCTTTGGGGTCACTAATCCCGCAAGACCTTTCGGGTGATATGACAACCATCCAAGTCAAAACCTTATCGCAATCCGCGATGGAGCGTGCAAGCCCAGACTTGACGCCAGGAATCCACATGATCCAGATCGAACCATCCTCGGATAAGTTCTTTCGAATCCGAGATCGTCTGAAACGTGCCAACTGGGGGTCCTTGTTTTCCCCTACTCCCATTAATAGCAACACAATGCTATTTTTACAAGTTTTATCCCAATCAGCATTTGTTAGGGAAGAACTTCAAAAGGGATTGGCGGTTCATACTGTCGAGGTTTCTGATCAACAGGACTGGTATTTACCCATAAGAGATTACCTCAAATTAGGTAATCTTCCCTTTGGATTGACGCACGCCGCAAAACGAACATTCAAGCAGAAAGCGGCTAAGTATGTCTTGATAGGAGACATTTTGTATCGTCGAAGCTATGACGGAATTCTTCTTCATTGTTTGGACCAGCAAGAGTCTACTTGGGCAATCGCCCAAGCGCACGACGGTACATGTGGCGGCCACTTCAGTGGTATGGCCATTGCAAAGCGCATTCTTCGCATAGGCTATTATTGGCCATCTTTAGAGCGAGATTGTTGCAAGTATGTCAAGAAGTGCGTGAAGTGTCAACATCATGCCAATTTGATGCACGTACCTTCCCAGGCCCTATAGACAGTCCAGTCTGCTTGGCCATTTTCGTAGTGGGGCCTCGATCTAATTGAAAAGATCTCCCCTGCATCGTCAGGCCATCACACGTTTATCATAACGGCCATAGAATATTTTACCAAATGGGTGGAAGCAATTCCGTTAACCTCAACGAAAGGACCCCGCATTGTGGAGTTCATCTTGCATAACATCATATGTCATTTTGGTATTCCATCCAAAATAATCTCAGATAATGGGCCATCATTCAAGAACAAAGACGTGCGTGCTTTGACCACAAAGTACAAAATTCAGCACAACTTTTCAACGCCCTATTATCCGCAAGCAAACGGGCAAGCAGAGGCATCAAACAAAACACTAGTCACCATCCTTAAAAAGACAAGTCACAGACAGTCATAAGGATTGGCACATACAAATCCCACTTGCCCTTTGGGCTTATCGCACTAGCATTCGGACGCCCACTGGGGCAACTCCGTTTTCGCTCGTGTATGGCTCAGAGGCAGTAATGCCTCTCGAGTTGGAAATTCCTTCCCTCCGCATATCAATGCAGGAGTTCATCGATGATAACACTACGCGGTAGGCCCGGTTAGACCAACTTACGTTGCTTGACGAACGACGCGTTAATGCTCTCGAGCATTTACGTATCTATCAAGAGCGACTTAAAAGGGCTTACAACATGAAAGTTCACCTAAGGGACTTTCGGGTTGGTGATTTGGTTTTGAAGGAAAACCAACAGAACTCAAATTTTCCGTCCCACATGAGGGACAAATTCATGGCAAATTGGTTAGGTCCATATGTCATTGATAGCATAATAGGACCCGGGACATACCGGCTAGCTTCTCTTGATGGTATCAAGGAAACAGAACCCTTGAATATCAGTCATTTGCGACCATTCCACATCTAAGAAAGCCATATCCTCAAAAAGCTCCAAGGATTATCACAATCACTTGGTCAAAACAAAAAGCTCCAAGGATTATCACAATCACTTGGTCAAAACAAAAAGCTCCAAGGATTATCACAATCACTTGGTCACCACAAAAAGCTCCAAGGATTATCGCAATCACTTGGTCAAAGCAAAAAGCTCCAAGGATTATCGCAATCACTTGGTCAATCCAAAAAGCTCCAAGGATTATCGCAATCACTTGGTCAAAGCAAAAAGCTCCAAGGATTATCGCAATCACTTGGTCAATCCAAAAGCTCCAAGGATTATCGCAATCACTTGGTCAAAACAAAAAGCTCCAAGGATTATCGCAATCACTTGGTCAATCCAAAAGCTCCAAGGATTATCGCAATCACTTGGTCACCACAAAAAGCTCCAAGGATTATCGCAATCACTTGGTCACACCAAAAAGCTCCAAGGATTATCGCAATCACTTGGTCAAACCTAAAAAGCTCCAACGATTATCGCAATCGCTTGGTCAAATTCATCAATAGAGAGTTCCTCTAGCACCGCATATTCACATTCACAAAATCAATCCATCAAAAGTACAAAAATATGTAGTTGCATTAAGCATTGCATCCATACATTGCATATTTGTGGTTGTATAGGTCAAAGGCACCATAGGCTGCAATTGCTCTGCTAGTCCATCTTGTTCCGCATAGTTCCATTTTACAAAAACAACAAAAACACCATGCATAACTTTTACCACACTACAGTCAGTGGTCTGTAAATGTACCAAGAGTTTCAGTGATTCAGTCATCATTTTCCTCTTTAACCATGTAATGTATCAAATCGAACAGATTTTACGAAGGTAGAGTCATACTTGAAATACACCTTGTTACGTAACATCCCAACACAAATTAAAACACTAAAAATTCCCAAGTTGTGTGAACGAAAGATGAAACCTGCAAAGTAATCTAGGTCACCACAAGCGAAACAGGTTATCTTGATCATCCCCCTGTGCGAATGACCCCTAGAATGCCGAGAGTTGGCAAAAGGACAAGCATCCTCCCTACCCAATTCCCTAAGAATCCCTAAAGTTCTCAATAGTTGCAAAACACCAAAAATTTGCAAAATGTCAAAACTTCAAAATTTGACAACCTACAATGCACACATCAAAAGGCAAAAACAACGGTGATTTTCGTCACTCCATATCCCCAATCCCTTGCTCGAAAGAAAAACAAATCAAAATAAACAGTGATCTCATCACTACAAATGAGCAAGTATCCCAATACAATTGAAGAAAAGAAGGGAGTTGACCTTGAATCCCTGGAACTCTCAACATTCTATAGGTCATAAGGCAAGCTTCAGTACCAATTTGGTTGATAGCCTATCGGTAACAGAAGTAAACCTCCCGCATGACGATATATCTGTCACATTAACTTGCATACAGATCAATGTTTGCATGTGGATGAGCTAGCTTATGGCACCCTGGATTACACCGCAGATTAATCTTAGTACATACAACAAAGGAATTCGTGGAGCTAATTAGGTGATCCTCAGTACAGGTTCGGTTGAAAGCCCATCTGGAACTGGCGGTATCCTAACAAATACCACTAAATGAACTCAATTGCACACACAGGGATGTAAAATAACTCGGTCAAAAACAAGTCCGATTCATACCTTGTCCAAAAGTCTTGTAAGATAAAGTACAGTCATGGATAATGAGTTAAAACTGTCTGAATCTCAGAAAACATTACATACATTCCTAAACCATCTGCGCTACCTATCATCCTTATAATACCATCAAAAAATACAAAAAATAGAAAACCACATATATCCATACAAGAGTCATACACCATAACAATAAAAAGCATCTTAAACAGCCTATGGTGCCATAACCAATCATCACAAAATTCAATTCATTCACTTTGCATATCACATAAAAACAATCAAAAACACTTGCACTCATCATAACATCTGAATCCGTCAAAAAAAAAGATAATCATACATACATCCATAGTAATTAGCCATCACGCATAACAAATATAAAACATCACACGTACAAAACCAAATAAAACCGGTATATATATATATATATATATATCGCCAAAAATATGCCCGTAGGCTACAAAAATGGTCCTCAGACCCCGAAATCATACCCAAAAACCCAACCTAAGGCGTCCACCAACATGATCACGCAGGATCGGTGCGACGGGAACTACCCCCCGTGGTGTGGGTCCTATGGGACCCTGCAGGGCGGCTACTGCCAACCCCCGCATCATGCCTACTACCACCTCCCTCATCTAACCGCCTGCGACGAGATGATGTTGACTGCTCAGTCAGACTATCCCTCGTCCGCCGTGAAGATCCACTGACCGAAGGCTCAGGTAGCCGCCCACCAAGACGGATGACCTCCCTCTCTAAGTCTATCCAGTGCAGACACCACTCTGCCTCTCGTCGATGATAGTAAGACAATGCATCATCGCGCTGTGCCAAAACTCTATCCCGCTCTGCTAGCTGGGCCCGCAGGAAATCCCTCTCCGTAGCACGTCCCCCAGCTCCCGCCTCGCATCCCCCAACTCCAGATCCCGTATCCACAGCAGCTCTATCAGTCATGCAATTTCAGCACGTACCTCAGACTCCATCTCCTCTGTATCTGTCGGACGCACAGGACTCACCGGAGCAGCACCCTGCTCGGGCTCCCACTGCTCCTCCACGTCCTGCATGTCCGGCTGATCCGGAACGCCCAGGTCTACAGCCTCATCACCCACATCAACCATGTCCGCATCATCCAATGGAGCCCCCCAATCACCCCCTGCTACCTCAGCATCCTCCACTGCCGCCTCCGTGCCTCCCAGTGGCCCCTCTCCTCTCCATCGTCGTAAAACCCACCACGAGTCATACTCGGTGGTAGTCCCGACGTCATCCACGTCCGGGACACCAATCACTGCATCGGACTCCTCGCCCAATGGCGCAGTGACCGGTGGCTCTAACCCCCTCTCATCTCCACGCCTCTGATAGACCACGGGCTCACTAGGCAACCCCTGGCGAACCCCGAACTGTCGTGTAACCCGGCCGTACGAAAAGAACTCATGCTCCGTCCCGTGCCGCCCAGTCAACCACCGCTCCCTGCGTACCCGTCGGAGCCACTCTCCAGCCTCAGGCCAGGCTGGACAGTCCCGATAGGGATGCCAAAACACCTCCCCGGAGTGAGCCGAGAAAAGGCATCGGTGTAGTGCTCAACGACACTGCCCATCGCCGACTCTGCTCTGCTCCGCAGACCGCCGCCACAAAACTGCATAACCAATCTCCTCATCCTCCATCACCGCCCGAGTCATCCACGGTAACCCGGTAGGCCTCTCAACAGCTATGTGCTGCCAACCCCAGCACTGCAACAAAAAACTGCAACTGACACCCTTTCGCTGTCGACAGCGGACCCCATACAGCTCCCCGTAGAGCTGTGCCAACAAAGTCTGTCCCCATCTCAGAATCAACGGTGCCTCTATCGGGCACTCTGCCAACTGCCACACCAAATCCAGAAGGTTCCACGGGAACCTCGTGCCTGACGAATCGGGGAGAAGAATGTTAGAAATGAGGCCCATCAAGAATGCGTGCCTCACTCCTAACACCCCCCTCTCCTGCCACCGACTAACCAAAATCCCGCCGACTGGCAATCCACCTCGGCTGTCTCCACTGGGTTTGCTACACCCAGCTGCCCCCCATGCCCAAAACATCTCGTAAGTATAGCAGTCCGCTGATCAAACGGCGATGTCCTAATAGGCAGACCATCTATCGGAATCCGAAGCAACCGATAGACGTCCTCAAGAGTCACAGTCATCTCCCCTATCGGGAGATGAAAAGTATTGGTCCGCGGATCCCAAAGCTTGATCAGGGCCATCAGATAGGCCTGATCCGGGACCACAGGCTCCAGTCGAGCCACCTGCTTGAGCCCAAGGGCATCAAGCCATTCCCAGTCATCATCGGTCAATGCCAACCGCGCCTCAGTAAAAGCAGCGGGTACACGGTACCGGCTCCTAACAACCTGCAAAGCAAAAAAAACAACACAAACACAAAAAAAAATAATAATAACAAATCAAATTTTCAGTTCTAGGGTTTCTAACCTTAACTGTTAAACAAAAACATCACAAAAAATCTTCAAGTTTTGAAAAGCGTCAACACAAAAACAATCATCAAATAAAAGCAAAAATAAACTCTAGGGACACTTACAGGTTTCGCTTCGGCTCCGCCGCTCGAACCAGTTTGTGCACTCATGATGGCAGAGAGAATTCCAGCAGCGCTTCGCTTCGTAGAATTACCTCCTCCTCCCAGAGCTCCAAAATCGCAAGAAAAAAATGACACAAATGAGCCCAAAATCAAGTTTTGGCCATTAAATAGGCCTTTTGCACTTGGAATTCGTCCTTGAGCTGGGACGAGCGCTCGATTAGCGCTCGTCCCACCCGGGATGAATTCTCGATGTCCCACCCGGGACGAATTCTCCGAGCTAGAATTCGTCCCACCCGAGGGACGAATTCAGGCCAGCACTTCAAAAAAAATCAAAAAATGACTAAAAATGCACTAAAAACAGACAATAAAATTGCCCGACAGGAGTGCTACTGCACCTGACAACAAGGGCATACAAAATCGACATTGGAGTCACAAATTGTCACTATCATACTCCCTAAGAAGGCTACCATAGCCGGACCGCTCCACGGAAGACGGATTTTCGACAATTGCATCTCCAAACGCGTCACAAAAAAAAAACAACAAAAACAGTACAAAATTCAACAAAAACAAACAGCAATAAACATTTCCGGACACAAGTGCTCTTGCACTTAACCTCTGGGCAAAGAAAATCGATGTCGGGGTTCAAATTATCGCTCTCCTACTTCCCCAAGAAGGCTATAATAGCCGGACCGCTCCACGGGAAGTTAGATTTTCGATGATTTCACCTCATTACGACATCACCAAAAGGGTTAACACCCACCAAAAATAGGTCCAAATGTTGGAAAAATTGCATATGCTTAATGGTAAACCCTCTAAACGCACCCTTGCACAAGTCATCTTGGGTCAAGCGACTCGTCGCTTTGCTCACGAAGGTCATTCCCTCATCGATTCGTCGCTTGAGGGGGTAGTCACACTTAGTCACCAATCAACAATCACACACCCAATTAAGGAAAATGGCATGCATTCAAAGAATCATTGACAAAGACAATCACGCTCCTGCTTGGGGCAGTAAACAAGCAACAATCAAATCAATCAAACACTTGGCATTTCGTGAATCATGAACACAAGGTTCCCCCTGAGGATAAAACGCCCTTCGCCTATTCATGATTGATCAATGTCTAAGTTCAAGTCACACCTCACCAAAATAGGTTAATACTTGAAATCAAATTCCTTAGCTCGTCAGAAGCAAGGATTCAAGAATGCATGCCCTTTCCATGCTTGAGGCATCAAAAGTTGGTTAGGTTACCAAGGAACCCTAATCATTAGTGCTTTGGTTATCTATTTTTGCTCAGCACTGCGTCACCCGTAGCGCTTCCCAAAAAGGGGCATCTGTAGACACCAAAACAGCACCAATCCGATTACGTGACTGCAAACACTGATCGCTTTGACAAACACAGCCCCCAGGGCAGCCCTCAGAGGTCAAACAGTGGTCCTAACCACTTTCATAGCAATTTTGTAAGGTCAAAAGGGCAATTTGGCACATTTAAGCACTTTGCTCAGAATCTGTCTCACCCAGAGACGGATTCAAATCTGTCTCACCCAGAGACGAATTCAAAATTAGAATCTGTCTCACCCAGAGACGGATTCTGAATTCGTAACTGGTAGGGACGAATTCTGAGTTTAACGGGCAAAAGGAAGAATGGTGCCAAGTGGCAGCCAGGGACAGTCAGTTAATGACTCCTACCTCGCACGCGTGTGTGGGTGAACATATGGGCCGTTAGAGGACTGTCACAAGGGCAGTTATGAAAGCCCAAGTCATGGAGGACTCCCCTCCCTCATGGGAAGACTAGACTGCCACATGGCACCTATGACCAACACGTGGCGCCTATGCTTCCCTCTCAAAAAAGACCCCATGGGTCTATAAAAGGTGGGACTTTTCTCACCCAAAATATACAGGTTGAAGGAGATTTCAAGCAACGAAGTGCTGCCGAGTTGAAGACCCACTTGCATCCCTTTTGGTTCACCTTCTCGCATCCACCAATCTCTTTTGCAAGGGAGGTTGTTGGGTGGCTTTTGGAAGCTTGAACCTGACCCAAATCCAACACATGGACACCTGAACCAACCAATTCGCCGACCCCCCAATCCTAAGAGGTTTTGGGCCCATCCCTAGTGGATTGGCGCCGGAATCAAGTGCCAACGGTGGGAGGCCCACTTGGGCACCCCCGCACTTTCTAAGTTTTAGAGCATTCTAGATTACTTTTTCAGGTTGCATTTTGTGTTATCATGTTTGGTTAACTCATAGCTGCAAGTTCGTAACTTTTGATCAGATTCTAGTATGTTTTGTGTCGCTTTGTTGTTTCACTGACTTGCAGGTGGCGAGATCAAATTCCCGAGGGTAGAGGCCAAATTGGGAGAATCCGACCATCTGGGTCGTCCCAAAATGGCCCCAATTACATAACCCCCTTGTTTGCAGGCATTTTGCAGGTCTCGGGAATCGACATTGGAGCAGCGACGGGTCGGCTTCTTCAACACGGAAGAATTCGTCCCACCCGGGGACGAATTGCAGTCGAATTCGTCCCGCCCGGGGACGAATTCCGATTGAAGGCAGATTGGCTGACTGTCTCAGTGGCAATGGCCTCCTGGTAACTTTTTTTGTCTTCTGTCAAGATTTCAAGCCATTTGGACTCACTGTATTTACTGTTTCAGGCAAATGTTTACATGCATATTTCGTTAATTCTAGAGAACGAACACTTTCCATTTGCGGCAGGTGCTACTGACATCTTGGTTGTTTCTTTGTTCGCAGGAGAAGCAGCAGAGGTGAAGAACTCATCGACATCAGCGACGACATCATCTTGGCCCGTCCATTTCAATCGTGGGCACGCGGAAAGAGGAACATTAAGTGATTGTAATCAAATTCTTTTAGCGCTCCTAGCCCCTGAAAAGGGAGGAGGCGTCATTGTACCAGAGATCAAGAAATTTTAATGAAAGGGCTGTGTTTTCTCCATTTGCTTGTGTCTCGTTTTAATGCGTCTCTTTCGTTTCATGCATTTTACATTTCTAGGACTTAAGCGCATTTGATTTTGGTTGCAATCGCAATTAGTGTTTCCTTTTCCTGGAATCTCGTGCTTTCACATGGCACGTTGGTAGGTGGCACCAACATTTTTAAGGCCAAAGGGCATGACCTTATAACAAAATGTCCCCCAAGATGTTGTGAACGCCGTTTTTAGTTGGTCCTCGAGATTGATACAAATTTGATTGTATCCCGAGAAACCATCCATGAGGGAAAGCATTTTGTGACCTGCTATAGTGTCTACCAATGCGTCGATGCTTGGCAAGGGGAAATCATCCTTAGGACTCGCTTTGTTTAGATCTCAAAAATCAGTGCATATGCAAATCCTCCCGTCAGGATTTTTGATGGGCACCATGTTGGACAGCCATGGTGGATAATCCACGTAGATGACAAACTGTGCATCCAACAGCTTTTGCAATTCATCTTTGACCATCAAGGCCACTTTTGGGTGCATCTTACATAGTTTTTGCTTAACTGGCTTGATTGTCGGATCAAGCATTAGTTTCTACATGACTAGCTATGGATCTAGCCCTGGCATGTCTCTGTATGACCATGCAAAAACCTCCTTCTTCTCTTTGAGAAGGGTAATGTAGTCGGCTTGCTCTTCAGGGGATAAGCTTACCCCCAGCTTGATAATTTTTGGATTCATTGGATCCAAGCCGATGTCTACGTCAGTCGTCTCCTCGACCGACATGTGGGATCCGTCCTCCAACTGATGTGGAGTTGGGATCAAATGGATATCATTTTCTGAGTTTAAATCTACGTTGGGAACCTCGAGTTTGTCTTTTGCATGAAAGATATCCTGAGTTTTTGCTAGGGTAAAATGAAGCATTTTACCAAAAGGCCAGTACTCTGATGGGGATGGAGGTGAATTGATGCGATCCCAATCAATGGCATCTTTGTCTAGATGCAAGGACCATGCTGGATTAGCTGGATTGTGGATGGGTGTGGTTAAGTCAATGGAGATCACATGGATGAAATAATTTTGGTCTCCATTACTGCAGGTGTGATGACTCGAACATTCTGGATGTTCTCTGTGCTCCAGATCTAGCTCTAGAGGTATTAGCATGATTGGATTGGCCCTATGTGCTGATAGGAGGATAGGGTCTGCCATCGGCACTAATATCACCCTAGGGTCTCAGAGTGGAAGGTGCTCTTTGTATACCTAGAGCAGTGGATCCAACACTTGACCCCACCCCGCTGGGTCTACGTAACACTCGTGCCTTGGCACTATGCCCATCTGTTCAAATATGTCGTTAATCTTTGAGGGGTATGGTTTTCGCCTCTACCACATGTGATTAAGATATGTCATTTCTTTTTCATCTTCATAATCACTATCGAAGATCCAAAAGCCCTCATTGGCTCTAACAACTGTTTGAGGCATTACAGGCTCATCCTTCTCGAGCAAATAAATCTAGCCCCATTTTGGTTGTTCCACTCTCCATGGGGGGACTTGATTCTCTTGATGCGACACTGGCTCACTTGGAGCCTCTAGAGGGAACATTGTCAAGAGGCTCTCTTGACATTCATTCATGGGGATCACTTGTGAGTGATCACTATCGAATTCGAAGGGATCATATGATGCTGGTTCATATTCTGATTTGTCCTCCGAAGATCCCTCTTGACACTATTTATACCTTCCTTAAGAGTGAGTCCCCAAACTTTCACCTCTCTCTAGCAAAGGAGAAGGGTTATTGAGGTTAACAAGAGTGGTTGTTGACAATAGGAGGTAATCTCCCAATGTATATGTTGTGTTTGGGTTGGCATAAGGATCTGATGCCAATCCACCCTTGTTGCCTATCCTTAGGCCTTGCATGTTTTCCACCAAGATGTCCAAGGGCAGGGGGTGGTTGAACCCTACTCCCGACTTGTCATAAGGCATTTGGTATCTTGACTAGCAAAGGACACACACCCCTTGCTCATATCTGCCTAGCCCATATCCATGCCAATTGCATTGGCCAAGATATCTTAGAGCAAATTTTGGGTTAGATAGATAGTTGACATCTTCTACAAAAGGCTCATCTTCGTCCTCTTGCATGCATGGCTCAATACCATGATCAAGGCCCCCATACACAAAATTTGTCTGGTTCTACGGGTAGCCTAAAGGAACAATTGTACCGATGGGGAGACGAGGTCTCCCCATGTCTTGCATGAACTCTAGTGTGGTCGTTGCTACAACATTCCACACTAGATACTCCCCCAGGCCCGTATTGGCCATTTCAATAGTGATTATTGGCGATTGAGAGGGAGGGAACGAAAGCTCTTCCTAAGTCCACTCCATGTTGGGTGAACTAAGAGCCTCAACTTCCATTGTTCTAGGCATCTCTTCCATAGAGATGGTTGATACTATTGGCAGCGCCTCTTCTAGCGGTTGAGCCTCTTCCAAGGTTTGCTTCCCTTTGTCCTTCTATTTAGCCATGATGGGTGGCATTGTTGGTGAAGGACCGAATGATGAAGATGTACCTGGCTGGGATGTAGATGGATTTATCACCAGTGGTGCTTGTGGAATCGGACCCTGTCTAGATGGATTTAACTAAAAATCCAAGTGCATCGATGGGAGGGTCGATTGCAACATCAGCTGCACCGCATTGCAATATTTGAATGGTTCTAAGTCCGTCTGGACTACATGTACTTCCCCTTCAAATGTATACTTCAAACACTGGTGAGCTATCGAAGGGACACACTTCATGTCCCTGATCCATGGCCGCCCTAGCAAGATGTTATAAGCCATTTTGCCTTCCAAAATATGGCACAATGTAGGTATCATATTTTGTTTGACTTGAATGGGTAGGACAATTATGCCAACTGTCGAGCATATCGCATCATTGAATTCTCACAGTGTATAGGTGGAAGCCATGATGTGAGAGGCTGGCAACTTCATATGTTTCAATGCTGCTGTGGTAATGATGTTACTGGACGAGCCAGTGTCTATCAACACCCTCTTATACGAGATCTTGTTGACCCGTGCGATAACGTGTAGGGGTGGATCTGCCATGTCATCAGACACTGATTTAACTTCATCCTCTCGTAAGGTGATGACTGTCTCCATGCATCATTTGACATGTCCCACGAAGTTGTTGAAGGAATTTGCTTCATGGGGCTACAACTCGATGGCTTTCAAAATCTCCATGAGAGCCTCCCGATGGGGTGTTGATTTTTGTATAAGCTCATATATGGAGAGCCTAGCCGACGTGGTCTTCAAACTCTGCATAAGTTTGGTCCAAATCATGGCCTCGGGTCTAGGCGAAGGTAGCTACATAGGGTGTTGTTGAGGTTGTGACGTCGATGGAACCTCTCTTGTGGCTGCCTCGGGGGCAACTCCTAGGTATTTATTGTTCCTAGTCACTATGTTTATCATTCCTACATACCCTTGCATGGGGCAATTCTATTGCACCTCAATGACTTGAAGGGGTTTTGCCTGTGCCTCATGGGTAGGCAAGGGGTCCTTGAAAACCCCCATCTACTAGTTTTTTGGCGCTACAGGGTTGTCCATTGCCAATGTCTTATTGTCAATCAAGTCTTGTATCAATACTTTGAACTTCCAACATGCATTCAGGTCATGTCCCTTTCACCTGTGGAACCTACAATACAAGTCCTCCCGGTATACCTTAGGCTTGGGAGCATTAGGATCTATGGTTTGAATCTCTGGAAGGGTGATCAAGTTTGCTACTGACAAGCGGTCAAATAGGGAGTCCCTAGACTCTGTATAAGGTGTGTACTATTGCCTAGGGTGAAGCTACTAATTTTGCTCCTTCTTTTGGTTTTCCCTTTCATAATTGTTAGGAGGCATT
The DNA here is from genome assembly GCA_028583015.1 of Wollemia nobilis. Lineage (NCBI taxonomy): Eukaryota > Viridiplantae > Streptophyta > Pinopsida > Araucariales > Araucariaceae > Wollemia > Wollemia nobilis. The sequence goes on from JAQPPZ010002533.1 coordinate 276,709, forward strand.
GCTTGATAGTTAGCCTTTTGATGCTGTATTTCTTATGCAGGCTTAGGGACATTTATAGCAACTTGATTAACCACAGCGGGTTTTTGTTGCATAGTCCCTATTTTTGTTTTCTTGTTCCATTATTTCTTCTTAGGTTTGGCAATCTCACCATCCTATATCTTGATCTCTTCAATGATTCTGGCTTGCGCTAGAGCTTCCTCTAAGGTGGCATATTGCTACAGCTGCAATAGCACAAAGATCGATCTCAAACAACTTTGTGAGAACATTTGTGTAAGGTGGGACATAGGAGGGAGGTAGGGTAGCTTGGAAAGCAGAGTCCTCCACCGATTCCCATAGGCCGCCATGGTCTCTTCCTCATACTACCTGAGGCTAGCTAGGTCACTTAGTGACGCCTTCTTCTTGGTGTTGAAGGCGAAGCGTTCGAGGAAAGCATCCACTAACTGATCCAAGTTACTGATGTTGTGCTTTAGAAACTAAGTGAACCAATCTAAAGCAAGGCCTACGAATGTGGTTGTAAATGTACTTAGCAACAGCACATCATTGTCCTGAATGCCAAAACATTGGCTCAGGAATCTTGTCACATGCTCTTGGGCATCCTCCTCACCCTTAAATATTTCCAACTAAGGCAGCTTTAAGTGTTCGGGGTAAGGGGGTGCAGGCACTAACGGATGAACAAGATGACTACGAATTTGGCCTAACGTGGGCTTTTGGGGCCCAGAAGATTTGGTTTCCATAGACTCCAAATGCTCTAGCAGCACTTTGTATGCATCGGAATATTTAATCTCTTCCTCTTTAGTTTTCTCCCATTGTGGGTTGTGGGAGACTTGAGGCCTATGGGGGGGTGGTCGGATAGCAACCCCCCCGCATTGGTAGGGCATTTTGACCCGCTCTGCTTCTTGTTCATACTCCTCATAAACTTCTTGAGGAGTCTCTGGGAGAGACCTATGACCCTAGGTGGGTCCCCGCGAAGGGTACCCATCCTTGTTTTAGGGAGTGGCCTCCCTCTCAAGTCTATGAGGTCTCGAAGGCAAAACTTGATAAGGTCACAGAGACCTATCTCGCACCAAGGGATTATGCCTCTCATATGGTTTCACTCTTTGGGTGTGATGGGTTGAAACCCTCTCAGGCACTGGGTTATGGAGTAGCTCATCTGTTTGGTGCTGAATGCACTCCTTAATAAGGTGGTATAGACACTCTAGCTGCTGCTGATCTTGCTCAAGCCGTGTGATTTGGGCTTGGCGGGAGGCATGTCTAGTGACTTCCAGGTCAATTTGTTTCACCATCTTAAGTATTGGAGGCCTAGATGCCTCTCCTATGCATTTACCTCAGTCGCGATGATCCGAGATCTCAAAGGGTCGCTTCCCTCTATCGAGGTTGGCAGAATTTACCCAAGGCTCTGGCCTCAGTGGGTGACCATGGTACATAGCGGGTGCGGAAGCGCATGGATCCTGCATTGTACATTGCTCTCGAGGAATTTAATGGTCTTCCTCATGCTCCCTTGTATGTGTGAAAGGGGTGGGCAGAGTTAGCTTGCCCTACTTGAAGATCCCTATGCTCTAGGGTTTGTCTATTGGTTCTAATAGTGATGGGGGGCAAAGGAGGGATGCCATAGTCATGTGGCCTCTCCTCATGGACACTATGCCACTCTAGCACTTCATCGCACGATGGCCACTCATATCGAGCTTCTAAGAGAGCTTTCTTGTCTATGTTGAGTGCCACGTGCAAGGATTCTTCCTGAAAGGGGCTATGATGAATGGGTGTGTCCCCCAAAGGGGTGTCCCTATAGTTCCACCTTGACATGGAATGATGTGGACTCTCTTGTGGGTCAGGCCGCCAAGGCGGTATGACCAAGTCCTTAGGGCTATAGCAGAGGCGACTTGTGCCCCCTTGTACACTTTTCATAGCTTTTGCCCTTGATTGGGCTTGGCTACGGGTGTACACCATGGTGTTGCTCTTCTACAAGCTAAACAAATTTTTATCTCTTTTTATGATTTTTTTATGCTACACTAAACAGAAAAGAGCACACACATACGCAAACAGGTGATTATATCGTTTAAGATTAAGAGTGTGTCCTAAACCTGGTTTAGTGTGTTTTGGTTTTTGTTTTTTTTTTTTTTTTAAGGTTTTTTGTAAAGAACATTTAAATGCAAAATGAGGGCTCTTATGACTCCCAAAATTGGTCGCCCCTTCGATATACCATTTCCAGGCCGATATACCAACATTTCTATATACCCGCCCTTACATGATGGAAACTATAGGTATGTGAGAGCAGATGGTACGTGGAACATAGACGATATGGAAGGGGGATAGCCCTATTTATGACACCTACCATAGAAGACTTATCATCGTGCATTGGGAATCACCCTAGATACACTCAATCAGCTTTCATCAGGATTTAAGTCTAGCAACAGTAGCGATCGGGGTTTATAAATGAAAAATTCAAGCCAAAGTGGTGATGAAATCCACCGTTGGTCTTGATCAAGGTTTGGGGTTTTACAACCAGATCCTTGGTATTTAATTTTCCATGTGGTGTGTGGGGTTCCTTTTATTTTTCATGGAACAAAATAAACATGCAGCAAAAGCCTTTCTATGCACGTAAAAATAAACCAAGAAAAACACAAAATTGAAGACAGAAAATGACAGGAAAAGTGTATAATTCTTAACTCTTCTCTATCGTAATCTGTCGGTTCTGAGTTTCTGCCCGAAAACCTCACAGAATGGAATTCATCCCAGGGGGGAATGAATTATAGGACTGTATTCGTCATAGGGTGGGATGAATGGGAATTTGTCCCTAGGTGAGACGAATTACAGCTCTATATTCACCCTCTAATTGAACAAATAGCAGTCGATGCATGAAAACGCGGTACCTCTTCTCTACCCTAATATGTTGGTTCTGAGTTTCTACTCAAAAACCTCACAGAGTGGAATTCATCCTAGGTGGGAACAAATTACAGGACTGTATTCATCATAGGGTGGGACGAATGGGAATTCATCCCTGGGTGAGACGAATTACAACTCTGTATTCGCCCGCTGATGGAACGAATAGTAGTCAACACATGAAAATGTGGTACCTGCAAGAAAAAAAAACCAAGTTTGGATCAGATATCTGATCTTAAAAATAGAGGACAACATCCCACCATGATCACCATTGAAAGCATGAGGATATGGAAGCAAAAAGGAAAGCGGATATGCGATGCAAAACCGAACCAAACTTAACGCTAAATCCTAGGAATTTGAAAGTGCATGGAAAGAGGGAAAAGCATGAGTGAAATGAAATGAAACAAATGTGAATAAATAAGACAGCCCTTTTTATTGATATGTTTCAAACTCAGTTACAATGCGCATCCTCCCCTTCCAAGGGCTAGGAGTGTTTAAGCATGAGTTCTTGTTACATTTGTGGGCGCATTTCCTTCTTTTGTTTGCCCACATGTAAAATGGGCTGACCAAACATTGCCGCCACTGGCGTTGATGATTCTTGACTCTTCAATGCTCCTCCGATGTCTGAACCCTGTGTTCAAAGGAACAAGAAATGGTCAGTAGCACCTGCGAATAAAACAAAGCATGCAATCCCCAAGCCTACGATAAGTGAATGAGAAAAATGAATTAAACTATGACTAAAACAGGTCCAAATGCTCTAAAAATTTTATAGGGGCATCAAGACACCACCAAGAAGGCCTTGCAAAAATAACAGTCAAGAAATTCCTTGCCGATTTGAATTCGCTCTAGGGCGGGACGAATTCACCTATAATAAAATGTTGAAAAGACCTGAAAACTTGGGGTTAGCTAATTGGAGGCATTTTGGGAAGACCCAGATGGTCATATTTTCCCAATTCAGCCTTCATCAATAGGAATTTGATGATGCTACATGTAGGTTAGTGGAAGCGAGCAAAGCTAGAAATATGATCAATTTTTTTCAAAACGAGACGAAATTCAAATGACAACCTATCTAAACACCATAGAATTGAATGCAAAAATGAAAGAAAGAAAATATTCCATGGAATTCCCATCTCTATGAAATGGGGCGGTTAGGATTGTGGCAGTGTGGGAGGGGGCACCCATGGGGCAGGCTGCCTACCGTTTGAGGCCTGATTTCGACACCAATCCACTTGGGATGGGTCCAAAACCTCTTGTGTGGTATTGTTAGAAAATTTGGTGGGATATTGTGGCAAAATTTTGGGTTTTGGGTTCAATATTCATCCTCCCAATAGTCACCCAATGACCTCCCCTCTAAAGGAGATCAAGGATGTGAAAGGCACAAATCCAAAAGGTGTGAGGTATGACAATAAAATGACAACACTTCATTGCTCTAAAATGCTCCTTCTCTCCATATTTTGGGGTGAGGAAACTCACAAATTTATAGACCTGGAGGTCTCTTGAAATGGGCATGCAAAGGCGCCACTTGGCGATCATGCCTCCCCAGGAGGAAGGAGATTCCTCCCTGAATAGGGACTTCATGACTGCCCTTGTAAATACCTCTAACACTCGAAAATGCTCACCCATACTCCCATGCGATGAAGGAAGCGTTGAGTGGCAGATTTGAGTTACCATTTGTCAAGATTTGACTTTTTGCCTATCAAACCTGCAATTCGTCCCACCCTAGAGTGAATCTAGAATTCATCCCAGGGTGGGGTGAATCCCAGTTTGAATTCGTTCCAGGGTGGAACAGATATTGAGAAAAGTGCCTGAAGGTGCCAAATTGATCTCTGACCTTCCAAAACTATTGTGAGAGTGGTTAGGACCACTTTTTAACCTCTAGGGGCTGTCCTTGGGGCTGTGTGTGTCAAAGTGATTAGTGTTTGTAGTCACATAATCGAGTTGGTGTTGTTTTGGTGTCTACAGACTTAGCAAATGAGAGCAAAGGCATCTACTTTAGAGGTTGACAAACTTTGTCAACACTTTGATGATTTGTCAGTGGGTACAAAAAATGATAGAGAAGAAGATGAGGATAAAGAAAATATTTATGTCTACATTGAATGCAAATTAACCCACAACGGTTCAATCTGCACTTGATAAACCATAGTGGAAAAAGGCCATGGATGTATAACATGAGTCTCTCATAAAAAATAATACTTGGAAGTTAGTCGATCTGCCAATAGGAAAGAAACCCATAGGCTGCAAATGGGTGTTCAAAGTGAAGTATAAGGTAGATGGATCTATTTATAAGCATAAATCATGACTTGTTGCAAAGGGATATGCTCAGAAAGAAGGTATAGACTATGAAGAGACTTTTGCCCCTACTACAAAAATGACTACCATTTGAGTACTTTGTGCCATGGGAGCTCAGTTTGGGTGGAAGTTGCATCAGATGGATGTTAAAAGTGCCTTCTTGAATGGTGACTTACAGGAAGAAGTATACATGACTCAACTAGAAGGATTCGTGGTCGAGGGGCAAGAACAAAAAGTATGCAAGTTGATCAAATCCTTGTATGGGCTAAAACAAGCTCCTAGAGCTTACTATATCAAGATAGACAATCACCTTGTGCAGCATGGATTCAAAAGAAGTACTTCAGATGCAAATATCTATATTAAGAAAAAAGGTTCTGATATAGTGATCCTTGTACTTTATGTACATGATTTGGTCATAACAAGAAGCTCGAAAAGAATGATTGACTTAGTGAAAAATGATTTGAAGTAATCATTTGAAATGACAAATCTAGGACTTTTGCACTATTGTCTTAGTGTAGAAGTTACTCAGCAAAGATTTCATATTAGAGTAACACAAAAGAAATATGCCAAGACTTTAGTAGAAAAATATCGAATGACTAACTATAATTCAAAAGCAACTCCAATGGAGCAAGGACTTAAGCTATCCCAATATGATGAATCACCTCACGTAGATGGTACTCTCTATCGCCAGTTGATTGGGAGTCTCCTATATCTGATAAATACCAGGCCAGATCTCAGTTTTGCTGTGGGATATCTTTCAAGGTTCATGCAAGAGCCTAAGATGAGTCACTGGAAAGCAACAAAAAAAGTTCTTCATTATGTTTGTGGTAGTACAAATTATGGTCTAAAATACAAAAAGAATAATAAGTTTTTCTTACTAGGATACACAGACTCGAATTATGCTGGATCCATTGATGATCATAAATCCACTTCTGGATATGTTTTTCATCTAGGATCTAGACCTGTCTCATGGCATAGTAAGAAACAGCATGTGGTTGCTTTATATTCTACAGAAGCATAATATCGTGCATCCAGTGAAGCATTCTACGAGATAATGTGGTTAAGTCGCATTCTTACAAACATGGGTCTTCCAAAGAATCTTCCTCTTCATTTGTTTTACGACAATCAAGGTGTTTTGAATCTTGTCAAAAATCCAATTTTTCATGAACGTACCAAACATGTTGATACCATATGTTATTTTATTCGAGATGAAGTTCCCAAGCACCATATACAACTTCAATACATTCCTACTGATGCGCAAGTTGTAGATATCTTTATCAAAGCACTTGGGCGTATCAAATATGAAAATTTTTGAGATACTATTGGAATTTGCCAATAATGTAATAAGGAGGGATGTTAGCATATATGTCATTGTCATTACATTAATGCAAAATGGTAGCACTCGTAGGCGCTCTCTATGTTGGTTTATTAACCACCAAGTTGGTTAGATAGACCACCTCATAACCACATTGTAACCTTTATATTGATATCAATCAGAATGTTCAAAGTGCTTCGTCAATTTCTATACTAAGAACTTTTTATATTGATGAAATTATAAGCAAAAGGTTATTATAATTATAAGCTTGAGGAAAAATAGGTGTTGTGATAAAATATCTTCATGAAAAATGTATTGATGATGTTGAGATAGAGGATGATGTACATGAGCACTCTCTTGATTTTATATTTGTTTAGACTAGTTCTTCCATTGCATAAAATATGAACTTTCAATCCAAGTGGCTAAAAAAGTATTATTATTATTAAGAGATGGTATGGTCCTTTTAAATATAATCAAACTCATGGAATACCACAATGGGAAGCTATAGTGAGATAAAAATGAAGTATTATTGATGAGCAACACATGTGACTATTTTTTAAGCTTCAAAAAAAGACATGGTGATAAAATACTTGTTATTGCCCCTTATGTGGATTATTTGATTTTCACAAGAAGTTGCCCAAACGATATTTTTGTCATGAAAAATAAGATGAAGGAAATTTTTGAAATGATAGGTTTTGATACTTTATGTCTAGTATTTGCATTATATATTTAGAAATTAGAGGTGGGTATTCTTTTTATCAACATAGATAAGCCTTGGATTTACTGATATGCTTCAAAATTGAGAATTGTAATGGTAATAACACTCATATGGCTTCAGGCATGAACTTGATGAAGGATTTTGTTGTGGTTTGAAGATAGATGCTATATAATTGTATTCCTTAGCAATAAACTTATGGTATTTGAATTATAGTTGATTAGTTATTAAATTCATGATTGGTTATGTGGCTTGATTTTTGTCATACAAATTGAAAATTCACTTTGCATATAGGACGATCTATGGGAGGCAAGTAGACAAAAATTAGCTAGGCATTCTAATTTGAATTATGCTATAAATAAAATGAATAAAAATTAAGTTGAAGATACATCTTCAAATATGGTGGTGGCCCAAGTACATGGATAAATAAGTAGCAATGTCTTAATTTAAATTCTTTTGTAGAGGTTGAGTATCAAAACATAGTTCATGTGGGACAATGATCATGTCCTCTTCTTGAAGGTAATGGATTTTCTAAGGATCATCTATAGCATCTTTGGAAAAGCAATCAAATTATTATCCAAATGAAAATAATCTAGTTTTCTCCAAAGGTCAGGTCCAAGCTTATTGAGGTAGCATGACAAGAATGATGTGCAATATATTTTGATAATAAATCATCTAGATAATATCTTCATAAAACCATTAATGGAGGCTCCATTTGTATGTACATTTGTTTTGATTATATATTACTTCTACTACCATCGGTCATAATTAAACATTTTTGTAGTTAAATATCAATTGTAGTTTAGTAGTTATAAAATTAGATTGTAGATAAGATATTTTTAATACATATTATCAAGAGATCCTCTTGACATAATAATAAATAACATGACATGATAATCATAAACTCATTCCAATTAATTGACTAAATTAGATTCCATGATAAAAGACCAATGTGATGTTTTATCTCTCTTCCTTCAACAATTACAATATAAGGCCAATGGTTTATAAGTAAATGCTAGTAGGACTTTGCTACAACTACATTTTATTTAGAAATATAAAATTTGCATAAATATACTACTTAACAATTCATTATAATTTCCCAATATCAAATTTTAGACATAAGCCTAACTCCAAGTACAAGATTACCATGTTAATTTACAAAAACAAAGATTATGCTTGCTTCAGAAGATTGTTGGTTTCCATATTATAAATATTAGAGTAAAATAATTTATAGAATCTCAACCCATTTATTATTTTTAAGTGCAAACACCTAATCTTAAAAATTAAAGATAGAATCGTTTTATGATTATATATATATATATATATATATTTTTCTATATTCACATAAGCGTCTTTTGAAATTATTTTGCTTCTTTTATCCCATTCGATTGTCTCCTTTTTCTCACCATCTAAATATAAATAAATTTAATAATGTTCTTTAAGAAGACGAATTCATTGGAAGGAAGAAAAGCTACGAACGATTCTTTATTTTTTAAGCTAGGAGACATTATCAAACCACTGGTGGTTGGGAGCATGGCTCTTGTTCTTAACATACCTAGAAAGCTAGAACTAGTACATTTATGCTTGATGCATTCCGTGAGTGAATGGGGAATGGGGAATGGGGAAGCAAAATTCATGCATGAGCAAGGCAGTCCGGCAGTTAATTCTGGAGTATACTTTTAAACCAACGTGCCCATACTCTACGATAGCGTTTGAAGCCGTCGTTGAAATTAACATAATATAGTCCAAATCGACCTGTGTAGCCAAAGGCCCACTCGAAGTTGCCGAGAAGCGCCCAAACCAGATAACCTCGAATATCCGCTCCGTCCCTGATATTCATTTCAAGTTCAAAATTGTATTAATACAATACTGATATTAAAAACTGGGCATTAACACTGATAATTAATTCAAGGACTTTGGATAGATATCAGGGACGAAGCATTAAATTTATATTATTTTTAGCCATTTATATTATTTTACTATTTATATTTTTTTTACTGTTTTCATTTTTTTACTTTTAATTTTCCTTTACTATTTATATCATAATATTAGTCTTTTTATTTTAAAGACATTCTAATAAGGATTAATGTTAATTAACAACATACTTATAAGTATTTATTTTATATTTTCTTTTTATTATCTTTTATCATACTTATCATAGTTTTAATAATTTTTTTAAAGATATTTTAATGAGCATTAAATTTAGAGGATAATTTACGTACCAATAGCTTGCTCCTCATTTTTTATTATGTTTTAAAAAAAAATATTTTTTCCTGCTTTTATCATATATTTTTTCCTCCTTCACCATTATTTAATGTATAAGCTTAGTCTAAGATAAATCCTTGATAAACTCATTATGGTACTATTGGAAATCAATCCAAATTTTACCCACTTCTAATATATTTTTTTATGTTGCTGTCAAAATTCATCATCATACTTTGTAAAAATTGCAATTATTATTGCTAGCTAGAATTATTTGAAGAATAGATAGACACCCATCATGTCATAAATATATGTTAGAAAGATAGTTGAACGTTTCCTTCCATTCGTGCTATGTGTATATGTGTGTGTTGGGTATGACTTCAGTTTTTAAAAGATAAGAAGAAGAACCAAAAAGCCAAACCAAAGAAGATAGCATTGAGTAATCTCCTACATTAATCAAAAGGAAGAGACAACAACAAAAATCAACAAGTAAACTCAAATCAAATGTGTGACAAATAAAAATTCCAATGCTACTACTACAACGAATTTGGGTATTATAGCTATGAATATAAAAATAAACTGATTAAATAAAATAAACCATTAAGTAAAATATACAAATAATAATGTGAATGAGGAAAAAAAAAAGAAACATTGATAGCTTGCAATATTGAGGAAGAGATTCAAAAGAATATATGGTATCTAGATAGTGGCTGCAACAACCACATATCTGGAAATAGAAAAATACTCTTCAAACTATATGAGACCATCAAGTCTAAATTAAAGCAAGGAAATAACAACAAGGTACTTGTAATATGTAAATAAAAATTTCTAATCTACACAAAACAAGGAAAAATAAGTTACATCTCTAATTTCTATTATGTGTGAGGACTGAAGCACAATTTATTAAGTGTTGGAAAACTTGTGCAAAAGGGGCACATAGCATATTTTAAAAATAGAGCTTGCATCATTAAAAATGGTGAAAATAGGCTCATTACAAATGTTGCCATGACAAAGAAAAGAGGTTTGCTTCAAAAATTTAGAGTGTAATGTTGCTATCCTTTAGTGTTGTTGTAAATAATGCTACATGGTTATGGTATCTCAGATTTGGCTACTTGAGTTTTAGTGGTCTTAATTTATTTCACAAAAATAAATGGTAATAGAGTCTTGGGATGCATAGCCTATGCTCATATACTAAAATAGAAGAGAATAAAATTGGATGACAGGGTAAAAAAATACATCTTCATTGGGTATAGTGAACAATTAAAGGACTTTAAACTCTATAACCTTGTTACAAGTAATGTGATCATAAAAAAACATGTGAAATTTATAGAATATGAAGCTTGGATCTAGAATTCTAAATCTAATCAACAAGAAACAACAAGCATAGAGAAGGAGAACTTGAATATAAAAAAATACAAATCAACTCTTAGTTTCAACCAATAGTACCAATGTGAGGAGCAACCCTTCCTCATCATAAAACTCACCACCAAGTGCAAGAATAATACCCATTTATTTCATCATAACAATAATTCCAAACACAATAAATTTACAAGAAATATATGAGGTAACAAGATTTAAAATTGAATATGAAGAGCATGTTAATTTTACCTTATTTTCTAAATGTGATCCTATTTTATTTCAAGAAGCAATTAAAAAAATAAAATGGAAGAAGAAATAGAATCCATGGAGAAAAATTAAACTTGGGAACTAATGGATCTTCTAGCAGGAAAGAAAACCATAAGAGTGAAATAAATGTGTAAAATGAATTTCAATGCCAAGGATGATGTCGAAATAAATAAAGCAAGGTTGGTTGTAAAACGGTATGCATAAAAATAAGGAATTTATTATCATGATGTCTATACACTTGTAGCAAGGCTTGACATAGAATAATTCTAGCATTGGTAGACCAAAAGAGGTGGAAATTCTATCAAATTGACATCAAGTCTACATTTATATATAGGGTGTTGGAATAAGAGGTCTACATAGATCAACCAGTAAGTTATAAGCTAGAATGTTAAAAAATAAAGGTATATAATCTAAAGAAAGCAGTATATGGATAGAAATAAGCACCTAGAGTTTGGTATGGTTGCATTGACTCATAATTTTAGGAAAATAGCTTCATCAAGTATCCATATGAGCACACACCTTACATTAAGACTACTAAATGTTATATTTTTATGAATGAGCCATGATAGATATCACAAGATGGAGAATAACATGCAAGAAAGTAAAAATGCTAGATAACTTATGTATGTTGAAATATGAAACATATAAAATATTAAAATGTAGATATGGAGGATGTGATCACTCCATTAACAAAGCTATAAATATACATCATATCCATCACTAGTAAATGGTGTGGAACACAGAACAACACAATCCACTAACCTATGCTATCTGATGATGTCCCCCAACTATTATATCTATCTATCTATCTAAGAGGCCATCATTATATATTCAAAATAGGATGCTTATACAACACTCTATCTAGTTGTGCATAGGACACCTTACACATTTATAACTCACACATTGATACTTATTCATTTATTACATTGCATTAAGTCACTAGATAACTTGTACAATAAGTAATATAGGTATGTATCTTGGAGGATACATTTACATAACCTATATTATGGAATAGATATTATTTCCAACATCTCCTATGTTACATTATTTGGGCATTTAAGTCTTTAGCTTTCAATATGGATTTTTTTCATCTTCTTCTGCTTGATCTAGTTCTTATTCTGTTGCTATAGTCTTCATGTCAATGCTTCTTATCTTTTTCAATTCTTTACTCCTTGGTCTCAAGCGTCTTTGGTGATTCATAGCTCTCATGATAGTGCATGTCTTGAGTGGATCTGAATTGACCCTTCTTCCTTCTTTTATCCCTTTGTAAGTGAAAGCACGAGGATATGAAAGCAAACAAAAGGGAAATGTAACACTAAGTCCTACAAACAAGAATGCATGAAAAGATGGAAAACAAATGAACTAAAACAAGATTTAAAGCAAATATAAGAGTGCAGCCCTTTATTTTTATTGATTTACTCAATATCGGGTTACAATACGTCTCCTCCCTTTTCAGGGGCCAGGAGCGTCGAACATAGTTTGGTTACACCATGAATGATACATTCCCCTTGGGGATCTTCTGCATGCCCAAATTGAAAATGGGTGGACCAAACGTCTCCATCGCTTGCATGAATGCATCTATGGTTCCTTGTTGGTCATTCATTTTTGAGATCTTGCATTCAAAGAAATAGTAAAATATTAGTAGCACCTGCGGATGGAGGGAAACATGAGATCCCTAAGGCCTACAGTTAACGCATGCATAAAATGATTAAAACAATAACTAAAACATATCATAATGAGCTAAAATTTGGATAGAGACAAGAAAACATTACCAAGAACACACTGTAAAAGGAATAGTCGAGAAATATACCACAGATTTCTAATCACTCTGGGGTGGGACGATTAGGACTATCATAACCTGTCAGAAAGCCACCTCTTAAATGTCTGGTCCAAAGGCCTCCAAAACACCTGCAAAGTTGGGGTTAGGCAAAATGGGGCATTTTAGGACGATGCAAAAGGTCATATTTGGCTAATTCGGCCTCAATCGCCCTGTATTCGATGATGCTCCCTGTATGTTAGCGAAAGTGAGAAACATTGAAAGCACAGTCAAAACTCGTCAGAATCACATGAAATTTAAATGACAGCATATGTAAGTGACCTAGAATAAAATGCAAAAAGAACAATATGGAAATATGCCACAAATTTCTAATCACTCTAGGGTGGGGCGATTAGGACTGCAGTAGTGTGGGGGGCACCCGGGGCAGGACGCCCATTGTTTGGGGCTTGGTTTCAGCACCAATCCACTTGGGATGGGTCCAAAACCTCTTATGGGGTTGTGTCAGCAAATTTTGTGGGGTATTGTGGCCAAATGTTTGGGTTTTGGGTCCATATTGCGCTTCCAATGATCACCCAATAACCTCCCTTCCAAAAGAGAGATCAAGGATGTAAGAAGCACAAATGATGGGTGAGGATGTAATTTGGCAGCACTCTATTTATCCAAATGCTCCTCATCTGTTCTTCTTTTGGGGTGAGAAGACTCACCAATTTGTAGACCTAGGGTCTCTCTCTTTGAATGCACATGTGAGGGTGCCACTTGACTTGCTTGCCCTATTTTGGGAGAAAATATTCTTCCCTGATTTAGAGTCTCTTTGCATGAGGCCTCCATGATCAAGGCATGCTTTACTGAAGTCCCTCTCCTTTATTTGAAGTCGTTCCTCACAATTGCATGCCCTGAAGGTGCAGTTAAGTGGCAAATCTATTGAGGTTTGAATTTTTGCCAGTCAAACTTGCTAATCATCCCACCCTGGGATGAATGCTTACCGGTTTATAATCGTCCCAAGGTGGGACGAGTAAGAAGCAAAGTGCTAAAAAGGTGCCAAATTGACCTCTGACCTTCCAAACTACTATGGGAGTGGTTAGGACCACTGTTTAACCTCTGGGGGCTATGTATGTCAATTCGATCAGTGCTTGTCATCACATAATCAAATTGGTGTTGTTTTGGTGTCTACAAATGCCCCTTTTTGGGATTTTTTGGGATGCACTGTGTGTGGCATAGTGCTAAGCAAAAATAGATAACCAAAGCACTACTGATTAAGGTTTCTCAGTAACCTAACCAACTCTTGATACCCCAAGCATGGAAAGGGCACGCATTCTTGAATCCTTGCTTCTGATGAGCTAAGGATCTTAATTCAAGTATTAACATTTTTCGATGAGGTGTTACTTGATCTTGGACATTTTTCAGTCATGAATAGGCAAAGGGCGCAACCTTTTGTCTTGGGGAACCTTGAGTTCATGATTCTAGAATACCAAGTGTTTGATCAGCCTGTGATTATTGCTTTTTTGCTACCCCAAGTAGGGGCGTGATTATCTTTGTCAATGATCCTTTGAATGCATGCCATTTATTTTATTGGGTGTGTTTTTTGTTGATTGGTAACTAAGTGTGACTACCCCCTCAAGTGACGAATCGATGAGGGAATGACCGACATGAGAAAAGCGATAAGTCACTTGACCCAAGATGACTTTTGTAAGGGTGCCTTCAGTTGTTTTTCGTTGAATGCTTATGCAGTTTTCAAACATTATGACCTATTTTTGGTGGGTTTTAACCCTTTTTGTGACGCATTTTGGAGCTGAAATTTTCAAAAATTCGTCCTTCCGTGGAGCGATCCAGCTATGGTAGCCTTCTTAGGGAGTAGGATAGTGACAATATGTGACCCCAACATCTATTTTGGATGCCAAGAATGTCAAGTGCAAAGGGGCCTTTGTTCGGCAATGTTATTGCTATTTTTGGGTGGGTTGTGACCCTTTTGGTGACGCCATTTGGGGATGAAATTCTCGAAAATCTGTCCTCCCGTGGAGTGGTTTGGCTATGGTAGCCTTATTATGGATTAGGATAGTGATTATTTGTGACCCCAACATCGGTTTTGCATGCCAATAATCATAGGTGCAAAGGCCCCTTTGTTCGGCAAGTTTATTGCTATTTTTTTGTGCATTTTGGTGCAGTTTTTGCTATTTTTGAACTTCTTGCTCTGTAATCGTCCCTGGGTGGGACGAATACCAGTTTAGTAATCTTCCTAGGGTGGGACAAGCACTAACTAGAGCGCTCATCCCGGGGGGGAAAGATTACAGGCCTAAAAGCCTATTTAAGGGCCAAAACTAGGTTTTGGGCTCATTTGCATTTGTTTTTCTTAGCGTTTGGGAACTGAGGAGGAGGTCGAGTTCGCGTAGTGAAGCGCTGTCAAATTTTCTTGGACACCATGAGTTCACGGACCGAATCATCAAGTGGTAGAGCTAAAGCGAGACCGGTGAGTGCTCCTTCTCGTTATTTTGCTTGTTGTATTTTATTGTTTAAAACCGCAATTCTTTCTTGCTTTTGTATTTCGTTTTTTGATTTAAACTAAAATAAAAACCCTAGTTTAATTTTTTTTTGTTTTGTGCTTGTTTGAATTTGTGCTTTGTGTTGCTTTGTTAAAACTAAGATCGAAAACTTAGCTAAAAAAAATTGTTTTTATTTTGTTTTATGTTTTTTATTAGTTTATACTAAGGTCAAACCCTAGGTAACTGAAAACGTTTGTTATTGTTTTTTGGTCAGCTTAGACTAGGATGAAAACCCTAGGTTAACTGTTTATTTTTGTATTTTGTTTTTTTTTTTCTTTTATACTAGGATGAAAACCCTAGGTTAGACTGTTTAATTTTTTTTTTGTATTTTGTCAGTTTAGACTAGGATGAAAACCCTAGTTAAACTGTTTAATTTTGTTTTTGTATTTTGTCAGTTTAGACTAGGATGAAAACCCTTGTTAAACTATTAAATTTTGTTTTTGTATTTTGTTGTTTTTGTTTTTTATCAGTTTAAACTAAGGTCAAATCCTAGGTAACTGAAAACATTTGTTATTGTTTTTTGGTCAGCTTAGACTAGGATGAAAACCCTAGGTTAACTGTTTGTTTTTGTATTTTGTTTTTTTCTTTTAGACTAGGATGAAAACCCTAGGTTAGACTGTTTAATTTTATTTTTGTATTTTGTCAGTTTAGACTAGGATTAAAACCCTATTTAAACTATTTAATTTTATTTTTATATTTTGTCAGTTTAGACTAGGATGAAAACCCTAGGTTAGACTATGTAATTTTTTTTTTTTATTTTGTCAGTTTAGACTAGGATGAAAACCCTAGTTAAATTGTTTAATTTGTTTTTGTATTTTATCAGTTTAGACTAGGATGAAAACCCTAGGTTAACTGTTTGTTTTGTTTTTTTTGTTTTAAACTAGAGTTAAAAACCCTAGGTTAATTTTTATTTTGTTTTATTTTTGTAGTTTAAACTAGAGTTATAAACCCTAGGTTAAATTTTGATTTTTGTAAACTAAGGTTAAAAACCCTAGGTTTGTTTGTTTTGTTTTTTTGTTTTAAACTAGAGTTAAAAACCCTAGGTTAAATGTTGTACATTTATTAAACATTTTTGTTGTACAGTTTTAGTTGAATTTGAGAATGTTTTTGCTGTACATTTTTGTTTTTGGTCATGTTTTAATGTTTTTATGTTGTTTGGTTTTGCAGGTGGTGAAGAGCCAGTACCGTGTGCTGACGGTGTTCTCTGAAGCATGAGAGGCACTAACTATGGCATACTGAGAGTGGCTTGATGTCCTTGGTCTCAAGTAGGTGACTCGATTAGAGCCTATGGTGGGGTATCGGGCCTATCTGACGGCCCTGATCAACTTGTGGGATCCCCAGACCAATACTTTCCATCTCCTAATAGGGGATATGATAGTGACTCTTGAGGATGTCTATCGAATTCTATGGATTTCTATAGACGGGCTTCCTATTTGGACTACGTCGTGTGATCAATAGATAGCCATGCTGACATGGTGCTTTTGGCATGGGCTAGAGATGGGGTGTTAGAGTAAATCACTATATAAAATATATTTATATAGAAAAGCAATTATAGTGTTTCAAACTTTAACAGCAGAATTAAAGAAAAATAATACAAACACACAGAATAAGAGACAACGATTTTAACGTGGTTCACCCAATGTGGGTTACATCCACCAAGAATTTTTAGTACTTCCTTTCTCAATCCAAGCAATAGAGGGTTACAACCTACAACCAACATTTGCTGTAATTTCCTCTCTATCTTTCCAAGGAATGAACATAGTAATTTTCTTGTCGTAGTCATCTTTGTTTTTCCTCACAACTATATATAAGAAAAAAACAAAAAAAACAAACTGCTTTTCTTAATACATTCCAAGATTAACATTGAGTTCCCAACATCTAATTTTGGGATAAAAACAAAAAAACTTTCCCTGCTGTCCTATTGTAAATCCGAAAACTTTCTCTGGTAGACTAACAGATCGTAAATCTGGAAACTTTCCCTGCTCGTCCTGCAGTAAATCCAAAAACTTTCTCTGTTTAGCCTCCTAATAATTAGGCTCCATTTCTAACAATCTCCCACTTGGAGACTAATTCCATTGCACCATACTACAACCAAGGACTAAAAAATTCTCATCATGTCCTCTTATTCCTTAAGGCCAACTGAAGTTGAGCAAAAACTCAACTTTTCTCTTGACACCACTTTTGTAAGCATGTCAGTAGGATTTTGTGATGTGTGAACTTTCCCTAATTTCAAAGATCCATCTTCCACTACTAATCTAATGAAATGATACCTGAGTTTGATGTGTTTAAGTTTTAAATGGAATGTTGAATTCTTTACAAGGTGTATAGCACTATGGCTATCAATCCACAACCTATTATCCTCTTGCTTCTTCCCCAGTTCTTCCATTAGTCTTTGCAACCAAACCATCTCTTTGCTTGCTTCTGTAGTAGCAACATATTCAGCTTCAGTGGTTGAAAGGGCAACTACGTGTTGGAGTTTAGAAATCCAACTAACCGCTCCTCCTCCTATAGTAAAGATGTAGCCGGGAGTGCTCCTTCCACCATCAAGATCACCTGCCATATCAGAATCTACAAAACATTTCAAGCATATATTAGAGACTCCAAAATTCAAAGAATAATTTGAAGTTCCTCTCAAGTACCTGAGTATCCATTTTACCGCTTGCCAATGTCCTTTTCTCGAATTACTCATAAATCTACTCACTACTCCCACTACGTGGGCAATTTCTGGTCTTGTACAAACCATTGCATACATCAAGCTTCCAACATCTGATGCATAGGGAACCTTAGCCATATTATCTTATTCCTTTTTGTGTCTTGGGACACAAATATTTGGTGAGTTTGAAATGCTTTGCCAATGGAGTAGCAACAGACTTTGCATTGTTCATGTTGAATCTCTTTCAATGTATTTTTCTTGTGATAATTTCAGAGTGTGACTCTCCTTGTCTCTTGTTATCCTCATACCAAATATTTGTTTGGCTTCTCCCAAATCCTTCATGGCAAAGGATTTAGCCAACTTCTTCTTGAGCATGTTTATATCTTGCATATTTGATCCTGCAACTAACATGTCATCCACATACAATAGCAAAATAACATAGTTACCATTTCCAGTTTGCTTAAAATATACACAATGATCACTTTGACATCTTTCAAACCTTTGATTAGCCATGAACTTATCAAATTTTAAATACCATTGTCTAGGAGCTTGTTTTAACCCATACAAGCTCTTTTTAAGTTTACATACCCAATCCTCTTTACCTTTCACCTGAAAGCCTTCTGGTTGGTGCATATAAATTTCCTCCTCCAAATCACCATGAAGAAATGTTGTCTTCACATCCAATTGCTCCGGATACAAATTTTCTATAGCTACAAGACTCAAAATAGCTCTAATAGAGGTCATTTTTACAACTGGAGAAAAAATCTCATCAAAATCAATACCTTTTTTCTGAGAAAATCCCTTGACCACTAGTCTTGCTTTGTATCTCTTATGCCCTTCATTCTCCTCTTTAATCCTGTACACCCATTTATTGGTCAACGCTCTTTTACCTTTGGGTAGCTCAACAAAATCCCAAGTTTGGTTGTGGAATAAAGAGTCCATTTCTTCATTCATTGCAAGCTCCCACTTATTCTTGGTATCCATCTGTAATGCTTCCTGAAAACATTCTAGCTCACCAGCATCAGTATACAAAAATATAATCAGAGAAACGTTGAGGAATTTTACTTATCCTGGTAGATCGTCTAACAACACTTTTTGGAGATTGAGGTGCTTGTTGTTGCTGCTATACATTTTGATCTTCTACCACTTTTGGAGTTACCTTTTCTATGTGTACATCAAGGTTTATGTATTCAGCAATTTCCTCTTTCTATTTCTTTCCCTGCAACCGATATTTATACAAGTTTTTTTCATTAAATATGACATCCCTACTTCTAATGACTTTTCGGTTATCACAATCCCATAATCTGTAACCCAAGCCATCAATACCGTAACCAATAAAATAGAACTTTTGGGCCTTAGCATCTAACTTATTTATGTTCTCTTTGTCTATATGCATAAAAGCCTCACATCCAAATACCTTAAGGAAAGAATATTTTACTAGTTTACCTATCCAAAGCTCTTCTGAAATTCCTCCATCCAAGGCACTAGACGGTCCTCTATTAATCAGATATACTGCAGTATCAACAACATGAGCCCATAAAAATAATGGTAAGCCTACATGTATTCTCATGCTCCTAGCATGCTCCATGATGGTTCTATTCATTCTTTCTGCAACCCCATTTTCTTGTGGTGTTCTTTGAACTACCTTGATTCTTCTAATTCCATTTTTAGAACAAAACACATCAAATTCTCTACTGCAATATTCTCCACCATTATCCGACTTTAGACACTTTAACATTTTTCCAGTTTCATTTTCAACTAATGCTTTCCAATTCTTAAAGGTATTAAAAACATCACTTTTATTCTTAATGCAATATATCCATGTTTTCCTTGTTGCATCATCAATAAAAAGTACATAGTAAGAGGAACCTCCAAGAGAAGTTACCTGAGTCGGGCCCCAAACATCCGAGTGCACAAGATCCTATTTATCTTTCTTCCTTTCCTTGCCATCCTTGAGAAATCTAACTCTCTTTGCTTTACCATAAACACAATCCTCACAGAATTCCAAATCAATCTCTTTTAACTTAGGCAATAACTTTCTTGAATGTAAAATTTCCATACCTTTTCCACTCATATGGCCAAGTCTTTGGTGCCACAAAGATGCACTCTCACCTCTAGAAACTAAATTCATGGAGCAGATGAGAAAAATCAATAAGTAAATAAAGAGTACCCACCAATTTACCTCTAGCTACTATCAATGAACCTTTAGTAACTTTCCAAGCATTTTCTTCGAATGCAACCGTGTATCCTTCACCATCAAGCTTACTTGCCGATATAAGATTTCTCTTTAAATCTAGTATGTGTCTCACCTCTTTAAGAGCCCATTGACATCCATTTGGGGATTTAATCAAAATATTTCCAATACCCACAATTTTACATGGTTGGTCATTTCCCAATAGAACCTGTCCATAATCTCTAGAAACATAATCTATGAAGTATTCCTTATGTGAGGTAGCATGGAATGAAGCACCACTATCAATTACCCAATAATCACTATTTCTATCAAGAGATAAGATTAAAGCATCTTGTAGAATTTGTCTAGTAATATTGGCTTCTGAAGTGTTACCATTATTATCATTACCTTCATTTCCATCACCCTTTATTTGCCAACAGTCCTTCTTGAGATGACCCTTTTTGCCATAGTGCCAACACTGTAGCTTTCCTTTTCCACGTGATTTAGATCTGCCTTTGGATTTTCCATGATGTGAACTCTTGCCTCTTTCTCTTCCTCTTCCTCTATTCTCAATAGTTAAGGCGGTGCTAGATGATTCTCCTGTGGTTTTTCTTCTCATGTCCTCACTGAGTATCACACCAACCACATCATCAAATTCTAATTTATTTGAACTCAAAGCAGAGTTACTTACCGCCATTACCAAACTGTTCCAACTTTCTAGAAGAGAGCATAAGATTAATAAGGCCCTAAGCTCATCATCAAAATCCAATCCTACTGAATGCAATTGATTAGTGACAGTATTAAATTCATTTAAATGATCATGCACAGATCCTCCTTCACTCATTTTCATGTTAAATAACCTTTTCATTAAGAATACATTATTTGATGCTGATGGTTTCTCATACATCTTGGCCAACTTATCCATGAATCCCTTGGTAGTCTTTTCATCGGAGATGTTGAAGGCTACGGTGGCTCCCAAGCACAACCTCACAATACCCAATGCCTTTCTATCAAGGAGACTCCACTCCTCATCAGACATAGATGAAGGTCTCTCTGTTTCCCCCTCAAGAGGTAATTAAAGATCCTTTTGGTACAAGTAATCCTCCATTTGCATCTTCTAGAATTGAAAATTCTGGCCATTGAATTTTTGAACTCTAACCTCCCTTCTTTCGCCATTGCTCCCACTTGATCCAAAAATTCTCCTTCTGTCAAGTGCACCCAACAAAACAACCGCTCTGATACCACTTGTTACCGTAAATCACTATATAAAATATATTTATATAGAAAAGCAATTATAGTGTTTCAAACTTTAACAGCAGAATTAAAGAAAAATAAGACAAACACACACAGAAGAAGAGACAATGATTTTAACATGGTTCACCCAATGTGGGTTACATCCACTAAGAATTTTCAGTCCTTCCTTTCTCAATCCAAGAAATAGAGGGTTACAACCTACAACCAACATCTGCTGTAATTTCCTCTCTATATTTCCAAGGAATCAACATAGTAATTTTCTTTTCATAGTCATATATGTTTTTCCTCACAACTATATATAAGAAAAAAACATAAAAAACAAACTGCTTTTCTTAATACATTCCAAGATTAACATTAAGTTCCCAACATCTAATTTTGGGATAAAAACAAAAAAACTTTCCCTGGCTGTCCTGTTGTAAATCCGAAAAATTTCTCTGGTAGACTAACAGACTGTAAATCTGGAAACTGTCCCTACCCGTCCTGCAGTAAATCTAGAAACTTTTTCTATTTAGCATCCTCATAATTAGGCTCCATTCCTAACATGGGGGTGGATAGTCCAATGGAGAGGGCAGAGGGGGATTTCCTGATTGGCGGTATTTTGGTGCGATGGTGGCTAGAGAGGGGCGTGTTGGGGGTGAGGCATGCATTATTGATGACCCTCATCTCCAACATGCTGCTGCCCGACTCATCAGGCGTGAGGTTCTCGTGGAACCTGCTAGAGGTAGTTTTTAGACTTATGGAGTGTCTGACAGAGGCACCCCTGATTATGAGGTGGTTACAAACACTATTGGAATAGCTTTATGATGAGTTGTACGAGGTCCATTATCGGAGGTGGAAGAGGATTGGGTGTAGCTACCTCTTGTAGTGTTGGGATGGCAACACATAGCTGTGGAGCGACCACAGGGTTTGCCATGGACCACTTGGGCAGAGATGGTGGATAGGGAGATAGGGTATGCGACTCTATGGTGGCGGTCTAAGGAGCATGGGCAGAGTCAGCGGTGGGTAGGTGTTGTAGGGCACTATGTCGATTTCTTCGCTTGGCTTGCTCCAGGGGAGGTGTTCTGGCACCCATACCAAGACTGTCCAGCTTGGCCTGAGGCTGGAGAGTGGCTCCGGCAGGTGCATAGGGGGAGATGGTTGATTGGGCGGTATGGGATCGAGCATGAGTACTTCCTGTACATCTGAGTGACATGATATTTTGGGGTGCACCATGGGTTGCATGGCAAGCCTTTGATCTATCAGCATTGGAGCAATGATAGGACTCTAGCCTAGTCGATCATCGAGCCGTTGGGTGACGAGTCAGATGCAATGATTGATGTCCTTGACATGGACAACGTCAGGGTGACTGATGAGTACGACCAATGGTGGACGATGTGGTGGTGGCAAGGCGAGGGGCATCTAGGTGGTCTAGAGGTGGCAATAGCAAGTGGTGAGGGTGTAGAGGCATCGGGAGAGGGTTGGGGGGTTCCGATCAAGGATGCAAAAATGGTGGAGGTTGACAGCTTTAGGGGGGATGATTTTGGGATTCCAGAACAGCTAGATACGCAGGACGTCTTGAAGCAGTGGGAGTCAGAGCATCCTATAGTCTTGAATATACCTATGCCTCAGGTAGTCCCAGAGGGTGTGGAGGTGAGGCATCATGCTGAGATAGTGCAATTAGAGGATCTACTTCGAAGACAGGATGAGGAGCTTGGGGATGCTCTCCAGGAGAGGGATCTCCTATGGACTTAGTTGGCAGAGCGGAAGAACACATTGGCTATGTACCATCAACGGGATGGGGACATAGATGCTTTATGAGAGAGGGATCTCCTACAAACTCAGTTGGCACAACGCGATGACGTAGTGGCTACGTACCATCGATGGGAGATGGATTTGTTTCAGCACCGAATGAAGTTGGAGGCAGAGATTATCTGCCTCGGTGGGCGGTTACCTAAGCTCCTTGGAGGCGAATCTTCGCATCAAATGAGAGACAGCAAGACTGAGTAGTTTGCTTCCTCTCATTGCAGGCGACTGGATGAGGGGGGCACTAGTGGGCATGATGCGAGGGCTAGTAGCAGCCACCCTGAGAGGTCCCATAGGACCCACACCATGGGGGGGTAGTTCCTATCGTACCGATCCTACGTGATCATGGTGGTCGACACCCTAGGCTTGGGGGTTTTTGAGTTTGTGATGTGATTTGCGAGGTCAGAGGACTGACTTATTGTAGCCTACGGGCATTTTGACGATATATATACATGACTTTTCTTTTTTGGTTATACACTTGTCATGATTTTTTTTTCTTTTTATGCACATTTATTTATGATGATGTATGCATTTGTTATTATGAATGCGACATTTCTAATTATATGATGTATGCATATGGAATGGATGAAATGATGTGTTAATAACTTGTCGATGGCACCATAGACTGTACAAGATTTACTGGCTTGTTGTACTATGTGGTTGCTTTGTGGATGAATTTGCATGTGATAATTTTGTTTTGGTATTTTTTGTATTTTTTGATGGTGATGTAAGTAATGAAATGTACCAGTTGTTTTAAAATGTAGTTAAGGTTTTTCTGAGATTCAAATGTTTTAACTAACTAGCCAAGACTGTACATTTATCTCTCATGAATTTTGAACAAGGTATGAATCAGAATTGAGTTTGACCAAGTTATTGTACATACCTGTGTGTGCGATTGAGTTTGTTTATGTGGTATTTGTTAGGATACCGCCAGTGCCAGATAGGTTGTCAACCAAAAATGTACTGAGGATCACCTAATTAGCTCCACTAACTTCTTTATTGTATTTAGTAATATTAATCCATAAGACAATCTAAGGTACCATAGGCTAGCTCATCCACATGCAAACATTGGTCTGCTCACACGCAAAGCTAATGTGATAGACATATCATCATGCATTTAGGATACCGCCATTGCCAGGTAGGCTGTCTACCAAAGCCATAATGAGGATCACCTAGATGGTTTTTCAAATGTTGAGAATTCCAAGGATTTAAGCTCGGGCGTCTTTCAGTTGCTCAACTTGTTGGGATACTTGCTCGCATGCATAGTGATAAAAATCACTGTTTATTTTTCTTTTTTTGTTTTTCTTTTTGAGCAAGGAGTTTGAATAGTGGTGATAACCACTGTTATTTGATTTTGCTTTATAGGTTGCAAAGTTGAGCTCGTAGGTTGTTGGCTTGTGAGTGACATTGATCCATTTTGGCTTTGGGGATGACTACCCATCCTGGTTAGGGATGTGTAGTACGAATCCTTACAACTTTGGGGACCAAAGGTGAGCGCAGATATTAGTATGTAGTGGCATTGATCTTTTAGGTCTTGGGGATGACTACCCATCCTTGTCAGGGGCATGTAGTATGAATCCTTATGACTTTGGGGACAAAATATGATGGAGGATCTAATTATGTAATGGCATTGATCTTTTAGGCCTTGGGGATGACTACCCATCCTTGTCAAGGGCGTGTAGTACGAATCCTTATGACTTTGGGGACCAAAGGTGTTTGGGGATTTTTGTTAGTGGTGAAAACCACTGTTTATTAAGGGGAATTAGATGGGGAAGAGCTTGTCCTTTTGTCAATTCTTAGCATTCTTGAACCATTCACACAGGGGGATGAGTAGGCTAACCTTTCACCTATGGTACCCTAGACTGCTTTGTAGGTTTCTCTTGTGTTCACACAACTTGGGAATTTTTACGTGTTTTAACTTGTGTTGGGATGCTACGTAACAAGGTGTGATCCAAGTAAAACTTGACCTTAATAAAATATGTTTGACTTTGTACAGTTCTTGGCTAGAAATCTAATGATAGCTGAGTGACGAAAAACCCTAGATACATTAGAAGACAACTGACTATGATATGATGCAAAATGTAAATGGCGTTTATTTTTGATGGACTGTTGACAAAGTGGAAAAATGTGGAAAATGATGGAGTTGCTGAGTAATTACAGTCTATGATGCATTTGACCTGTATGACCAACAAATATGGAATGTATGTTTGCGATGCCTAATGCAATTTATGTTTTTTGTGTTTTAATTTTTAAGAGTATGCATGGAAGTGAGATGCAATTTTTTTGCTATTTTTGATTATTTTATTGTTTTGTTTGTTTTTGAATATTTGTTTTTTACCAAGCGATTGTGGGAACCCTTGGAGATTTTTGTTTGACCAAAGGGTTTATGGATACCTTTGGGGCATTTTAGGTTGACCAAGCGATTGTGGGAATCCTTGGAGCATTTCGGTTTGACCAAAGGGATTATTGATACCTTTGGGGAATTTTAGGTTGACCAAGCGATTGTGGGAATCCTTGGAGCTTTTGGGGTGCCCAAAGGGTTTATAGATACCTTTGGGGTGTTTTAGGTCGACCAAGCGATTGTGAGAATCCTTGGAGCTTTTTAGGTTTGACCAAGCGATTGTGAGAATCCTTGGAGCTTTTGGTTTGACCAAGCGATTGTAGGAATCCTTGGAGCTTTTTAGGTTTGACCAAGCGATTGTGAGAATCCTTGGAGATTTTTAGGTTTGACCAAGCAATTGTGAGAATCCTTGGAGCTTTTTAGGTTTGACCAAGCGATTGTGAGAATCCTTGGAGCTTTTGGTTTGACCAAGCGATTGTAGGAATCCTTGGAGCTTTTTAGGTTTGACCAAGCGATTGTGAGAATCCTTGGAGCTTTTTAGGTTTGACCAAGTGATTGTAAGAATCCTTGGAGCTTTTTAGGTTTGACCAAGCGATTGTAGGAATCCTTGGAGCTTTTGGGTGGGCTATGGCTCTCTAAATGTGGAATGGCCTCAAATGACTGATGTTCAAGGGTTCTAGTTCCTTGATTCCTTCAAGAGAGGCAAGCCGGTATGTTCTAGGTCCTATTTTACTATCAATTACATAGGGACCTAACCAGTTTGCCACAAATTTGTCCCTTAGATGGGGCGGCAAGTTAGAATTGTGTTGGTTCTCTTTTAATACCAAGTCACCAACCTAAAAGTCCCTCAGGTGAACTTTCATGTTGCATGCTTTCTTAAGTCGCTCTTGATAGATACGTAAATACTCAAGAGCATTGATGCATCATTTGTTGAGCAAAGTAAGTTGATCTAACTGGGCCTACCACGCAGTGTCATCATTGATGAACTCTTGCATTGATATGCGCAGGGAAGGTATTTCCAAATCGAGAGGCATGACTGCCTCAAAGCCATACACCAACAAAAATGGAGTTGCCCCAGTGGGTGTTCGAATGCTAGTGCGATAAGCCCATAGGGCAAGCGAGATTTGAATGTGCCAATCCTTGTGACTATCTATGACCATATTTTTGAGGATTGCAACTAGCATTTTGTTTGACGCCTCTGCTTGCCCATTTGACTACGGATAATAGGGTGTTGAAAAACTGTGCTAAATTTTGTACTTTGTTGTCAATGCACACACATATTTATTCTTGAATGATGTCCCATTATCCAAGATGATCTTGGATGGAATACCAAAATGACATATGATGTTATGCAAAATAAACTCCGCAATGTGGGGTCCAATCGTAGAGGTAAGCGGAATTGCTTCCACCCACTTGGTGAAGTACTGTGTGGCCGTTATGATGAACATGTGATGACCTGACAATGCAAGGGAGATCTTTTTTATTAGATCTAAGCCCCACTTTAAGAATAGCCAAGCCTATTGGATTGGTTGCAAGGCCTGAGAAGGTACGTGTGTCAAGTTAGCATGGTATTGACACTTTACACACTTCCTTACATAAGCGCAACAATCTCATTCTAAATATGGCCAATAATAGTCCATGTAAATAATGCACTTTGTGATGGTCATACTGCTAAAGTGGCCATCACATGTACCATTGTGAGCTTGGGTGATCGCCCAAGTGGACTCCTGTTGGTCCAATCAATGGAGGAGGATTCCTTCATAGCTCTGATGATACAAAATGTCTCCTAGCAAGACATGTTTTGTTGCTTTCTATTTAAATGATCTTTTCATAGCATGTGTCAATCCAAGTGGGAGGTTACCTAGCTTGAGGTAATCTTTGATGGGTGTGTACCAATCCTGTTGATCAGAAACCTCGATGGTATGAATGGCCAATCCCTCTTGAAGTTCATCCCTAGAAAAAGCTAAGCAGGAACAAACTTGTAAGAATAGTGTGGTGTTGCTATTAAGAGGGGTTGGGGAGAACAATGACCCCCAGTTGGCATGATTCAGACTATCACAGATTCAAGAGAACTTATCCTGAGATGGTTCAATCTCGATCAGGTGGATTCCTAGCATTAGGTTAGAGCTTGCATGCTCCATCATGGATTGTGATAATTTTTTTACTTGAATGGTTGTCATCTCACCAGAAGGGTCTTGTGGGATTAGTGACCCTAGGGAGGAGTATCCACAAAACAATTTGATGATCGAGGGAGTGCCTCGATGTTGTACCATTCAAGCTATGGCAGGAATCTATCCATAAGGGCTTTGTAGGCCTGCATAACTGGGCTTTTACATTGGAATACCACTTTTACTTTGTTGATAATTAACAGTGAATCACCAAATATGTTCAGGCACTTGATGTTCATGGTGATTGTTATCTGAAGACCTATGTCGAAGAATAAGGTTATGTCAGCCTGTGACTCAGGCTCATTAGAATCTGGCGATTCTAAGACATGGAAGACCCCATCATCGGGTAGCTCTATGGTCAGAGGTTGATCGTCTTCGAGAGGAGCCTCTACTAGTTTATCGGTGATGACTTTACCTTTGATGGACTTATGTCCAATGAATTCGATGTCAAACTTCGTCAAAAACATGATCCATTTCATCGTGCGGCTACTATGATAAGTATGACTCATCATGTACCGTAATGGATTCTCCTTAGACACAACATACATCGTATTGATCAACATGTAATGGTGTAGCTTTTTGGTAGCAAATACCATTTCCAAGCATAGCTTCTCGATGTATGCATAGTTAAGTTCATAACTGACCAAGGTGCGGCTAAGATAGTAAGTAGCCTGTTCTTTATGTAGTTCATTTTTTTGGGCTAGCATGGCACCCAGTGCCACCTCAATAGCTGAGATGTATAAGTAGAACGACACTCCTGGTCTAGGTGGTGCCAATACTGGAGGTGAAGCCAAGTATTTTTTGATGTCGTCGAAGGCTGACTGGCACTCGTTATCCCAGTGAAATGCTACCCCCTTGTGCAATAATTTATTCATGGGTCGGCACTTGTTAGATAGTTGCGCTATGAAGTGCTTGATTGATGCAAACTTTCCCTACAAGCTTCTGAGCTGCTTGATGGTAGTTGGGGGAAGCATTTCAAGGATTACCTTGACTTTGTTTGGGTCTACCTCGATTCCTCGTTTAGAGACTATGAAACCCAAGATTTTTCCATATATGATGCCAAATACGCACTTCTTGGGGTTTAGTCTGACTCTGTGTTCGATGAGGCAATAGAGGATCTTGCTTAAGTCATCAAGGTGATCTGGGCACAACAAATATTTGGCCAACAAATCATCCATGTAATCTTCCAAAGTTTTATGCATGTGATCATGGAAGATGTATGTCATGGCACGTTGGTAGGTGGTGCCAGTATTTTTAAGGCCAAAGGGCATGACCTTATAACAAAATGTCCCCCAAGGCATTATGAACACCATTTTTAGTTGGTCCTCGAGATTGATATGAATCTGATTGTATCCTGAGAAACCATCCATGAGGGAAAGCATTTCATGGCCCACTGTAGCGTCTACCAATGCGTCGATGTTGGGCAAGGGGAAATCATCCTTGGGACTCGCTTTGTTTAGATCTCAAAAATCGGTGCATATGCAAATCCTCCCGTTAGGCTTCTTTATAGGTACCATGTTGGATAGCCACGGTGGGTAATCCCCACAGATGACAAAATGTGCATCCAACAACTTTTGTAGCTCATATTTGACCATTAAGGCTACTTTTGGATGCATCTTACGTAGTTTTTGCTTTATTGTCAGATCAATCGTTAGATTATGCATGACTAGCTATAGATCTAGCCCCGACATGTCTTTGTAGGACCATGTAAAAACCCCCTTCTTCTCTTTGACAAGGGCAATGTAGCTGGCTTGCTCTTCGAGGGATAGAATTACCCCTATCTTGATGATCTATGGATTCATTGGATCAGAGATGATGTCTACATCAGTCGTCTCCTTGAATGACATGTGGGATCCATCCTCCAACTGGTGTGGAGTTGGGATCAAGTGGATATTATTTGCTAAATTTAGATCTACATTCAGAATTTTGGGTTCTTTTTCAGTGTGGAAGACATCCTGAGTCTGTCATGGGGTGAAATGGAACATCCCACCGCAAGTCCAATACTCTTATGGGGATGGTGGTGTGTAAGAGTGATCCTAGTCTATAGCATCTAGGTCTAGATGCAATGGTCGTGTTGGGTCGGTTGGGTTATGGATGGGGGCGATTAAGTCAATGGAGATCATGTTGATGAAATGATTTTGGTCTCCATTACCATGGGTGTGGTGACTCGAACATCCTTGGTGATCTTTGTGCTCTGGATCTAGCTCTGTGGGTACTAGCACAAATGGATCGACCCTATGTGCAGATAAAAGGGTAGGGTCTACCCTTGGCAATGATGGCTCTATAGTGTCTATGGGTGGAAGGTGCTCTCTGTATTCCTGAAGTGGTGGGTGTAGTAGTTGGTCCAACTGTGCCTGGTTTAGGTGCCACCTATGCCTTGGCCCCATGTGTAGCTGTTCAAACATGTTGTCAATGTCAAAGATCCATAGGACTTCGTTGGCTCTGATAGCTATTTGCAACATGTGAGGCTCATCTTGCTCGAGTAAATTGATCTGGTCCCATTGAGTTTGTTCTGCTCTCTACGGGAGGACCTAATTCTCTTGAGGTGGCATTTGCTCGATTGGAGCATTCAAGGGGAACATTGTCATGAAGCTCTCCTGATAATCATCTATGGGTGTCACTTGCGAGTGATTGCTATCAGACTCGAAATGGTCCCAAGGTGTCATCTCACACTTGGACTCATCTTCAGAAGACCCTTCTTGGCCTTACCTATATCCCTCTTGTAGGTGAGTCCTCAAACTTTCTCCTTTCTCGATCGAAGGGAAAGAGTTGTTAAGGTCAACAAGGTTGGTTGTTAACAATGGGAGATAATCCCCCAATGTATATGTTGTGTTAGGATTGGCATAATGATCTAATGCCAACCCATCCTTGTTGCCTATCCCTAGGCCTTGCATGTTCTCTACCAATATGTCAAGAGGCAGAGGGTGGTTGAACCCTACTCTTGACTTGTTGTATGGCATATGATATCTTGGTTGGAAAATAATGCGCAATCCTTGCTCATATCTACCCAACCCATATCCATGCCAATTGCATTGGCCAAGATATCTCAAAGCAAAGTTTGGGTTGGACAAATAGTTGACGTCCTCAGCAAAGGTCTCTTCATATTCTTCTTGCATGTAAGGTTCAATGCTATTATTGAGGCCCCCATATACAAAGTTTGTCTTATTTGGTGGGTAGCCTAGAGGAACAATAGTGTCGATGGGGAGGCAAGGTCTCCCCATGTCCTGCATGGACTCAAGTGCGGGTGTTGCTACAATGTTCCACACTAGATACTCCCCCAGGCCCGTATTGGCCATATTAATGGTGATCATTGGCAGTGGAGGGGGAGGGAATGGGAGTTCTTCCTAGGTCCACTCCATGTAGGGTGAACTAGGTGTCTCAACTTCCATTCTGCTAGGCATCTCTTCGATAGAGATGGTTGAGACTGATGGCGGTGCTTCTTCCAGGGGTTTCTTCCCCTTGTCCTTAGGTGTGGCCACCATAGGTAGTGTCAGTGAAGGACCAGAGGATGAAGATGGACCTGGATGGGGATCTAATGGACTTAATAGCGAGGATGTATGTAGAATCAAAACCTATTTAGATGGATTCAACTAAAAATCCAAATGTGTCGATGGAAGGGTCGATTGCGACATCAGATGCACTGTTTTGCAATACTTGAAGGGCTTTAAATCTATCGGGACTACATGCACCTGCCCTTCGAATGTGTACTTTAGGCACTGATGAGCTATCAAAGGGACACACTTCATGTCCCTAATCCAAGGCCGGCCTAGCAAGATGTTATAGGCCATATCACCTTCCAAGATGTGGCACAATGTAGGAATAGTCTTCTGTCCCACCTGGATGGGCAGGACGATTGTGCCAACCATTGAGCATATCGCATCATTGAATGCTAGCAAAGTATAGGTGGAGGTCACGATGTGAGATGCTGGCAACTTCAGGTGTTTCAATGCTGTTATTGTAATTATGTTGTTGGACAAGCCAGTGTCCACCAACACCCTCTTAAACGAAGTCCCATTGACCCGTGTAATGACGTGCAGGGGTGGATATGCCATATCACCAGTCATAGATTTTAGTTTGTCTTCTCTAAAGGTGATGACTGGTTCTATACATCATTTTACATGTCCCACAAAGTTGTTGAAAGAGTTTGCTTCGTGGGGCTGTAGCTCGATGGCTTTTAATATCTCCATTAGAGCCTCCCGATGGGGCGATGATTATTGAATGAGCTCGTAGATGGAGAGCCTAGCCGACATGGTCCTTAAACTTTGGGTGAGTCTAGTTCAAATCGTGGCCACTGGTCTAGGTGGAGGAGGTTATGTAGGGTGTTTTTAAGGTTGTGACGTTGATGGAACCTCTCCTGTAGCTACTACGAGGGTAGTTGTGCTTGGGTACCTCTTGTTCCGAGTCACTATGCTTATCATCCCTACATACCCATGCATGGGGCAGTTATGTGTCACCTCATTGACTTGAAGGGTTTTTGCCTACGTATCATGGGTAGGTAGGGGGTCTTTGAAGAATCCCATTTGTTGGTTGTTTGGCACCACGAGGTTATCCACTGCCAGTGTCTTATTATCTATTAGGTCTTTCACAAAGCTCTTGAACTTACAACATGCGTAAAGGTCATGTCCTTTCTGTCGATGGAATCTACAGTACAAGTCTTCCCTATAGCCCTTAGGTTTTGGCATGTTGGGGTCTATGGGTTAACTTTCTGGCAGGTTTATCAAGTTTGTCAGAGACAAACGGTCAAACAAGGAGTGTTTGGACTCTATGAAGGGTGTGAATTATCGCCTGGGGTGACGCTACTAATTTTTCTCTTGTCAATGATTCTATCTTTCATAACTGTCAAGAGGAACTACCTGATAGTTAGCCTATGAGGCTTGTGTCATCTGTGTAGGCTTTTATATGTTTATGGCAACCTGATTGACCGTAATGGGTTTCAGTTGTGTTGACCCAATTTTGGAATTTTTGGGCCACTCTTTCTTGTGTGGCTTGGCAATCTCACCATCTTGTATCTTGATCTCCTCAATGATTCTGGATTGCGCCAAGGCTTCCTCAAGAGTGGCATATTGCTGTAGCTACAATAGCATGAAGATTGATCTCAAACAAATTTTCAAGAAAATTTGGGTCAGGTCGGCCATAGGATGGAGGTAGGGAAGCTTTGAAAGCAATGTCCTCCACCAATTTCCATAGGCCACCATGGTTTCTTCCTCATACTGCCTGAGGCTAGCTAGGTCGCTTAGTGACACCTTCTTCTTGGTATTGAAGGTGAAGCATTCAAGGAATGCATCCACTAGCTGATCCAAGTTACTGATGCTATGTTTTGGAAACTGAGTGAACCAATACGAGGCATGGCCTATGAACATGGTTATAAGTGTTCTTAGTAGTAAAGCATCATTGTACTAAATTCCAAAGCATTGGCTCAAGAATCTAGTCACATGCTCTTGGGCATCCTCCTCCCCTCTAAATATTGCCAACTAAGGCAGTTTAAAGTGTTCAGGGTATGGGGATGCCTACACTGATGGATGCATAGGGTGACTGTGGAGCTGGCGTAAAGTGGGATTTTGGGGCCCATAAGACTTGGTCTCCATAGACTCTAAGTGCTCTAGCAATGCTTTATATGCATCGAAGGATTTGATGTCTTCCTCGGTTTTCTCCCACTACGGGCTACGGGGAACTTGAGGCCTATGGAGGGGTAGCCGGACAGCATCCCCCCTGCCTTGGTAGGGCATTTTAGCCCACTCTTCTTCTTTCTCATACTCCTCATAGGCTTCTTAAGGAGTTCTTGGGTGAGACCTATAAACATGGGTGGGTTCCCGTGGAGGGTGCACATCGTTGTTTCTGGGAGTGGCCTCCCGCTCAGGTCTAGGAGGTCTTAGAGGTAATATTTGATAAGGTTGCAGAGACCTGTCTTGCACCAAGGGGTTGTGCCTCTCATAGAACTCTATATTATGCGTGTGAGGGGTTGAGACCCTCTCAGGAATAGTGTTCTAGTGCAATTTATCATGTTTGATGCTGAATGTGCTCTTTGCTAAGGTGGTACAGGTGCTCTAACTATTGCTGGTCTTGCTTGAGCTGTGTGATTTACGCTTGGTAGGCGGCATGTTTGGCAAAGGCCAATTCAATTTGTTCCATCGTCTTGTGTTTAGGAAGCCTATATGCCTCTCCTACATGTCTATCTCGATCGTGGTGATCCGAGATCTCTATCGGTTGCTTTCCTCTATCGAGGTTAGTGACATTCATCCGAGGCTCTGGCCTCAGTGGGTGATCTTGATACATATCAGGTGCGGAGGCACATTTCCCCCGTGTTGTGTATTTCTCTTAAGGAATGTAGTGGTATTCCTTGTGCTCCCTTTCATATATGTGAAAGGGATAGACAGAATTGGCTTGCCCTGTCTAAAGAGCCTTGTGCTCTAGATTTGGCCTATTATTTCTGATAGTAATAAGGGGTAGAGGAGGGATGATGTAATCATGTGGCCCCTACTTATGGACCCTATGTTTTTCTAGCACTTCATTGCATGGTGGCCACTCATAACGAGTGTCTAAGGGATCCCTCCCATCTATGTTGAGTGCCACGTGTATGGCCTCCTCCTGAAAGGGTCTATGCTGAGTGGGAGTGCCCCTCAATGGGGTGCCTCTATAGCCCCATTCTATAATGGCATGATGTGGACTATCTTGTGGGTCAGGCCACCAAGGTGGAATGACCAAGTCCTCAGGGCTATATCGGAGGTGACTTGTACCTATTTTTACACTTTTTGCAGCTTCTGCCCATGATTGGGATCGGCTATGGGTGTACACCATGTTGGTGTTTCTCTAAATATGTGTACATTTTTATCTTCTTTACAATTTTTTATGCTACACTAAACACAAGGGGACCACACAATCAAAGCAATGATTATCTTCTTTATGGATTAAAGTGTGCCCTAAATCCGGTTCAGTGTGTTTTGATTTTTATTTTGAAAACCTTGTAAAGAAATTTTTGTTGTATATGCAATATGAAGGCTCTTATATCTCCCAAAATGGTCACCCCTTCAATATACCACTGCCAGGCCATTATACCAAACCTCTTTATATACCCGCCCTTACGTGAGGGAGAATATTGGTACGTGAGAGCAGAACAATACATGGAACATAGGCAGTACAGAAGGGGAATCACTTTGTTTTTGACATCTACCATAGAAGACTTATCCTCATGCACTAGGAATCACCCCAGCTACACTTGGTCAGCTTTCGTCAGGATTTACGTCTAGCAACAATAGCAATCGGGGTTATGTATGCAAAAAATCAAGCCAAGGTGGTGATGAAATCCACCGTTGGCCTTGATCAAAGGTTGGGGTTTTACGACCAATGCCTTGATGTTTAAATTACCATGTGGTGTGTGGGGTTCTTTTTATTTATGCCAAGAAATAAAAACATGCAGCAAAACTCTCCTATGCAAGCAAAGAAACATGAAATGACAGAGACATAAAATAGAAAATGATAGAGGATGCTTAGACCCCCTACCTCTTCTCTGCCCAAACTGGATGCCTTTGAGTTCCTGCTCTGAAATTGCACAGAGAGCTAATCATCCCAGGGTGGGATGAATAATAGATCTGTATTCATCAGAGGGTGGCATGAATGCACATTCATCCCTAGGTGACACAAATTCTAGCTTTGTATTCACCACAGGGTGGAACGAGCAGTAGTATAGTGCTTGAAAGATTGACACATACAAGCAAAAACACACAACTTTTGATTAGAAATTTGATCTCAAAATAAAGGGACAATGTTCCCACCGTGATCGTCACTGAAAGCACGAGGATATGAAAGAAAACAAAATGGAAATGTAATGCTAAGTCCTACAAACGAGAATGCATGAAAAGAGGGAAAACAAATGAACTGAAACAAGATTTAAAAAAAATATAAGAGTGTAGCCCTTTATTTTTATTTATTTTATCAATATTGGGTTACAATACGTCTCCTCCCTTTTTAGGGGCCAGGAGCATCGGACATAGTTTGGTTACACCATGAATGATACATTCCCCTTAGGGACCTTCTACATGCCCACATTGAAAATCGGTGGACCAAACATCGTCGTCGCTTGTGTGAATGCATATATGGTTCCTTGATGTCCCTCTGTTGTTGAGATCCTGCGTTCAAAGAAACAGTAATATATAAGTAGCACCTGCGGATGGAGGGAAACATGCGATCCCTAAGGCCTATGATTAACGCATGCATAAAATGATTAAAATGATAACTAAAACATATCATAATGAGCTGAAATTTTGACAAAGGCAAGAAAAAATTACCAGGAACACACTGCAAAAGGAACAGTCAAGAAATATACCATAGATTTCTAATCACTCTAGGGTGGGACGATTAGGACTATCATAACCTGTCAGAAAGCCACCTCCTAAATGTTCAGTCCAGAGGCCTCCAAAACACCTAGAAATTTGGGGTTAGGAAAAACAGGGAATTTTTGGATGACCCAAAAGGTCATATTTGGCTAATTCAGCCTCAATCACCCTGTATCCGATGATGCTCCCTGTATGTTAGTGAAAGTGAGAAACATTGAAAGCACAGTCAAAATTCATCATAATCACATGAAATTTAAATGACAACATATGTAAGTGACCTAGAATCAAATGCAAAATGAACAGTATGGAAATATACCATATATTTCTAATCACTTTGGGGTGGGGCGATTAGGACTATAGTAGTGCGGGGGGCACCCGGGGAAGGACGCCCATCGTTTGGGGCTTGGTTTCGGCACAAATCCACTTGGGATGGGTCCAAAACCTCTTATGGGGTTGTTTCAACAAATTTTGTGGGGTATTGTGGCCAAATGTTTGGGTTTTGGGTCCGGATTGTGCTTCCAATGATCACCCAATAACCTCCCTTCCAAAATAGAGATCAAGGATGTAAGAAGCACAAACGATGGGTGAGGATGTAATTTGGCAGCACTTCGTTGCTCCAAATGCTCCTACTCTATTCTTATTTTGGGGTGAGAAGACTCACCAATTTATATACCTAGGGTCTCTTTCTTTGAATGCGCATGCGAGGGCGCCACTTGACTTGCTTTCCCTATTTTGGGAGAAAAGATTCTTCCCTGATTTAGAGTCTCTTTGCATGAGGCCTCCATGATCAAGGCATGCTTGACTGAAGTCCCTCTCCTTGATTTTAAGCCATTCCTTACAATTGCATGCCCTGAAGGTGCAGTTAAGTGGCGGACCTGTCGAGGTTTGACTTTTTCCAGTCAAACCTACTAATCGTCCCACCTTGGGACGAATGCTGATAATCATCCCGGGGTGGGATGAATACCAGTTTGTAATCATCCCAGGGTGGGATGAGTAGGGAGCAAAGTGCTAAAAATGTGCCAAATTGACCTTTGACCTTCCAAACTACCGTGGGAGTGGTTAGGACCACTGTTTATCCTCTGGGAGTTGCCCTAGGGGCTATGTATGTCAATTCGATCAGTGCTTGTCGTCACATAATTGAATTGGTGATGTTTTGGTGTCTACAGTAAGACTTGGTTCTCTATCCTTCATAAGTACCAACATTTCCATCAACGTTAGTAGATTTATCTGAAATAAATTTTTGAAGATAAAAATTTAATCTTTGAAGCAATCTTCTTTCATAGTCTATATAATATCTATATTTGAAGTGATAGGAGAAATATGAGTGATTTTTTTCCCTCACAATATTTGCATGGATTTAAACTCCAACAATTCATTTTTCATGACCATATTGATTGCAATGAATGCAAAATAGAGATGATCTAGCAATTTTATGATCAATTTTGGGAATTTCATGTTTGTCTCTCCTTAATAAGATCTAAAAACCATATGTGCATAATTGAAGCTATTCTATTTTGCATAAAATCGGTGTTGATCAATATTTTCTTGTTTTTCTTCAATTGATTCATTAGATGAATCTTCCTTTGTATAGCTATTGACTTCAAAAATTTATCATATTTTAGAGGTTCTTCCTTTTATTTCCTCTTTTCATCATTAAAGTTTATCAAGTTCTTGATCCACATTGGTATTTTTCCTATTCCACTTCTAAGAGCATTACCAAGTATGCTAGTAGACATTTGTATGACCTGAATTTTTTTATAGTCCCAAGATTTTAAGATATGTGCTCCTTGATTAAAGTATATAAACCTGATTTTGTAAAAAAAATTATAGATCCTTAGATTTGTAGACTACTTGTAACTCCCACCTCATTTTAGATTTTTAAGAAAGCTTATATCTTTCCCACTTGATAATATTAGACATATATTAATGTTATCAACTTTTGTAGAATATCTTATGACTCCTTAATGTTTTGAAGTATGCTATAGTGATTTTTTTTTAAAATATAGTTCAAT
Source organism: Wollemia nobilis (assembly GCA_028583015.1). Classification (NCBI taxonomy): domain Eukaryota; kingdom Viridiplantae; phylum Streptophyta; class Pinopsida; order Araucariales; family Araucariaceae; genus Wollemia; species Wollemia nobilis. Next base: position 314,760 of record JAQPPZ010002533.1, read on the forward strand.
ATTTGGTTGATTTTGTACAAGTTTTGCAAGCATCAAAAATCAACTTTTAAACACCTTATTATTCCTAATTAAACTAAGCATTATTTCAGTTTTGAAGAGGTTTTGATGTTGGAATTTTTTTGTCCCTTTTTTTAAAAATTTGAGACAAATAAAAATAAATTTATCCAACCTTAATAAAATCCCTAAATAACCTCTTTTATATCCCTTGGATTATTTCTAATTTCCAAATAAAATAAATTTGATATAGTAATCCTTATGAGTCTCAAGTTTGGAGAAATAGAGAAATGATAATAATAATTGCAATATAGTTTAATCCAAGTTGAATTCCTTATTCCTCCTAAGTAAGATTTAAAATATTAAAATAATAAGATAAGTCACCCCTTTAGTTTTCAAAACCTAAGTTTTAACCTTAGTTTATAATCCTTATAAATCCAACTTATGAAAGAAATAATAAATGTGATTTAGACCTTACCTTATGGATGCAATATCTCCTCAATATTTGGTTCTTTCAACAGATGAGTATAATAGCGTATATGAGGTGCCTTGATTGATCTATTTAATGAAGATTCAATGGAATGGCTTGACGTGAATGTTGTATGTATGGAACTTAATTTTGACCTTCTAAAATGGGGAGCTTTTAATGCTCCTTCTCTTTATCTTCCATGTTGCACTTTGAAATTTTATGTTGCTTCTCTCACACCTTGACTGTGCTACATTCCTCCTTCAAATATATTTGACTATGCTTCACTTTTGCATATTGATCTTAGACTTAAGATGCCTTTTAAGTGCTATTTATCATAGGCATTGTGAAAAGTGTCATTTTTGTTATGAGTGCTCCTTTATTCATATAATGCTCCAAAAACTTTGTTCAATACTTCTTGGATAAATTCAATAATTTATGGGCACTTTGTATGAAGCTAGTGGAGAATACAAAGTGTTACATATTTTCTTGTAACTCCTTCATATAAGTCTCTAGAACATTGAGAGGAATGATGATAGGAATGCCAAATATCATTTTTGCATGGACACCATTCTTGTAACACCTTTGAAGATGCATACTAGAACTCTATAACCCCTTTGCTTTGCAATGTTTCTTGTGCAGCAAGCAAGATTTCTTCTCTATAGGTGGATGGGCGATGTGCTATGGAGCTTGGGTGGCTATTCAATGCTTTTTTTGGTGAGTGGTCTTATCTAATATAGAGACCATGAATATAACACCTTTTCCTCTTTCTTCTGTACCTCTAAACTTATAGATTTTCCTGTTGATATTTTGATGTATTTTTTGAGATTGATATGCACTCACCTATATACATAAATGTGGCTTATGGATTATCTAAAATGATCTTTGATTCTACAGGTATGTGCATCCAATATGAGCCCTTGAATGACTCCTTCTATCTTGGGAGGAAGAGTGTTGATGTTTGACCTTTGTTGGCTATTATTTTCCCTACAGAAAAATGTGCCCTAATGTGGCACTTCCAAATATTCTCTTATGCCATCAAAAACCAGATTAGAGTAGTGCAAGACAATGTATTATATTTTATACAATAATGCTTTTTAATATATCTTCTTTTGCACTCTATTTCAAGATCTTAAATTTTGGTTTTGTGGTAGATTTCTTGCAATAAAAGGGTTTGAGGTTATCTTAAAAAGTAGGCATGCCTTTCCCTTTCTACCTGGACATTTTTGATAACAAGTCCAAGCTTAAATAATAGTAGATAGAAGCTTTTTAATTGATTTAATTTTTTTGCATTCCTTTTCCTTACATTCAACTTGTAATTTGTTTTATTATGAGACTCACCAAGTCTCACTTTCATAAGATTATATTTCTTTTCTTGGTTAGTTAAATTCTTCTCCAATATATTGGAGGATTCTAACTCTTTTTATGGCTTCTATTGGCCACTTCAAGTTTCAGATTTTTATGCTTCAATAGTATCTTTAGACACTTGATACAAATTAGAATTTATGCCTTTCATGAAACACAAAACTAATTTTCTTTTTGAGAGTGGTATAAGAGTACAAGTTTTTTTTAATGCACTACTATTACACATTATCAATCTCATAAAAATATCAAATTTATGCACTTATAATCTACTACAACTAATCAATTATAACCTAAAATGTATCTTTAGCAGTTATTATGCAATTTCACTATAGTCAATGTTGTAGGACTTAGTCTTTTTTTTTTCAAAAATAGATAATAGGTAGTTGATAGAAACTAATCTAAAATATAATCAAATCCTAATAAATGTACAATTGAATCCTTAAAAATAATCTTTTTTTTTTGCACTTTACAAGACTGTAATCTAAAGTCCTTTTTGCAACTTTAATCCAATATACATGTGCTCTAATAAATCTGATAAATAGTTCAATTTAATGAATATTTTTGCACCATAATTTGCAAATGTTTTTTTGTAGCTCTTCTCGTGCATTTGTAGAGGATGTATACCTTGGTGTCTAAAACACTAAGTTGCTACTTCAAGTAGGATGTCCTGCACAACTCCTTCACCAAATTATAGTCTCAAACTTTCTTTTATGAGCCTAGAATTTGGTGGCTTGTTGTCATCTTATGTTCTCTTTCTGCTATATATTTGGAGAATTCTATGTCTCTAGGGCAGGGCCTTCTTGCTGTGAGAGGTAGTCTTCAAATATTCAATATTTGGTGAGCTTCTTCTATCTTCAAGTCTTCTTGTCAAATTCTAACTTCAAGCAGGATCTTCTTCTAAGGTTTGAGACTTCTTACCAAATTCTCCTTCTAGGATTTGGTACTCCTTCCCAAATTCTTCTCTTGGGCTTGTTGTTGGATGGCGATAATTGTCCCAAGTCCTTCCCAAATTCTTCTCTTGGGCTTGTTGTTGGATTACTCTAATGAGTTCTCAAAGAACTCTCTTGATATTTTCCTAGATTCTCAATGAGACATTCTCAAGATATTTGATCTAGCAGCTTTTGATGGTCCTCCTTGAGACCTTTTCTTCTAATTTTTGCTTTTAGAAGTGTTGGTGGTGAGATATTCTCTCGAATATTCTGTTTCTACTACTTTTGGCTTCGAGTAGGACTCTTCTAGTCCTTCTTCTTATTACAAGACTAGAAGTTCTTCAATGATATCTTCTTCTGATCTCTTCTCTTTTGCTTCAGTATAATATGATTTTGAAGAATATGCTCTTCCTAACTTTCCTGTAGGAAGTCTCCCAACTCACTAAATCTTCTATTCCTACAACAAAAATATTAGTACTAAAATATTTAATCTACTTTTGAATCAGATATTCTTCTTGATTTATTATTTAAGATCAAGTCTTATGTGGCCTAATTCAATGCTAAGGCTCCTATAGCCTTTTTCAGTACCAAGAATTCTATGGTATTTTTTGTATCAAGGCTACTATGGCCTTTTTAGCATCCAAAATTCTAAGGCATTTTTAGTATTAAGGATTCTATAGAATTTTTAGTATTAAGACTTCAGTGGCTTCTTCCTCAAGTCTTCTATGACATTTCTATAGAAATGCTCTTATGGCATGTTCTTCAACTATGGAATTTTACAATCCATCAATTGATATCTTCAATCTCCTATCTTCACCATGATCCTTCACTTAGAAGTCTTCTTCTATAGTATTCTTCTCTCACATAATGAACTAACCTTTGTACTATGAGGGCATGCTGACTATTAGGTAACGAAGTTGGAGTCTTCTAGCTTTCTATCATAGGAGGATTCCCAACACTTGAAGGATTCATTTCTTATAATAAAATAAACTTTAGGCACCATTTAGAAAATTCCAGATGATCTGGATGATCTTCACTAGATGATTTGTTAATCTAGTGGATTGAAATGTTGATTCCTAGTCTTCATGAGTTTTCATAACAACTTTGTGAAAAAAACTCTAGACAAAAATAATCTTAGTATTTTCTAATATTAAGATTCCTTTCAGTCTTATCTTTGTAAATCTTCAAAAATATAGCACCTATATGCTCCTGATATATTTTTTCCAGTGGTTGGTCCAGTGGCACATTAGTTTAACAAAAATCTTAGATAAACCAACAATGGTGGTTTCCCTATTGACCTACACAGACTAGATCTACCATAGCTTTTATACCACTATTATATTTTGATGAATGAGCTATGAGATATAACAATCATAAGATGCATAATAATATGCAAGAAAGTAAATATGCTAGATGACTAAAGTATGCTAAAATATAAAACATATCAAATATTACAATGTATCTATGGATGAAGTGAGCACTACATTAATAAAGCTACATATCTACATCATACCCATCACATGTAAATAGTATGAAATACAGAATAACACAATCCACTAACCTACGCTATATGATGTTGGCCCTCGACTGTTCTATCTATCTATATAATAGGTCATCCTTATATATGTAAAATAGGATGCTTGTCCAAAACTCTATCTAGTTATGCATAGGATACCTTGCACATGTACAACTTACACATTGATACTTGTCCATTTATTACATTGCATGAAGTAACTATATAACTTGTATAGGAAGTAATCTAGGTATGTATCATGGAGGATACATTTACATAACCCAAATGACGGAATAGATATTATTTCTAATACTAAAGGAAGAAATGATAGTATTCTACTCAAATGAATATGATATGATTTATACTGGCAATAACAATATATTTTTTAATTAATTTAGAAGTACTATGAAGAGAAAATTTGAAAGTATATATTTGGGGTTCATAATATATTTTCTTAGAATTGAATTTACTCAACTAGTAGATGGTATTATCGTTTCACAAGGTGGATATTCAAGATATATTTTGAAGAGGTTTAGAATGGAGAATAATAAATGAGCTAGCACACCATTTATAATAGGTCTAAAATTGAGTAATACTAATTGTAGTAGCAAAGTTGATTCAAACTTCTACAAGAGATTGGTTGAAAATCTTATGTATTTCAAAACCACCAAAGTAGACATTATGTATGTAGTGACTTTAATCTTAAGGTTCATGAAGATAACAAAGAAAACTCACTTGTAAATATAAAAATGATTTTAAGGTATGTTATAGGAACCAAAGACCATAAGATCTTTTATGCAACAACAAATTATCCCGCATAGGAGTCCCTTGCAAGTTAGGTTCTTGATTTGAAATTCTAAGACATGGGCGAGTAGGAGGTATAATCATATCCTTAGGGTCAAATCAGATATGATCTATGTCTCCTTGCCTACTCTCCACAACATCATCCCTTGAATGGTCTTACTTGTGGGTGCATACCATAGCTACTTTTTTCCAAAACCTACATGATTATCTCTTTTATTTTAATGATACAACACACAAGAATGATAACACACAATAATACAAGTATTTATCTCCTTTAAAGATTTTATTTGTGTTCCCTAAAATTGTTTGGTGTGTTTTTATTTATTGTTTTCAAAGAGATCTTTTTTCATGTGTTTGAATATGGTTGATGTAACTCTCAATTTTTTAAAAGGATTTCACCTGTATACTTGTGCCTCGATAATTGATGATGAATTGTGATCACGTAAACCCACTAAAGTATGGAGATGATGCCCATAACTAGTTAGGGAGCATAGATCCTATCAATCCTCACCCATATTTATCATGGTCAATGATACACCCTCCGAAGAGGAATGCATGCTATTTTCCATGGCTAAGATGGTTCTTGGAGCTGACTTTGGCCAAAAAATAGGGTTCGTATCATGCGATCCAATGGGTGGAGATGAATCCCACTATTGTTGGTCTCTATTAGTGGTTGAGGATGAAGTTCCAAATCATTAATATTAAAATATGATGTGGTGTATATGGTTCCTTTTATACTTAAGAAAATTAAACCAAAGAACACTCAATGATAACTTCACTAAATGTAAAATAACATTTCACTTTTAGGAGTATTGAATAGATAGTGTAACCTATAAAATGCATACCCTATATGTCAACCTAACCATTAGGTAGGTCGCAAGAAATAAAACCATACAAATGTATTTTTACTTGGTTCTTTTCTTGTTTTTTCTTTGTTGTTTTTGAGGTTAAGAAAAAGTAACTACTTTTCAATAAACCAAGAAAAATAAATAAAATCTGAATTTAATTTTTTCTAAATAGCAAGAATACAAAGTAAGGTTCAGATACTCATCTCGAAATCCTAAGATGTTGTTTCTATCAATTTGAGTTGCAATCTCCCTGATTAGTGGTCATACCAGGGTAGGATGGTTTCTAATTTGGGGGTTGTACCTGGGTGGGATATCTTTTGTGGCCATATCTAAGTGTTCTAATTAGGAAATCAGGGGCCATTTCAGGCAATAATGACCAAAACCTACAAAATTTTAGAGGTAAAAATAGGGTTAAAACTTACCTAAATAAAATGATACAAGAGTTCCACAGTGATTGCCACTATAGAGGGGAAAAATAGTGTACCTAGAAAAGGAAAATGGAATACGTCTATTGATATAAGCACTAAAAAGAGATATTAATGTAAGCATGATAACAAATAAGTAAAATAAATGGGGGTTCTCTTTATATAAGTCAATTTTTCAAATCCATGGTTGCAAAACATTCCCTTGAGGGTTTTATTTTGATACAATCATTATAAAAGTATCAAATAATCTAACCCTTTCATAAACTCAAGGTGTGCTCCAATGTCTTCCTCACAATTACAAATTGAAGAGGGGGTTTTTGATACTGTTGCGATGATCTATCTATAGTCATACTTGTGGCTCCTTCATTGTGTGCTAAAATACCTAGATCTACACACAAAGAACTCCAATTTGTTAATAGTATATGCAGATTGAGATGAAATGAAAGAGACTAGTGAATATGAAGAGTAAAATAGATATTGCAAAACTACTCCAAAATGAACAAAAACTTAGTATAATTCATATAATCTACTTTATATATGATCTATGCTAAAACAAAGGAAAAATTATATGAAGAATCCATGGCCATCCCTGGGTGTTCCAATTCATATTGTTAGAATGAAAAACCTAATAGAAGGTGTAAAACTACTCCAAATTGCACCAAATATTAATATGATGCATATAATCTACTCTAGAAATTATCTATACTTAAATTGAACCAAAATTATATGTAGATTCATGGTCATCCCTGGGTGTTCCAATTATGACTGTTAACCATCCTAGGTGGGGATGACCACCAAACATAGTGGTTTTCACCATCAATTCTGCTAGGATCTAGTTCAAACTATTCCTAGGGGTGTTATCACCAAATTTTATGATCTAATTTACTAACATCAGTAAGTTTTGGAATGGGTTTGTGTATTTGGGATCACTTGGAAACCTCCTTCGATCGATGGAGATTTCAAGGGAAAATACATGGGTGAAGGTTTGATTGAATCTCAACAACACTTCATTATGAAATATTAAGAAGAATCGTCCTTAAATTTGGATGGATTGACTCCATTTTATAGATCAATAGAGCCACAGGGTCAAATGGGCAAGTTAGGGCATGCAATACAAGTGCCACCATTTGTCAAAACCCTACCATGCATTGGGTGTGAGAAACCTCCAAATTGGGCCTCCTATTTGCAATTTTTAATTAAATTGACATGACCTAAAATCTATCATAAATTATTGCATAGGATAAATGGTAAAATTTTATTTCCATTTGTTTCACCCTTGAATTTTTAAGGATCCCAGGACATGGTTGTCCCACCCAAGGATGGTTGTTGGTGGTCATCCCTGGGTGGAACGACCATGAATTGTGGCCATATTAGAGTGGGATGACCATGGCTACATGGCCCAAAACTTCCCAAAAGTGGGGTAGAACTTCCTAAAAGTGGTTAGGACCACTATTTAAACCATGAGGGTTTCCTAAGGGGGTCATATGGTGTTGATAAGAGTGCATCATTACAGTCTAATAATATTAACACAATTTTAGTGTCTACAATTTAATTTATAGAGTGTTGCACTCGTTTCAATATTTACAATAATTCATATGGTACTATTTCCATACATAAGTTTATAGGCACCAAGATTTATCTTTTTCTAAGCTAGAAAGACATCTCTAATGACACTATCTTTGAAAGATGAAAACCACATTGAAACCACATTTACAATAATATAAACTATCATTCTAGTTTTCAACTGAGTCTAATTAATGATAAACTTCATCATTGGTTGGAAGAGAAAAGCAGTGTCACTTTTAAAAGAATAACAACTACCAATTGAGTTTAACAATATAAGAACCAGGTATTATTTTTACTCATTTTTGAAATCTAATTCTTGTTGGAATGTTACAAATAGATGCATTTCACTTCCCATTTCATCCATAATATTATGCCTAATTTAAAATTAGTCCTAACACTTCTACCAGATACATAAATTAAAATATCACCATTTCTAAAAATGGTATTTGATTAATTCAATAATGATAACCCAAATATGATACCATTTCTTCATTGATATCAATACTTCCATATTTCTCAATAGAAGACATTACTTACAAATTATAAAGTATATATGTTGTATCAAACCAAGATAAAAAATATTTAAAATATTCATTTTATTTATCAACCCATTATTCCTATAAGGAATACTTCTACTATTAGCACTATAGGACAACAATACTAAGTTGTTTCAACATAAATAAAATCATTATGCCATACATATTTATAAGAACACAAAGGTCATATTACAATACTAATATGGTTGTAAAATAAGTTTCTTTCTATTATATGTTGCTCACAAAATAGTATTAAACAACTTAATAATTTTACAAGTAATCCTTTGGAATATAATTTCTATCGACAATTATTCAAATGTTAGTTTTCCTAGAAATATGTTGCTTCAACTCGATGATGCATAGAGACAAACCTAGCCCTTGCTGACCATATTCAAAGCACCAAACCAAAGGTTATATTAATACTAAATTTGATTTATAGGATAATGGTATTGAGGTTTAACATTATTTGGTTATAGAACTTTGATCACTATTGCACTGCCCTGCCTAACTCTACAAATGACTTCTATTCTCTATTGGTGTTCATCAACTCTGCCAAGTATTGATAATTAATATAAATGGAATTAGAATCTACTCTTAAATATGAATGCATGTATGCTATTTGAAAAACAAAAATCATGCTTTCAACTCAATACATATTATATTTTTTCTTCAGAAAGAACAATTAATGGCCATGCTATGCCAACGTTTCTAGATATACTTGAATAACTATATTTTATTCAAAATAAAATTACAATATCTTTCTTTATGAATAATAATGCTCATTGCAAATATTTATCAATATAATTTCCATTTTCAAACAACCTTTGCAATACTCTTCTATTCCAGCAATTGGAAAATTTGAAGGAAACACAACATATTAACTTTGCAATATTGAAAGTCATGACAAACATTACTCAAGCAAACCAAAGGTGAAACTTTGAATTCTTGAATATAAATCAAAGGCAATAGCTCCCATTTCATCATACAAATTAATGACAATATTTTCTATTTTCATTAAATAAGTTTAAGACAATACTTTCCATACAAATTTAAGCAAACGTTCAAAAATATGCATAAGAAATCCAACCTAGGCATAAATTTAGTCAAACTAGCTCATTTTTTTCCTTCACCTGTAGATCTTCAAAATTCGCTTGAGCTTACCAGACCTCTGTCATTCTTACATCAACCAATATCCTTTCGTTTCCAACTAAACTTCTTTTTTTTTATCTTTTTCTTTCACTTATGTTAGGGGCATCTATTTCATGCATAATATCCAACTCAAGTATGGTGTCATCATTACAATGTGCACATTCCACATCATAATTACCTCCACTCTATTAATGTTTTTAAATATATTTTCATTTTTTACTTTTATTATATTTAAAAATCATTAATAATAACAATAGTTTTATTGAGATTCAACACTCATATTACATGCATGACTAGTTTCTTTGTAAACTTAAAATTTTCTTAACACTTATAATGTTATAATTTTATATTTTTATTTCAAGCTATAAAACATTGAATATATGAATAATTTAATGAAAAGTGGTTCCACATTGCCATTGCCACATACATTTTAATTTTCCTTTCCTAAGTCAAAAAATTAATTATATAAACATTTAAACTTAATTCCTAATTCACACAAGGGGCAACTACCATATTTAAAATACTTTCCCTACCTCCTTGGTTTATTTGCAATCCTCATTTCAAATACAATTTAAACTCTAACTTAATAATTTAGCATGATGGCTCCCATGCTTAGCATCTTCACTGCCAATGGCTCCCATGCTTAGCATCTTCATTGCCAATGAAAATCATAATGCATCACTTATACATATTCCAAGTGAAGCAAACACAAGTATACCACAAGAAATCCTACATGAAATGCAATTATGGGGCTTTCATGTACCCCTGAGCTGAATCATCATTTCCCTAGTCATATTTTTTATTGAGCAACTTATCCATATAATGCACATACCCGATATTGCACATATAAAGGATATCACCAGTACCATGCTCTAAAAAATAAAGGTAATTTTAATTCATTAATCTAATCATTATAAGTGGTCTTGCGAGGAGGGTCATTACATATAAACCTAACTCCAAGTATAAGGTTACTAAGGTAATAAAATATCCATCATTGACTTGTGATATCCATGCCAATATAATGTCTTAATTTACAAAAACAAAGATTATGATTACTTTAGAAGATTTTTGGTTGTCATATTATAAATATTAGAGTAAAATAATTTGTAGAATATCAACCCATTTATTATTTTTAAGTGCAAACACCTGATCTTAAAATTAAACATAGAACTATTTTATGATTAAACATAAACATATTTTGAAATTATTTTACTTCTTTTATCCCATTCGATTGTCTCCCTTTTCTCACCATCTAAATATAAATAAATTTAAAAATATTTTTTAAGAAGATGAATTCATTGGAAGGAATAAAATTTATGAATGATTATTTAATTTTCAAGCAAGGAGACATTATCAAACCACTGGTGGTTGGGAGCATAGCTCTTATTCTTAGCATAACTAGAAACCTAGAACTAGCACATTTATACATGATGCATTCTGTGAGCGAAGGAGGAATGGTCCTATTGTAAAAGCTACTACACCAACCACATTTGATATAATGTAAAAGATATATTATTATTATATCATGCATTTGTTTGGTTGTATTTTAACATAAGTAATTTTTCCCATGTTCTATCAAAATAAAATTACCTTTTGGATCAGACCATACTATCTATCTCTATCCAACTTTTTCCAACTTTTTCCATGCCATAATCATGATTTAAAAAATTACACCATCCAACAGATAAATATACAATCATGACAATACATATGAAAAAAATCTTAGATTCAATAGTAATGTTCAATGGCGTTATTACTCTTGAAGTTTAAAACTTGTGTATATTTAATTGTGTGCATTATCTTTTTAGGTTGTTTACTACAAGTTGGATAATGACCACATATCCAAAAATGAAATAGAGAGGAAAAAATGGAAACAATATTATTTTTAGATGGATCTTCCAAATACATGTTAGGGTTTACAATTATGGGTTGTATTATGCATCTAGAAATATTTATGTTATTTAATACAAGGATTTCCTACATCTAGTAGATTAACTACTACCATTACACTCTAACAATAAAATTAATCATGCATGAAGATATTTTAATTAGCACTAATATTAGTGGATAACTCACCTATAAATAATGTGTTCCATAGGTTTGATTATGTTTAGAAAGAAAAAAATTCTCCTTTTTAACCTTATTTTTAATACATTTTAATGAGCATTAAGATTAGTAGGTAACTTATCTACAAATAACTTGTTCTTCATATTTTTATTATGTATTACCCATAATCCTTTTTTTTGTTTACCTCTTATCATATATGTACTTCTCCTTTGCCACTATTTAATGCTATAAGACTAGTCTAAGATAAATCCTTTATAAATTCTTTTTTTTTGTGCAAAACATTCCAAAAGGGATGCCACATTTGGGTAATACCCGAGGAGGCAGGGGTATCCATTTCACCAAAAATACCTAGGACTCGAACCTGGCCAACCACCTTTGACATACTCAAGGAGCAAACAAACACACAAAACCAATTTAAAAATAAGTAAATAACAACAAAAATAATAAAATAAAATAAAAAACATGCTCCTTGAGTGTGTCAAAAACAAAAGCACAACCAAACACGCACAATAAGATAAAAGACACCACAACACAAACCACATAGAAAAACACAAGAACCACATAACAAAACACAAACAAGATAAAAACAATAGAACACTACAAAGACATAACCCAAAAAAACATGAAAAATAAACACAACCAAAACCTAAAAAATAAAAAATAAAAAACAACCAACAATAGACAATAAACAAAAACAAAAACCATAGAAAACACTCACACATAAAAACATGAATTAACACAAAAAAAGAGAAACCCAAGAACAAGAACAAAAAAAACACAAGAACAATAACAAAATACATTAAAAAAAAAACACAAAACAACAAAAACACATGAAGAACAAAAAATAACACAAAGAACACAAAAACAAAACAAAAAAAAAAGAACCCAACCACATTAAAAAACTAAACAAAAAAGGAAAAAGAAAAATAAAATTGAACATAACAATGACCTATCTAGACCAGAAGACTAATAAGTTAAGAATCAATAGAGGAAACAAAATAAATAATAGAATGATCTAGGGAAGTAAAAAAAACTGAATGAACCAACGAGAAGCATAAAAAAAAGCAAGAAGAAACTAGGTACCTTCAGAACTGGAGCCATCCAAATAAATGATAGAAAAAAGAGCTTCACTAATTTGAGAAGCCCACCATATAGGAGGGTGACCATAACAAGTAAGATCACCTTTATCCAAAGCCCAATTAGCTAAAGCATTAACACTCTTTTTTTGATCTTTGACCACATGATTGTAATCAACTTTTAAAAATCCCATCTGGATTAATTGAATCTTCTCAATAATTATTTTTATCCTCCAATCCACCTTATGATTCTTAGAAGGAGTCTTCAAGATATTAATCATAAGTTGAGAGTCAGACTCGACTATATTTTCCTATCCAACCTTAGTAGCCTCCTGAAGGCCTCTAAGGATACCATACCCATCAACAAGGTTATTGGAAAGAATACCCAAATTCTCAAAAAAAGTAAAAACCAGGGAGCCATCTAAAAGCCTACCAATTCCTCCCACACTAGCTTTTCCAGGGTTCCCTCTAGAGGCTCCATCAGTATTGACTTTTCCAAAATCCTTAGGAGGAGGTTGCCAATTTCTAGTCCTATCCATCTTACTAATACTCACATTCCCTTTAAGTTGGTTGCCATTAAAATATTTAATCTTCAATATTTGCATCACTTGATCCATCTTTGGTGGGAGTTTTGGGGGTGATTAAGGAGTTGATGGACTGATTCAACTAAGTTGGCTATGCTCTTTTTCCAAATATAGTGAATATCCTTCCTATCTTGATTAAAAATTTGACTATTCCTTTCATTCAAAATATTCCAAAGAAGAATGGTAGAACCCATCCAAACTAACTGCCTAATAAAATGATCAACACCCTCTTGATTAGGCCAATCCCTCCAAAGCTGTTCAAAAGTAAAGAAATTGGACCACTATAAGCCAAGTAAAGTGGCCATTCAAGAAAAAGGAATAGAATAAATTCACCATTGTATATTATATAGAATAAGGAATAGTGAACTTCCTATATAAATTCACCTAGTCTAATTTGAATCATGTTAAAAATAAAATGAAAAAAATAAAGTTGAAGATACATATTCAAATATTGTATTTGCCCAAGTACATGGATAAATAAGAAGTAATATTTTATTTTTAATTCTTTTGTAGAGGTTGAGTAGCAAAATATACTTCAGGTGGGACAATATTTTTAGTGATCTTGTCCTCTTATTGAAGGTAATGGATTTGCTAAGGATGGGCTATACCATCTTTGGACAAGCAATCATATTATTATCCAAATGAAAAAAAATCTAGTTTTCTCCAAAGGTTATCTAAAAAAGTTATTTGTAATGAGTTTATATATTCATGTATATAACAAAAAATGATAAAACATTGAGGTAGCATGACAAGAATGATGTGAAATATATTTTTATAATGAATCATCTAGAAAATATCTTCATAAAACTATTAATGGAGGCTTCATTTGTTTGTATGTTCATTTTGATTATATATTACATTTAATACCACATCGGTCATAATTAGATAGTTTTGTAGTCGAATATCAATTGTAGTTTTAGAAGTTATAAAATTAGATTGTAGATTGGATATCTTTAATGCATATATTAGTTCATGCTCTTATCAAGAGATCCTCTTAATGTAATAATAAAGAACATGACATTATAATCATAAACTCATTCCAATTGATTGACTAAATTAGATTCCATGATAAAAAACCAATGTGATGTTTGATCTCTCTTCCTTCAATAATTACAAGATAAGATCAATGGTTCATAAGTAAATACTACTAGTACTTTACTATAACTATATTTTATTTAAAAATATAAAATTTACATAGTGCTTAAATATACTACTTGAAAATTCATTATAATTTCTCAATATCAAATTTTATAAATAAAATTTACACAGTACTTAAATATACTACTTGACAATTCATTATAATTTCTCAATATCAAATTTTAGACATAGGCCTAACTCCAAGTACAAAGGCTACCAAAATAACAAAATATTCATCATTGCCTTGTGATATCCGTATCAATATAATGTTTTTCTAAAAATATAATGTTAATTTAGAAAAACAAAGATTATGCTTGCTTTAGAAGATTGTTGGTTGCCATATTATAAATATTAGAGTAAAATTATTTATAGAATCTCAACCCATTTAATATTTGTAAATGCAAAATCTTAAAAATTAAACATACAACCGTTTTATGATTAAAGATAAATACATAAACATCTTTTGAAATTATTTTTCTTCTTTTATCCCATTTGAGTGTCTCCTTTTTATCACCATCTAAATATAAATAAATTTAATAATATTTTTTAAGAAGACGAATTCATCGGAAGGAAGAAAACTTAGGAAAGATTCTTTATTTTTCAAGCTAGGAGATATTATCAAATCACTGGTGGTTGCAAGCATGGATCTTAATTCTTAGCATACCTAGAAAGCTAGAACCAGTACATTATGAGTGAATGGGGAATGAGGAAGAAAAATTCATGCATGAGCAAGGCAGTCCTGCAGTTAATTCTGGAGTATACTTTTAAACCAACGTGCCGATACTCTACGATAGCGTTTCAAGCCATCGTTGAAATTAACATAATATAGCCCAAATCGACCTGTGTAGCCAAAGGCCCACTCGAAGTTGTCGAGAAGCACCCAAACCAGATAACCTCGAATATCCGCTCCGTCCCTGATATTCATTTCAAGTTCAAAATTGTATTAATACAATCAATATTAATATTTATATTAAAAACTGGGCATTAGCACTAATAATTATCAATATTCAAAAGTCCTTTTAGGCTTAAGCACCGTATTAATTCAAGGACTTTGGATAGATGTTTTCTATGATACATCACTGCGTTGGTATCGTTTAATGCTTGTGGAAACGGGGTGGTGCCATTGTCAAAAGCAGCATATCCTGTTTAAATTTAAATTCAAATTCAAATTCAAATTATATAGCTCTACAAGTGCAACTGTAGCTGTGACACTGTATGCGTATGCGTGCTGTGTTGCTTACCA
The DNA here is from genome assembly GCA_028583015.1 of Wollemia nobilis. Taxonomy (NCBI): domain Eukaryota; kingdom Viridiplantae; phylum Streptophyta; class Pinopsida; order Araucariales; family Araucariaceae; genus Wollemia; species Wollemia nobilis. Next base: position 330,462 of record JAQPPZ010002533.1, read on the forward strand.
GTCTCTGTTATGTAGATAGGGGGGTTGTTGTATCGAAGCTTTGTATACCTTACTACTTTCTCTAATCCGAGGAGATAAGACCTGAATAGATCAAGCCCTTCCTGCAATATAATGCAAATCAAAGCAAACATTACATTTGAATTGATCAAGCCCTTCCTGCAATGTAATAAAGCATTTACAAATAAATTAGATTTTGAGTTGAAGGGTTCTATCCACGGTTCTATCCAGCCCATTCTTAATTCGATGGCTCTCTGCGCAGCCCATTTATCAGCCCGAGATTTTGAGTTGAAGGGTTCTATCCACGGTTGCCACAAGCGCTATGCCTAAATTAGATTTCAATGATTGGAGTTGAAGAATAAATAAATATGAGCTATGAGCGGATTTTTTTCATCTTACACGACTGTGGCATTGCGAAATCCTCCATACTCATCCTCCAGAGCTTGCGGCATGTCCCAGTGATACAACGTGCCAAAAGGCTTTATGCCTTTAGAGTGTCATTACTAATTACTAATTAGCATTCACCATCATCCATACATTTACATTTACATATTTACGTTATAGCCTGTAAAGCCCTTAGCACACACAACATTATACAATACGTGTATTAATCTCCAAAGAATGCTAATACAGTATGAGTGATAGTTCTGGGTCATACCATTATTGATGAGCTCATTGATGAGATTGTTGTAATAGGCGATTCCCTCTTGATTTACTTTTCCATACCTTGGCGAGCCCTCTGCAGTAAAGTGAGAGGTGGTAGGTGGTGGCAGTGTTTCGAAACTCGCAACTCGCCATAAACTCGGGAGCCTAATTTTCGCGAGTTCTCGGCAACTCGCGATAAACTCGGCAAAAACTCGGGAAATCTCGGAAAAAAACATCAAGAAATTAAAAAAAAAAGTCACAACAACATTTGTGATAAACTCGGCAAATTCAATCCCGTGTCCTTGGGATTGGAAGGAGACACATTTTAGCTTGCGGAACATTTGGAAATAGAAATCGCCGCGAACGCCCATTGGCATGCCGGCTCCGTCAAGACCAACTACGCCCAGATCTACAGCCACATGGAGTAGATCTCGAGTTGAGAAGGTCCGGGACTTGGATGTTCTTTCGGCCCAACACGGAGTTCCAGGTGTGCCACATGCGGTCCACGTTGGCGTGGTGGCGAGTATAGGCTCCCCATGCCGTCGCGATTGGTGTTCTTGGGATCGCCCGTCCACGCGGTCACTGTCGTCGTCGCCGAATCTGTAGACAGCACCGTGGAACAGAAGTGGCGTGGTGGCGCCGGACACCATGTGGGTGTAGATCTGGGCGTAGTTGGTCTTGACGGAGCCGTCATCGCAGCTCGTGGGCTCCTTGGCATTGGAAGTAAATCGCCGCGAACGCCCATTGGCATACCGGCAGCGGCCTCCATAGAAATTAGCATTTAAGCATAATGTGGCACCTTTATAATGTAAGCCCCTCGTACTTTTTTTTTTTTTTTTTAACCAGTCTCATAGAAATTAGCATTTACTCATAATGTCGCATCTTTCTAATCTCAGCCTCGGCCCTAAATTAACATTTACCCATAATGTCACACCTTTCTAATCTTAACCTCAGCCCTTCGAATCCTTCAAACGGATTCGTCTTCCCATCCCAATGCATTAAATGCACCCCGAACTACTTGATCGTAAAGCAAGGCCCTTGGCATTTGACACGCTATGTTATACGAACGAGCCCGTAGAGGCGGAGATAAGCACCACCTATGAGTCGCTGCATCGCTGAATAACTGCAGTAAAGTGAGAGGTGGTTGGTGGTGGAACAAATCGATCCACCCACACTCATTATCAAGTAAATAACCAGTATCTCTTAAATTTAATTTGATTTACTTGAGATTAATGTTAATAGGTTGATGCCATGGACTATGGGCTATGGCCTCCTTCCAAGTAAAGTAACTATAGGCTATCGCCTCCTTCCAAGTAAAATAAATATGCGTGACCAAGAAATAGAAAACCGATAGCTGTCCAACCCAACGTATTTAAGGTGTTGCACATCCTCCTGCACATCACCATCACCATCAACACACATAATTTCCTTTCCGTCAATGCAATGCATGCATGGAGTTGAAGGGGAGATTTGAATGTCTTTGTTTCTGCTTTTATTTATGTGAGTAAACTAAAGGAAAGCAAACCTTGTAACGATGGTATTGGTCCACTGCAACGTCACCTGTGCTGTTATCGACGATTTTACCTAAACAAGTGAACAACGACGATGATATGAGTATGATATATGATATAGATATAGCCTTCGCTTCTCTTCTCTAAACTGCAACTCTGGAATTGTGAACTTCAAGACCTGAATTGCGGGCGAACGTATCCCAAATGCTTGGGCTTCTCCCACCCTCGCTAACAGCCCCTTCAACCTGTAAAAATATTGAATACAATGCATGCTTTAATATTTAATATCCACTGTGTAGCTAATCAAATAAAATGAAAAGGGGCTGAATATTTCTCTTTCTCTCTCTACATATATAGCGAGAGAGAGACCTGGGCTGATAAAGCAGACAACCTAAACCTAAACGTACCTGGTAAGCGGAGGTGCCAGCACCAAATACGAACCCCTTGGGAAAGCTGCTTCTCGCTATCTTTAACCTTGTGGAATTGCCCCCAACAACATGATCGATATGGACATGCAGACAGAGTAGGAAAATAAACCACAATGACAATGACAGACCTTGAGTTCCTTTCATCGTAGATTAGCTTGGCTTGGCTTAAAGCTCCGCCAAACCAAACTGAGACGGCAACGTCAAAGACAATGGGAATGGGAATGGGAATGGGAATGGAGTGCAACCAAGGCAATGTGACTATATATAGCACCCTACCCGGCCTATGCCTTTGTGCTACGCTTCGTCCACCATACAACGTCCACGATATTTGCACGTTCGTCAACTGGGGAGATTCGTCCTGTTCGCTTCCAATATATTTATTAAACCCATTCACGGCTATCGGATTCGGGATGCCTCTTATCCATTCTTAATTGTTATATTGCACGGGTTCCTCCAACGATGATGATAAGTATCTATGGCACAACCACAAATAAAATTAGATATTAGCTGTGAGGGTCATATTTGAAACACTTGAAATGTTAAATTAAAAAACTATGTTCTTTTTAAGATTTTCATATAATGTCACACTGATTCAACGCAACAGAAGCCGCATTGCATATCTCGAACGAATCCATGTGAGCCACAAGGCACGAGAATCCCGTGGGCGTTCGTACAAGAGTGGATGCAATTGTCGAACACTCTATTTTGATTCAACCAGATATAGAAATACTCTAATCTCTTGCATATAAGTATAAACACTCGGAATCCCAAATTTTCAATTAGTTGCACTACTTTTCATCTATTTTCATTCATAAGATTCACAAAGAGGCGAATTGTTGATATTCCAAAGTGAAATATGATTTTGAATATACTTTAATTGAAGCATCTTCAATATAAAACAAAACAAACCTGACTATTGAAAGCTTTAATTTTAAATTTATCTCAAAGGTAATAAAATTTCATATGCGTTGAACATCAAGTAGGCCATTTCAATGCGTAAGCCTGTAAAATGTGCATAGCACATTCAAAGAATTATTCTCTTTTCCTTTTTTTCACTTTCTCTCTTTTTAGCCATTTATATTATTTTAATATTTATATTATTTTACTGTTTTCATTTTTTACTTTTAATTTTCTTTTACTATTTATATCATAACACTAGTCTTTTTATTTTAAAGACATTTTAAAGACATTCTAATAAGGATTAACGTTAATGAACAACATACTTATAAGTATTTATTTTGTTTTTTTCTTTGTTTCTTATTTTTTATCATACTTACAACAGTTTTAATATATTTTTCAAAAATATTTTAATGAGCATTAAGTTTAGTGGGAAACTTACGAACAAATAACTTGCTCTTCATCTTTTATTGTTTTTTTAAAAAGTCATTTTTTTTGCCTTTTATCATATATTTTTTCCTCCTTGACCATTATTTAATGTATAAGATTAGTCTAAGACAAATCCTTGATAAACTCATCATTGTACTATTGGAAATCAATCCAAATTTTACCCATTTCTAATATATATAGTTTTTTATGTTGCTGTCAAAATCCATCCTCATACTTTGTAGCACTTGCAATTATTCTTGTTAGCTAGAATTATTTGAAGAATAGATAGACATCCATCATGTCTTAAATATATGTCAGAAATATAGTTGAACATTTCTCTCCTTTCGAGTTATGTGCATGCGTGTGTGTTGGACATGACTTCATTTTTTAAAAGATAATAAGAAGAAATAAATTAAATGGAAGAAGATAGCATTTGAGTAATCTCCTACATGAAGCAAAAGGAAGAGGCAAAAATAAAAATCAACAAGTAAACTCAAATCAAAGGTGTGACAAATAAAAATTTCATTGCTACTACTACAACAAATCTGGGTATTATAGCTATGAATATAAAAAGAAACTGACCGAAAAAACAAATCATAAGTAAACTATACAAATAAGAATGTGAATGAGGAAAAAAAATGAAACATTGATAACTTGCAATATTGAGAAAGAGAGTCAAAATAATATGTGGTATCTAGATAGTGGCTACAATAATCACATGTCTAGAAATAGAAAAAATATTCTTCAAGCTATATGACACAATCATGTCTAAAGTAAAGTAGGGAAACAACAACAAGGTACTTGTAATGTGTAAAGAAAAATTTGAGGAATGAATGTGTAGAACGTTGAGAGGAATGATGACAAGAATGCTAGGTATCATTTTTACATGGAGACCATTCTTGTAACACCTTTGAATATGGAGATTATAACTCCATAACCCCTTTGCTTTGCAATGTTGCTTGTGCAGCAAGCAAGCTTTCTTCTTTATAGGTGGATGGTTGATGCATTATGGAGCTTGGATGAATGCTCGATGATTCCTTTGGTGAGTGGTCTTCTACTAAGATAGAGACCACAAATATAACATCTTTCCCTCTTTATTTTATACCTCCAAATGTATAGATTTCCCTTTTGATATTTTAACATCTTTTTAAGATTGATATGCACTCGCTTGTCTATGTAAATGTGGCTCATGGATGATCTAAAATGAGCTTTGATTTTGTAGGTACGTACATCCAATATGAGCCCTTGAATGGCTCCTTCTAGCTTGGGAGGAAGAGTGCTAATGTTCGACCTTTGTTGGCTATTCTTTTCCCTGTAGAAAAATGTGCCCTAATGTGGCACTTCCAAATCTACTCTTATGCTATCAAAAACTATATTAGAGTAGTGCAAGATAACGTATTATATTTTTTACAATAAGAATTTTAATATACCTTCTTTTGTACTCTATTTCCAAATCTTAAATTTTGGATTTGTGGCAGATTTCTTGCCATACAAGGGTTTGAGGTTGTCTTAAAAAATAAGTATACATTTCCTTTTTTACCTGGACACTTTTGATAACAAGTCCAAGCTTCAATAATAGTAGATAGAAGCTTTTTCAATTGATTCATTTTTTTTGCATTCTTTTTCCTTACATTTAACTTGTAATATTTTTTATTATGAGACTCACCAAGTCTCACTTTCATAAGCTTATATTTCTTTTTTTGGTTAGTTAAATACTTATCCAATATATTTGAGGATTCTAACTCCTTTGATGGCTTCTATTGGCCACTTTAAATTGCAAATATTTGTGCTTCAATAGTGTCTTTAAACACTTGATACAAATAAGAATTCGTACCTTTCATGAAACACAAAACTAATTTTCTTTTGATAGTGGTATAATAGTACAAGTTTTTTTAATACACTAATATTACACATTATCACTCCCATAAAATATCAAAGGTATGCACTTATAATCTACTATAAATAATCAAGAATAACCTAAAATGAATCTTTAGGAGTTATTCTACAATTTTACTACAGTCAATGTTGTAGGACTTAGTCTTCTTTCTTTAAAAATAGATAATAGGTAGTTGATAGAAACTAATCTGAAATCCAATCAACTCCTAATAAATATTTAATTGAATCCTTAAAAATAATATATTTTCCTTTGTACTTTAGAATACTGTAATCGAATTTCTTTTTTGCAACTTTAATACAATATATAGGTGCTCTAATAAATCTGATAAATAGTTCAATTTAATGAATATTTTTGCACCATAATTTGTAAATATTTTTTTGTAGCTCTTCTAATTTAAAAAATATTTAAATTATGGTGTCTAAAAAAACTAAGTTTCTAATTCAAGTAGGATGTCCTACACAATTCCTTCTTCACCAAATGATGGTCTTGAACTTTCTTTTATGAGCCTAAAAATTAGTGGCTTGTTCTCCTCTTGTGCTCTCCTCTTTATGCTATAAATTTGGAGAAATATATGTCTCTAGGGTGGTGCCTTATTGTTGTAAGAGGTAATCTTCAAACATTCAAATTTTAGTGAACTTCTTCTATCTTCAAGTCTTCTTGTCAAATTTTGACTTCAAGTAGGATCTTCTTCTAGGGTTTGGCACTTTTCATCAAATTCTTCTTCTAGGATTTGGTACTCCTTGCTAAATTCTTCTTTTGGGCTTATTTTTGGATGGCGATAATTTTCCCAAGTCCTTCACTATCAAGGACTTCACCTAGATATTGGATTTCTCCAATGAGTTCTCAAATAAATCTCTTGATATTTAGCAAGAATCTCCTAGCCTTTATTATATTATCGATGAGACCTTCTCAAGGTATTTGATATGGAAACTTCTGATGGTCCTCCTTGAGACATTTTCTTTAACCTTCTACTTTTAGAAGTGTTGGTGGTGAGATCTTCTCCTGGATATTTTGATTCTTCTACTTCTACATTTGAGCAGGACTCTCCTAATTCTTCTTCTTCTTATCCTAAGATTATAAGTTTTTAAATGAGGTATTATCCTAATATCTTCTCTTTTGCTTTAGGATAAGCTGATTCTGAAGATGTTCTTCCCAACTTTCTTGTAGGAAGTGTCCCAACACATTGAATCTTCTAATACTGCAATAAAAATATTAGTATTGAAATCTTTAGTCTACCTCTTAATTAAATATTCTTCTTAAATTTTTCTTTAGGATCAAGGCTTTAGTGGTCTAATTCAATATTAAGTCTCGTATGGACTTCTTTAGTACTAAGGCTCCTATGGTCTTTTCAGTATCAAAAATTCTATGGTCTTTTTAGTATCAAGGCTACTATGGCATTTTTAGTATCAAAACATCTAAGGCCTTTTCAGTATCAAGGCTTCTATGGAATTTTTAGTATTAAGACTTTGGTGGCTTCTTCCTCAAGGCTTCTATAACATTTTTGTATAAAGGTTCTTATGGCATGTTATTTAGCTATGGAATTTTCCAATATAGCAATAGAGATCTTCAATATTCTATCTTCACCATGATCCTTCACTTATAAGTCTTCTTCTATAGTATTCTTCTCTTACATAATGAACTAACCTCTGCACTATGATGGCACACCGAACGTAGGCAAAAAAGTTGGAGTCTCATAGATTTATATCGTAGGAGGAATACGAATCCTCTAAGAATTAATTTCTTGTAATAAAAGAAACCTTAGTTATCATTTATCAAACTCCATATGATCTGTATGATCTTCACTAGATGATTTTTCAATCTAGTGGATTAAAATGTTGAGTCCTAGTCTTCATGAGTTTTCATAAAAACTTTGTGAAAAAGACTCTAGATGAAAATGATCTCAGTATTTTCTAAAATTAAGATTCCTTTCAGTCCTATCTTTGTGACTCTCTAAAAATCTACCACCTAGATACTCCTGATATATTTTTCTAGTGGCTATTCCAATGGCACGTTAGTTTAACAAAAATATTAGGAAAACAAACAATGGTGGTTTCTCTATTTACCTACACAAACTAGATCTACCATGGCTTTGATACCACTATTATATTTTTATGAATAAGTTATGAGAGATAACAATCAAAGTATGTAGAATAACATACAAGAAAGTAAATTTTCTAGATGACTAAAGTATGCTAAAATATAAAACATATAAAATATTACAATGTAGCTATGGATGAAGTGAGCACTCCATTCATATCCATAACCAGTAAATGGTATGGAATACAGAACAACATAATCTACTAACCTACACTATCTGATGATGTCCCCCGATTGTTCTATTTATTTGTCTAAGAGGCCATCCTTATATATGTAAAGTAGGATGCTTGCCCAACACTCTATCTAATTGTGCATAGGACATCTTACACATTGATACTTATCTATTTATTACATTGCATGAAATCACTATATAACTTACACAATAAGTAATCTAGCTATGTATCTTAGAGGATACATTTACATAACCCAAATGATAGAATAGATATCATTTCCAATACTAAAGGAAGAAATGATAGTATTCTACTAATATATATTATTTGATTTATACTGGCAATAACAATATATTTTTTAATTAATTTAGAAGTACTATGAAGAGCAAATTTGAAATTATATATTTGGGTTTAATAAAATATTTTCATAAAATTGAATTTACTCAACCAATAGATGGTATTATCATTTCACAATGTGGATATTCAAGAGATATTTTGAAGAGGTTTAGAATGGAGAATAACAAATGAGCTAGCACACCATTTATAATAGGTCTAAAATTTAGTAAGAATAATTGTAGTAGCAAAGTTGATTCAAACTTATACAAGATATTGGTTTAAAATCTTATGTATTTAAAAACCACCAAAGTAGACATTATGTATGTAGTGACTTTAGTCTCAAGGTTCATAGAGATAACAAAGAACACTCACTTGTAAATAAAAAATTTATTTTAATGTATGTTATAGGAACCAAAGACCATAAGATATTTTATGCAACAATAAATCAACTTGAACTTGTGGTATACATAGATAATGGTTGATCTAGAAATATTCATGATAGAAAAAGTACTTCAAGATATGACTTCAATCTTGGATCAGATGTAATCTCATGATTATTCAAGGAATAACCTAATGTTGTACACTTTACTTCTAAAGTAGAGTATGTTGTTGTCACATGTATAACATGTTACGCAATATGGACTAGAAGATTTTTAGGCAAGTTGAATCATAAATAGAAAGCAAAAACTAAAAATTTTAAATCCAAGGATTTAATATTTCATGGTAGAAGCAAGCAGATTGATATCTAATTTAGTTCATAAAGACGCTGGTTAAAAATAATAAAGTTGAATACCATTTTTATGGTCCAAAGATCAAGTAGTTGATATTTCACAAAATATTTTTAAAACTAAGATTTTGAAATGTCAAAAGAACTTTTAGGTGTCAAAGTTTTTTGTGAAATCTAGATTAAGGGAGGGTGTTGTAAATTAATCAAGATTTCAACCACTCTAACATATCATTTTTTCTCTATAGCTATTAGAATCCATCACCATAGTTCATATAATTCATATTTATTCTTGGTAGTTGCAATTATTCAAAGAGTAGAAATACATTCATCCTATAATTAATGTGTTTCAAGAAGTTAGCCAAAAAATTTCCTTCTTTTGTGCTATGTGTGTGTGTGTGTTGGTCATGACTTCATTTTTACAGGATAAAAAAAATATGTAGAAAGTAGAAGGAGAGAAGATAGCCTCTAAGTAATCCCTTATGCATAGTAAGTGCAACATCAAAACAACCTTTGTAAATGTGAACATAAATTTTAAGAATTTGGTTATTTAAAGAAGTAAATCTAGATGTGATTGACATGTTGTTGTTCTAAATACATGAAGTAAAAGTATCTAGGGTCCTATTGTAAAAGCTACTACAACAAAAACCTTTGATATAATACAAAATACATATTCTTATCACATCATGCATATTTTTCATGCATTTGTTTGGTTGTATTTTAACTTATGGATTTTTTCCCACATGCTATCAAAAGAAAATTACCTTTTGGATCAGACCATACTATCTATATCTATAGTTTCCTTGTCTTGTATTTTATTTCTAGTATTGAACTATCTAACTATAATTTATCCAATGTTTTTTTGGTTACTAGAAATCTATTATGTGAGCCTTCTTGGTCTTTGTATTGGTTTCTAACAATAAGATCTATATACACTTTGGGTACCATTAACTTGTGCTTATATTTCACTTATTAATTTAAACTCCAGTAAAACTATTTTTCCATGTACGTTATATAGTAATTTCCAACTTTTTCTATGCCATAATCACGATTTAAAAGAGTACACCATCAAACAAATAAATATACAATCATGACAATACATTTGAAAACAAATATTAGATTAAATATCAATGTCTGATGGAGTTATTACTCTTGAAGTTTAAAACTTGTGTATATTTAATTGTGTGCTTCATGAAAATATATGTGGTGATAAAACACTTGTTATTGCCTCTTATGTGGATTATTTGGTTTTCACAAGAAGTTACCCAAACGATATTTTTATCATGAAGAATAAGATGAAGGATAATTTTGAAATGATAGGTTTGGATACATATATACCTAGTATTTGCATTATATGTTTGGAATTTAGAGGTGGGTATTCTTTTTCTCAACCTAGATAAGCCCTAGATTTATTGATATACTTCAAAGTTGAGAAGTGTAATGATGATAATACTCATATGGCTTCAATAATGACCTTGATGAAGGATGTTGCTATGGTTTGAAGATAGATGCTACATAATTCTATTTCTTAGCAAGAAACTTGTGGTATTTGAATTATAGTTGATTAGTTATTAAATTCATGATTGGTTATGTGGTTTGATTCATGTCATACAAATTAGAAAGTCACTTTGCATATAGTAATGATCTATGGGAGGCAAGTAGACCAAAATTGGTTGGGCACTCTAATTTGAATTATGTTATAAATCAAATGAACAAAAATTAAGTCCAAGATACATCTTCAAATATGGTGGTGGTCCAAGTACATGGATAAATAAGAAGTAATATCTTATTTTCAATGTTTTTGTAGAGGTTGAGTATTAAAACATAGTTCATGTGGGACAATATTTTTAGTGATCTTGTCCTCTTCTTGAAGGTAATATATTTGCTAAGGATGGGATATACCATATTTGGACAAGCAATCAGATTGTTATCCAAATGAAAAGAATCTAGTTTTCTCCAAAGGTCATGTCCAAGTATATTGAGGTAGCATGACAAGAATGATGTGCAATATATTTTGATAATGAATCATCTAGAAAAGATCTTCATAAAACCATTAATGGAGGCTCCATTTGTTTCTACATTCATTTTGATTATATATTAATTTTACTACCACATCGGTCATAATTAGATATTTTTGCAGTCAAATATCAATTGTAGTTTTAGTAGTTATAAAATTAGATTGTAGATAGGATATTTTTAATGCATATATTAGTTCATGCTCTTCTCAAGTGATCATCTTGATGTAAAAATAAATAACATGAAATCATAATCATAAACTCATTCCAATTGATTGACTAAATTAGATTCCATGATAAAATACCAATGTGATGTTTGATCTCTCTTCCTTCATCAATTACATGATAAGGCCAATGTTTCATAAGTAAATTCTAGCAGTACTTTGCTATAACTATATTTTATTTAGAAATATAACATTTACACAGTGCTTAAATATACTACTTAACAATTCATTATAATTTCTCAATATCGAATTTTAGACATAGAACTAACTCCAAGTACAAAGGCTACCAAAGTAATAATATATTCATCGTTGCCTTGTGATATCCATATCAATATAATGTTTTTCTAAAAATATAATGTTAATTTAGAAAAACAAAGATTATGCTTGCTTTAGAAGATTTTTGGTTGCCATATTATAAATATTAGAGTAAATTTATAGAATCTCAACCCATTTATTATTTTTAAGTGCAAACACCTAATGTTAAAAATTAAACATAGAAATTGTTAGAATTTCCCAAATAGATATGCAAAGCATTACAAGAGTTTGAAGAAGCAAAATAGAATTGATTGATTTATTCCAAGGATCAACTTTGTATAAATAGCAAAGTTGATCATTGAGAGCCGTTGGATTACAACAACTCATCAAACCTGATGAAGACACCACTGAGAGTTCTCCTAACACATGGAGGAGTGGAGACTCAAGTGTGTAACACCACTAAAACTCTAGTGTGTATAGCCTAGTAGGAATTAAGAGAATATTCACTTATTCTAACACCCCCTTAAGTGATACTAGGGGAGATTTTTACAAATGAGTCCCGACAACAAGGCTTGATGAGGTACTCATATACAATATATATAGTTGGTGAAAAAACCCCTGTGGGGAAAAACCAACTATCATAACTTTTTTTTTAAGTGATGGTAAAAACCTAATGGGAAAAGCCATCAATCAAAAAATAAGGAATGAAGAGGCTTGTCTTCGTATGGTGAATATTGTCCTCTTATACAAAAAGAATGATGAGTCCCGACAACATGGCCTGATGAGGTACTCATATACAATATAATGAGAGGTGGAAGACCTCTGTGTCAATGCAGATGTAATACTCCAAGTTTTTCTCATAATTGAAGCAAATGTAGAGAAGGAAATGACTTGGTGAAGATATCTGCAATTTGATTCTCAGTTGGAATATATTCCAAGTATATATCCCCATTCTGAATATGTTACCTTATGAAGTGCATGTGTATCTCAATGTGTTTGGTGCGCTGATGCTCAACCGGATTACGTGCAATATGAATTGTGCTCTGATTGTCACACCAAAGAGTTATAGGCTTTTCATGGATGAAACCAAATTCTCTCAGAATTTTATGAAGCCAAAGAGCTTCCTGACTAGCTAAAACTATTGCCCTGTATTCTACCTTTGTAGAAGATAAGGCTACTGCTTGTTGTTTCTTGCATAACCAGGCTATTGGTGAAGAACCAAGGCAAAAGACATAGCCAAAGGTTGAACATCTATCTTCTATTGAACCTGCCCAATCTGAATCTGTGTAGCCAATGATATCCATGGATTTTCCCTTATAGAAGAGCCCAAAGTGAGTAGTGCCCTACAAGTAATGGAGGATCATTTTTCTTGCTTTCCAATGACTGAAGTGAGGTTGATGAGAGAATATGGATATTAGGCCAACAACATATGAGATATTTGGGTGAGTATGAGTAAGGTATAATAGACTTCCTACAAGCTGATGGTATAGAGTTGCATCACATAGAGGGGATGAGCAGGAAGTACTGAGATGAATTCCAGATTGAAAAGGGGTAGGAGAAGGTTTGCAATCTATCATTTTAAACTTTTGAAGAAGATCTAGAGTGTACTTTTGTTGACACAAGGAAATTCCTGCATCTGTTTGACTTATTTGAATCCCAAGGAAGTAATGAGCTAGACCTAGATCAGCCATTTCAAACTTTTTAGAGAGGGAGTCTTTTATAGTCTGAATGTGAGTGAAGTTACTACCAGTGAGAAGAAGATCATCAACATATAGAACAAGAATGGTGATTTTGCCTTCATTTCTCCAAATGTAGACTATGTTATCAGACTCACAATGAGAAAAACCTACGAAAAGAAGGAAGGAGTCCATATTTTCATACCAAGCTCTAGGGGCTTGTTTGAGGCCATAGAGAGACTTTTTTAGCCTACAAACAAGAGAGGAGTCTTGAGTGAAACCAATAGGTTGTTCCATGAATATTTCTTCTTTTAAGTCCCCATGTAAGAAAGCACTTTTTACATCCATTTGATAGACATACCACTTTTGGGAAGCAGCCAGAGCAAGAACCAGTCTAACAGAATCCATTTTAGCAACTGGAGCAAAGGTTTCTACATAGTCAATACCTTCAATTTGAGAAAAACCTTTTGCTACTAGGCAAGCTTTGTGTTTGTCTATTTCTCCAGTAGGCCCATATTTTGTTTTGTAGATCCATTTACAATGAACTAACTTCCTTCCTTTGGGCAAGGGAACTAAATCCCAAGTTTTGTTTTTGATTAAGGAAGAAAATTCATTTTCCATGGCATCATCCCATACTTTGATACCTGTTGCTTCTTTGAAGGATTGAGGATCAGAGGAAATAGACTGACAGACAAGACCAGTGCCTATGGGGTTGGATGATCTGGTAGATGGAAGATTTTGGATGTAAGGAGTAGCTTCTTTAACAATGGTGTGGGCCCATTTTGGCATAGTGGAAGGAGTGGAAGGAGTTGAAAGACATTGAGTTGGAGTTACAGGTTCCTCATCTTGGTTATCAATTTCCAAGTTAACCTCAAGAGTTGGCTCTTCATAGTATTGAGGTTCTACTATAGGAGAAGGCTCAATGGAGGAAGAAGGGGATTGAGGATCTTTTTGAGGGAATGTTTCATCAAATTGGACATTCCTATGAAAAAATACCTCATGAGTTGAGGGATCAAGGAGCCTGTAAGCCTTCATTTCCTCACAATAACCGATAAAGATGAGCTTTTTGCTTTTCTTATCTAGAGCCTTCCTTTTCTTCTTTGGGATGTGAGCCCAAGCAATACACCCAAAAATATTGAAGTAGGAAACATCTGGTTTTGAGCTAGACCATGCTTCTTCAGGAGTTAAATGGTCAAGAGCTTTATGAGGTGTGTGATTTTGAATATAATTGGCATAGTTAATAGCTTCTGCCCAAAAAACTTTTGGAAGATCTCTTGAATGGAGCATACAATTTGCCATTTCTTTTAATGTCTGGTTTTTCCTTTCTGCAATACCATTTTTTTGAGGATTATGGGAGATAGAATGTTGATGAATGATACCATGACTTGATAGAAACATGGAGAACTCATTACTGCAATATTCCCCCCATTATCTATGTGAATCTTCTTAATTTTGCAAGAGGCCTGATTTTCAACTAAGGCTTTGAAAACTTTAAAGTGGGATAGAACATCACTTTTATATTTTAGGAAGTAAACCCAAGTTCTTCTAGAAAATTCATCAATAAAGGTTAGAGCATATTTTGCTCCTTTGAAAGAAGGTTCAGGAAAAGACATCAAGTCACTATGGATTAGTTCTAGAGGGGATGAGGCTTTTAGAGAACTACTTGGGTGGAAAGGGTCTTGATGTTGCTTTCCAAGAGCACATCCAGGACAAAATCCATCAATAGAAGAGACTTGGGGTAAACCTGTTACCATATCATGGGTGCTCAGTTCCTTTAGGTAGTTGTAACTAAGATGTCCAAACCTTTCATGCCAAATTTTGCTTTCAAGATCTCCATGAGCCACAAAATAGGAGGCCCCTTCTAGATTTTTGAATCCTTTGAAGTGAAATAGGTGAGTGTTGTGATCAATATCTCCTTTAGCTATAAGAGAATAGGGATCTTGAAAGTCTCTTATCTCAACTCCTGTTGGAGAGAAGAGAATTATTTTCCCCTTTCCAGAAGTACAAATTTGATAGATGGAGAGGAGATTTGTGGCAATGTTTGGAACATAGAGAACATTATTTATAGAGCCACCATCAATGATTATGTCCCCATTTCCTTTGACTGGGATAAAGGAAGAGTCACCCACTTCTATGCTACATGTAGAACTAGAGGAGATAGAAGAGAATGACTCATCTGAAGTAGACATGTGATGAGTAGCTCCAGAATCTAGAACCCAGTAATTAGAGGAAGAATTGGAGGTTTTCCCTTGAACATTTAGGGCTTTCCCTATTTGCTTTTTATTGTCTATCTTTTGATCCTTCATAGCTGCCTCTAGTTGTTGTAATCTTTTCCAACATTTGTTTGTAGAATGACCATTCTTTTTACAGTGAGTACAAGTTATGGGATTCCTTTCCTTATTTTTGAATTTTTCTTTAGTAGAGGTGGAGGCTACTAAGGCTTTGGAGGAAGAGGAAGAGGAATATATCTCATATCTTGCAAGTTTTGTTTCTTCCCTAGTTAGTCTATCACAAAATTCTTCTAAAGAGGGCATTTTAAAGGTTGCACCAAGAGCATCTTGAGTAGATAGAAAGGTGGTTGCAAAGATTTGAAATACACCATTTAGTTTAGACAAAATTAGATAAATGCATTCTTCGTTAGTATTTTTCTTCCCACTACCTTTGTATTGAGTGAGGACTTCTTTGAATTTGGTGAGGAAGTCAACAATGCTGCTAAAATCTTTAGGAGACAAAGTTGTTAGTTCTGCTTCTAGTTGCATTGATCTAATTTGATCTACTTTCCCAAACAAGGTTTTTAGTTTCTCCCAACTTTCATGAGGAGTTTTACAATCTATAATGTGAAACCACAAACTTTCATGAACATTAGAGCTAATAATACCCATAGTTTCATGCATTTTCCCTTTGTGAACAAATTTTTCATATTCTTTATCAAACTCAGGTTGCTTTTCTTCTAGCAAATGAGTAAGACCTTTTTGAGAGATAAGATTCAAAATTTTAGGTTTCCAAGTGTGAAATTTATGAGGGGTGAGAGGTTCAATTGAATTCATCATTTTTACACAAGAGAAAAAGTGAAGTTATAACCAATATATCCCCCCTTTTAACTTCAATGATTGGATTAATGCAATTGATTTAAAGAAATTATGAAGCTTTTCAATATAGCAAATCTCAAAATACCCGCCCTAACAAGAGGGAAACTATAAGTATTTGAGTTTGTTATAATGGTGCTTTAGAATTGCCAAGTCCCTTTATGTTCTTCTCAAAACCCGCCCTAACTTGAGGGAAACTATAAGTAAGGAGAAGAATTAAAGGAATGAAGGCTTGAAATGCAGAGATAGCAACCAGATTTAAATATGGATTACTCAATACTCGCCCTTACTAGAGGGAAACTATAAGTAAGAGAGATATCCAATATGTATATAAGGTTGATGAAGAAAAATATATGCCAGGCCTTTATACCAATAGTCTCCAAAAACCCGCCCTTACTTGAGGGAAACTGTAAGTGTTTAGAGACAATGATACATGGAACGTAGGCAAATATATTTTGAGGGAAAACTAATTAGATTTGGAAAAATTTATAAAGTTTTCTTTTTAGAGAAGATAGATATATTTAGAAAAAAACTTTCTAAATAAATTAAGCCAAAACTTTTATGATATAAATGAAAGAAATTTATATGAAATAATTTAATAAATTATAAGTGGAAGAGGATTGTTTTTAGATAATAAGTTCTTTAGAAACACCTTTTAATTTAAATGAATTTAAAAGGAAATAACTAAAATTATAAGAAGATACAACCCCCCTTTTAAATAATTTATTAAATATGAAAAAATAATAATTAATGAGAGTGAGATTTTTTGAATAAATTAATTGCAAAAAAGAAGGCAAATTTGTAAATAAGTGATGACAAAATTTAATGAACTTATAACTTAGTTTTAATGTAAAGATATTAAAACAAAATTTAAGACAATAAAATATGTGATCACTATAGAATTTGTATAAAATAGAATGCAATTATATTTATTAAAACAAATATGAATTAAAAGGCAAATAAACAAATTGAGATCACAATAAAGGAAATACTTTTGTGAAACTAATAAAAGGATTAATAACTTAGTTTTAATGTAATAGATCTCTAACTTAGTAAAGTTAAAAAAACTTTTGATTTAGAGATATTTATAGTTAATGAAAATAACCAATATTTAAGAGCAAAAAAGGAGGCTTAAAAAAATGATGCAAAGAGACACCCCCATGATATCTGATAGGTGCAAGAAAGGCACCTTATCAACCCCCAAAATTTTATTAAAAAAATACAATGATATCCGAGCCAAGAGAAGGCCGAAAATAAGAAAAAACTTTTTGTTTTTTCCTCCGAAGGCTACAGACGTGCAGGAATTTAAAAGAAATACAATTTTTAATAGCCCTTTTTAAAATAAAAATGGAGAGAATGGGATCACCCTTAGCGATGAGAAGCAAAAATAATTGGAAGCCCAAAACTTTTTTGCCACAGACTAGCACCTTATCTGCACTCAAAAGGTTAGAATATAAAAAATAAAAAATTTCTATCAATACTTGAGAAAATAATAGAGGATGTTTTTGAGAGAGCAGTGATCGAAACTGAAGAGGAAGGCATCAGAAGTGATGACGACCGTGTAACGCTGAAGGCGAACGGACCCCCCTATTAAAATTGCAGATGACGTCTTCGAGAGAGCAGTGATCGAATCTAAAGAGGAAGGCGTATGCCGCTTTAAGGAAGGCGTTAGAAAGGAAGTCGACCAGGGCAGCGATGTTTACATGGCGCTGGGGATGATGAGCCCCCCTGTTTAAAATTGTAGATGACATCTTTGAGAGACCAGCGATCGAATCTGAAGAGGAAGGCATCCAGGGCAGCGATGCTACAACCAGGGTAGCACTGCTACGACCAGGGCAGCGTTGCTACACGACGCTGTGATCACGAACCCCCTTCAAACTGAAAGAAGGCACCTTAGAAAAACCTGCAGGACATAGAGCTTGCAAAGCATGTAGTGATGGGCTTGAAATATTTAACAACTACTCACAGCATAAGTATCTTATTTGATATGCTAATGAAGTTGCTTATAAAGAAAAAAATGAAGGATTCCCGGAGCGCCAAAAGGGAAAAACGGGAATAAGATCGATATAGATCACCAAATATTTGAAAAAATTAATTTTGGAGTTGTCGTTGGGCAAAAAAATTGAGCGCACCAAATTATAACGTGGTATACAATGCCACATTTCCTCTTAGAGGAAATGATGCTTTGGTTTATTTATTAAACCAATATATGATGTGATGAGGGAAATCAAAATTAATGTTTGACGAAGACTTTAACGAGAACAAAATAAAATCTTTTAAGATTTTCCAACTTAAAGAAGGCTACGTCTTCCACGATAGTTGCAGTGAAGGCTATGGAAGCCGAATCACCTGCAACTCTTTGGAAAAAAAACGTAGTCTAATATATAAGGGAAAAAAATTAATGGCCTCTTAAATGATTGCTAGTATATTTTTCTCCTTTGAAATTATGCAGAGTTGTTGCGATTGAAGAAGGAGAATAAAATATAACTAAGTGCAATAGAGGAGGGCATTAAAACAGATTTTATTTAAGAAGCAATATTTGAGATAAAAAATTGCATAAATGGTTAAACTGTTTTAGAAAAAAATTTAAAACAAATTACCATAAGCAAATATCTCAAAAAAATGCATCTATGAAAAAACTTTTTCTTTAAAAAACAAAGAAAAAAGAGAATAAGAACCAGTTCGAAGAACTTCCTTCAAGAGAGAATGCTAGCAGAATCTATCCTACTCTGGTACCATGTTAGAATTTCCCAAATAGATATGCAAAGCATTACAAGAGTTTGAAGAAGAAAAATAGAACTGATTGATTTATTCCAAGGATCAACTTTGTATAAATAACAAAGTTGATCATTGAGAGCCATTGGATTACAACAACTCATCAAACCTGATGAAGACACCATTGAGTGTTCTCCTGACACATGGAGGAGTGGAAACTCAAGTGTGTGACACCACTGAAACTCAAGTGTATCTATCCTAGTAGGACTTAAGAGAATATTTACTTATTCTAACAGAAATATATATAATTTTCTATATTCACATAAACATCTTTTGAAAATTTTGGCTTCTTTTATCCCCTTTGAGTGTCTCCTTTTTATCACCATCTAAACATAAATAAATTTAAAAATATTTTTTAATAAGATGAATTCATTGGAAGGAAAAAAATTTAGGAACGATTCTTTATTTTTCAAGCTAGTAGACATTATCAAACCACTGGTGGTTGGGAGCATGTCTCTTATTCTTAGCATACCTAGAAATATATAACCAGTACATTTATGCATGATGCATTTCATAAGTGAATGGGGAATGAGAAAGCAAAATTCATGCATGAGCAAGGCAGTCCAATAGTTAATTATGGAGTATACTTTTAAACCAACGTGTCGATACTCTACGATAGCATTTCAATCCATCGTTGAAATTAAAGTAATATTGTCCAAATTGACCTATGTAGCCAAAGGCCCACTCAAAGTTTTCAAGAAGTTCCCAAACCAGATAACCTCAAATATCTTCTCTGTCCCTGATATTCATTTCAAGTTCAAAATTGTATTAATACAATCAATATTTATACTGATATTAAAAACTAGGCATTAACACTAATAATTATCAATATTCAAAAGTCCATTTAGGCTTATGCACCATATTAATTCAAGGACTTTGGATAGATGTTGTCTATGATACATGACTGCATTGGTATCATTTAATGCTTATGGAAGTGGGGTGGTGCCATTGTCAAAACCAACATATCCTATTTAATTTTAAATTCAAATTCAAATTCAAATTCAAATTATATAGCTTTACAAGTGCAACTGTAGTTGTGGCAATGTATGCGTATGCATGTTGTGTTGCTTACCAGTATCTATTATGTAGATAGAGGTGTTATGTAGAAAGGGGTGTTGTTGTATCGACACTTTGTATACCTTAATACTTTATCTAATCCGAGGGGATAATACCTAAATAGATCAAGCCCTTCCTGCAATATAATGCAAATCAAAGTAAACATTACATTTGAATTTTGCATTAAGAAAATAACAAGTATCCATCAATAACCAACGATCAACATGTGAATTAGTGGGCTTATTGGATGTCCAATGAAAAATCCGTTGAACTCCTCTAAACGAACAACATACAAAAAAGTTGAAGTTAGTAAAGTAAACCTCAAGAAAGATATACATTATATAAAGTTTAATTTTAAACTTTCTAATTTTGATGAGTGTTAAAATCTACATGATACATTAGCATGGGCATCGAGAAAAAAGTCAGAGTTAGAAGGATATATTAGAATAAGTGAATATTATCTTAAGTTTCACTAGGATACACACTTGAGTTTCCACTCCTCCATGTGTCAGGAGAATTCTCAATGGTGTCTTCATTAGGTTTGATGAGTTATTGTAATCCAACGGCTCTCAATGATCAACTTTGTATTTATATAGAGTTGATCCTAGAGATAAATCAATTAGTTCTACTCTTATCTTCATTTCTTGTAATGCTTTGATACCATGTTAGAAGTCCTAGATTTTGGAGAAACTCATCACATGTCTGCATCAGACAAGTATTTCTCTTCTATCTCCTATCGCTCTACTCATAGCATAGAAGTAGGGGAATCTTCCTTCATCCCTATCAAAGGGAAAAGGGATATAACCATTGATGGTTGCTCTATAAACAATGTTCTCTATGTTCCAGAAATTGACACCACTCTCCTATCCATTTATCAAATTTGTACTTTTGGAAATGGGATAATTGTTCTCTTCTCCCCAACAGGAGTTGAGATAAAATATTTTCAACTCCCTCATTCTCTTGTAGCTAAATGGAATATTGATCATAAATTGTGTCTTTTCCACTTCAGATACTTTCAAAATACAGAAGGAGCCTCTTGTTTTATGGCTAATAGTAATCTTCAAAGTCAAATTTGGCATGAAAGGTTTGGTCATCTTAATTATAACTACCTGAAGAATTTGTGCACCCATAATATGGTTAAAGGATTACCCCAAGTATCTTCTAGTGATGGGTTTTGTCTTGGATGTGCTCTTTGAAAGCAGCATCAAGATCCTTTCCACCCAAGTAGTTCTCTAAAAACCTCATCTCCTCTAGATTTAATCCATAGTGACTTAATGACATTTCCTGAAACATATTTCAAAGAAGCAAAGTATGATCTTACCTTTATTGATGATTTTTATAGAAGGTCTTGGGTCTACTTCCTCAATTATTAAAGTGTTGTGTTATCCCACTTTAAAGTCTTTAAAGCCTTAGTTGAAAATCAGGATTCTTGCAAAATCAAGAAGATTCGTACTGATAATGGGGGGAATACTGAAATAATGAGTTCTTCATATTTCTTTCTAATTATGGTATAACACATCAACATTCTATCTCCCATAATCCTCAACAAAATGGCATTGTAGAAAGGAAAATCAGACTTTAAAAGATATGGCTAATTGTATGCTCCATTCAAGAGATCTTCCAAAAAAAAATTGGGTAGAGGCTATTAACTATGCAAATTATATTCAAAATCACACACCTCATAAATATCTTGACAAAATAACCCCTAAAGAAGCATGGTCTGGCTTAAAACCAGATGTTGTCAATTTCAATATTTTTGGCTGTACTTCTTGGGCTCACATCCCAAAGAAGAAAAGGAAGGCTCATGATAAGAAAAGCAGAAAGCTCATCTAAGTCATTTATTATGAAGAATTGAAAGCATACAGGCTTCTTGATCCCTCAAATCATGAGGTATTCTTTCATAGGAATGTACAATTTGATGAAACATTCCCTCAAAAAGATCTTCCAAAGGCCTCTTCCTCCATTGAGCCTTCTTCTATAGTAGAACCTCAATATTATGAAGAGCCAACCCTTGAAGTGAATTTGGTTATTGATAATCAATATGAAGAACCTATAACTCCTCAATATCTTTCAACTCCTTCAACTCCTTCTTCTATGCCAAAATGGGCCCACACCATTATTAAAGAAGCTACTCCCTACATTCAAAATCTTCCTTCAAATAGATCATCCAACCCCATAGGTACTAGTATTGTATGTTAATTCATTTCCTCTAATCCTCAATCCTTCAAAGAAGCCTCAGGAATAAAAGAATGGGAAGATGCCATGGATAATGAATTTTCTTCCTTGATCAAAAATGATACTTGGGATTTAGTTCCCTTACCTAAGGGAAGAAAATTAGTTCGTTGTAAATGGATATTCAATACCAAATGTGGGCCTAATGGAGAAATAGATAAACACAAGGCTCATCTTGTATCCAAAGGTTTTTCTCAAATAGAGGGTATTGATTATACATAAACCTTTGCTCCTGTTGCTAAAATAGATTCTTTTGTATTAATTCTTGCTCTGGTCACTTCCCATAAATGGCCAGTCTATCAAATGGATGTAAAAGTGCCTTTCTACATGGAAATTTGAAAGAAGAAATATTCATGGAACAACCCACTGGTTTTACTCAAGACTCCTCTCTTATTTTTCAGTTTAAAAAATCTCTATATGGCCTCAAACCCCTAGGGCTTTGTATGAAAATATGGACTTCTTCTTTCTTTTAGTAGGTTTTTCTCATTGTGAGTCTGACAATACAATTTACATTTGGAGAAGTAAAGGAAATATCACCATTCTTTTTCTTTATGTTGATGATCTTCTTCTCACCAGTAGTAACCTCACTCACATTCAGAATATAAAAGACTTCCTCTCTAAAAAAATTGAAATTACTAATCTAGGTCTAACTCATTTCTTCCTTGGAATTCAAATTTAAAAAAATAAAGCAGGAATCACCTTATGTCAACAAAATTATACTCAACATCTCCTTCAAAAGTTTAAAATGATAGATTGTAAACCTTCTCCTACCCCCTTTCAATCTGGTATTCATCTCAATACTTCCTGCTCATCCCCTCCTTGTGATGCTACTCTATACCGTCAACTTGTAGGTAGTTTATTATACCTTACTCATACTCTCCCTGATATCTCCTATGCTATTGGGTTCATATCCAGGTTCTCTCATAACCCTGATTTCAGTCATTAGCAAGCAACTAAAAGAATTCTTCATTATTTGTAGGGTACTACACACTTTGGGCTCTTCTATAAGGGAGACTCCATGGATATCATTGGCTATATAGATTCAGATTGGGTAGAATCAGTAGATGACATATGTTCTACCTCTGGATATGTTTTATGCCTTGGTTCTTCAACAATAGTCTAGTTTTGCAAAAAATAACAAATAGTAGCATTATCTTCTACAGAGGCAGAATACAGAGCAGTAGTTTCAGCTAGTCAGGAAGCCCTTTGGCTTCGTCAAATTCTCAAAGAATTTGGTTTCTTCAATAAGGGGCCTATAACTCTTTGGTATGACAATCAAAGCACAATTCATATTGCACGCAATCCAATTGAGCATCAGTGCACCAAACACATTGAGATCCACATGTACTTCATCAAAATGGGGATATACACTTGGAATATATTTTGACAGAAAATCAACTTGTAGATATTTTCACTAAGTCATTTCCTTCTCCGTGTTACCTTCAGTTGCGAGAAAAACTTGGAGTGTTACAACTGCATTGACAAACAGGTCTTCCACCTCTCACTATATTTTATATGAGTACCTCATCAAGCCTTCTTGTCGGGACTCATATTTTTTTTGTTAAAGAGGACAATCTTCACCATCCGAAGACAAGCCTCTTTCATACTTCTTTGCTTTTGATTGATGGCTTTTCCCACTAGGTTTTTACCATAATTTTAAAATAAAGGGGTGATAGTTGGTTTTTCCCCACAGGGGTTTTTTCCACGAACTATCTATGTTGTACATGAGTACCTAATCAGGCCTCGTTACCGGGACTCATTTGTAGAATCTCCCCTAGTATTACTTAAGGGGGGTGTTAGAATAAGTGAATATTCTCTTAAGTTTCACTAGGATACACACTTGATTTTTCACTCCTCCATGTGTCAGGAGAACTCTCAGTGGTGTCTTCATCAGGTTTGATGAGTTGTTGTAATCCAACGACTCTCAATGATCAACTCTGCTATTTATATAGAGTTGATCCTAGAGATAAATCAATTAGTTCTACTCTTCTCTTCATCTCTTGTAATGTTTTGCATATCTATTATGAAATTCTAACAGGAGCTGATGGGATGGGATTGTCTCTAGAAAATTTCAAGGTATAGTAGTTATATCCAAGAAATTCAAACGAGCCTTTCAGATCTTGTGCCTGTTGCCGGGTTAAGCATGGCAATCATACTCCCACTAAGTCTCTCATGATCTTGGGGTACTTCCCTTTCGTCAATGGATCCAAAAACCTGTGAGATCAAATGACGACGACGATGTTATTATTCTAGAGGTGCAGATTTTTTGTAATAATAAAGAATTTACAAATAAATAGACGCGTAGTTATACCATCCCATTCTGAATTCGATGGCTCTCTAGGCAGCCCATTTATCAGCCCGAGATTTTGAGTTGAAGGATTCTATCCACGTTGCCACAAGCGCTATGCCTATGAAACCCTTTTGCTTCGCCTGCAGTTGGAGTAGCCAACCATTTTATATATTTTATGCATGTACACGAACGAAAGGTAGTTTCTCGTTCCAACTGAAATTTCTATTTACCTACCCGGATCTGTAGAATTTGACGGCAGCACTATGCGCAAGGAGTAGATTGTGGGCTACCATATAGGGCTCTGTTGAAGAATTTTCCACCGGGCATTTCCCAAATGGAGGTGAACAACGGCCTGGAGCATGGATTCCTTTATCATAACCAAACGTTGAGTGGATGAGCGGTTCGTTTGCGGTTAGCCACGACTTGACACGGTCCCAAAATGTTGAAAAGCACACGTTTACGAAGGCTTTAAAATCCTCGCTGTCCATGTCCACAACAAAATTAGATTTCAATGATTGGAGTTGAAGAATAAATAAATATGAGCTATGAGCGGATTTCGTTCATCTTACACGACTGTGGCATTGCGAAATCCTCCATACTCATCCTCCAGAGCTGCGGCATGTCCCAGTGATACAGCGTCGCGAAAGGCTTTATGACTGTAGAGAGCAATTACTAATTACTAATTAGCATTCACCATCACCATCCATACATTTACATTTACATATTTACGTTATAGCCTGTAAAGCCCTTAGCACACACAACATTATACAATACGTGTATTAATCTCCAAAGAATGCTAATGCCAATGCCAATGACAGTATGAGTGATAGTTCTGGGTCATACCATTATTGATGAGCTCATTGATGAGATTGTTGTAATAGGCGATTCCCTCTTGATTTACTTTTCCATGCCTTGGCGAGCCCTCTGCAGTAAAGTGAGAGGTGGTAGGTGGTGGAACAAATCGATCCACCCACACCCATTGTCAAGTAAATAACCAGTATCTCTTAAATTTAATTTGATTTACTTGATACTAATGCTAATGTTGAGGCCATGGACTATGGGCTATGGCCTCCTTCCAAGTAAAGTAACTTACTAGGAAATATGCGTGACAAAGAAATAGAAAACCGATAGCTGTCCAACCCAACGTATTTAAGGTGTTGCACATCCTCCTGCACATCACCATCACCATCAACACACATAATTTCCTTTCCGTCAATGCAATGCATGCATGGAGTTCTTTGTTTCTACTTTTATTTATGTCAGTAAACTAAAGGAAAGCAAACCTTGTAACGATGGTATTGGTCCACTGCAACGTCACCTGTGCTGTTATCGACGATTTTACCTCAACAAGTGAACAACGACAAAATAAGGGGATATGAGTATGATATATGATATAGATATAGCCTTCGCTTCTCTTCTGTAAACTGCAACTCTGGAATTGTGAACTTCAAGACCTGAATTGTGGGCGAGCGTATCCCAAATGCTTGGGCTTCTCCCACCCTCGCTAACAGCTCCTTCAACCTGTAAAAAGATTGAATACAATGCATGCTTTAATATTTAATATCCACCGTTTA
Organism: Wollemia nobilis; assembly: GCA_028583015.1. Taxonomy (NCBI): domain Eukaryota; kingdom Viridiplantae; phylum Streptophyta; class Pinopsida; order Araucariales; family Araucariaceae; genus Wollemia; species Wollemia nobilis. The sequence goes on from JAQPPZ010002533.1 coordinate 356,776, forward strand.
GCTAATCATATGGAATGAAAAGGAGCTGAATATCAGAGAGAGACCTGAGCTGATAAAGCAGGAAACCTAAACCTAAACGTACCTGGTAAACGGAGGTGCCAGCACCAAATACGACCCCTTGGGAAAGCTGCTTCTCGCTATCTTTAACCTTGTGGAATTGCCCCAACAACATGATCGATATGGACATGGAGACAGAGTAGGAAAAGAAACCACAATGACAATGAGAGACCTTGAGTGCCTTTCATCGTAGATTAGCTTGGCTTGGCTTAAAGCTCCACCAAACCAAACTGAGACGGCAACGTCAAAGACAATGGGAATGGGAATGGAGTGCAACCAAGGCAATGTGACTATATATAGCACCCTACCCGGCCTATGCTTTTGTGCTACGCTTCGTCCACCATACAACGTCCACGATATTTGCATGTCCGTCAACTTGGGGAGATTCGTCCTGTTCGCTTCCAATATATTTATTAAACCCATACACGGCTATCGGGATGCCTCTTAATTGTTATATTGCACGGGTTCCTCCAACGTTAGATGATAAGTATCTATGGCACAACCACAAATAAATTTAGAATCCCATGGGCGTTCGTACAAGAGTCGATGCAATTGTCTTACACTCCATTTTGATTCAACCAGCTATAGAAATACTCTAATCTCTTGCATATAAGTATAAACACTCGGAATCCCAAATTTTCAATTAGTTGCGCTACTTTACATCTATTTTCATTCATAAGATTCACAAAGAAGCAAACTGTTGATATTCCAAGTAAAATATGATTTGAATATTCTTTAATTAATCATTCTTTAGATCTTAGAAGCATCTTCAGTATAAAACAAAACAAACCTGACTATTGAAAGTTTTAATTTTAAATTTATTTCAAAGGTGATAAAATTTCATATGCGTTGAACATCAAGTAGGCCATTTCAACGCGTAAGCCTGTAAAATGTGCATAACACATTCAAGGAATTATCCTCTTTTCCTTTTTTCACTCTCTCTTTTTAGCCATTTATATTATTTTACTATTTATATATTTTTATTGTTTTCATTTTTTTTTACTTTTAATTTTCTTATACTATTTATATCATATTAAAAGTCTTTTTATTTTAAAGACATTCTAATAAGGATTAATGTTAGTGAACAACATATTTATAAGTATTTATTTTATATTTTCTTTTTCTTATCTTTTATCATACTTACCATAGTTTTAATAAAAAAAATTAAGATATTTTAATGAGCATTAAGTTTAGAGTACAAATAACTTGCTCTTCATCTTTTATTATTTTTTTAAAAAGTCATTTTTTCTGCTTTTATCATATATTTTTTCCTCCTTTACCATTATTTAATGTATAAGCTTAATCTAAGATAAATCCTTGATAAACTCATCATTGTACTATTGAAAATTAATCCAAATTTTACCCACTTCTAATATATCTTTTTTATGTTGTTGTCCATCATAATACTTTGCAAAACTTACAATTATTCTTGCTAGCTATAATTATTTGAAGAATAGATAGACACTCATCATGTCATAAATATATATCAGAAAGATAGTTGAATGTTTTCTTCCATTCGCGCTATGTGTACGTATGTGTGTGTGTTGGGTATGACTTTATTTTTTAAAAGATAATAAGAAGAACAAAAAATCCAAACAAAATAAGATAGCATTGAGTAATCTCCGACATGAATCAAAAGGAAGAGGCAACAACAAAAATCAACAAGTAAACTCAAATCAAAGGTGTGACAAATAAAAATTCCAATGCTACTACTACAATGAATTTGGGTATTATAGCTATAAATATAAAAATAAACCGATTAAAGAAAATAAACCATATGTAAAATATACAAGTAAGAATGTGAATGAGGAAAAAAAAATATTGATAACTTGCAATATTGAGGAAGAGAGTCAAAAGAATATATGGTATCTAGATAGTGGCTGCAACAACCACATGTCTAGAAATAGAAAAATATTCTTCAAACTATATGAGACCATCAATTCTGAAGTAAAGCAAGGAAATAGCAACAAGGTACTTGTAATATGTGAAGAAAATTTTCTAATCTACACAAAACAAGGAAAAAGAAGATACATCTCTAATTTCTATTATGTGTGAGGACTAAAGCATAATTTATTAAGTGTTGGACAACTTGTGCAAAAGGGTACATAGCATATTTAAAAAATGGAGCTTGCATCATTAAAGTTGGTGAAAGCAGGCTCATTACAAATGTTGCCATGAAAAATAATAAGAGGTTTGCTTCAAAAATTTAAAGTGTAATGTTGCTCTCCTTTAGTGTTATTGTAAAGAATGCTACATGGTTATGGAATCTTAGATTTGGCTACTTGAGCTTTAGTGGTATTTATTTATTGCACAAAATATAAATGGTAATAGAGTCTTGGGATGCATAGCCTATGCTCATATACTAAAATAGAAGAGAATAAAATTAGATGATAGGGTAAAAAAATACATCTTAATTGGGTATAGTGAACAATAAAGGACTTTAAAATATATAACCTTGTTACAAGTAATGTGATCAACAAAATAAAGTATGTGAATGTTGTTTTGTAGTCATTCAACATAGGGATGCATTTTGTGTAGGAAATTCATGAAGAGTTTCACAACCTTTGGAGCTCATTCCTTCAGATATTTATGGTATTCAAAGATTATTTTAGCTTAAAGGAAAGGGTATTATTATTGAAACAAAAATTTGAAGCATATAGCAAATATTAGGATTTCAAGTATCTAGTTGAAAAGAAAAATAACTACTATGTAAAAATTATAATAAAATATAAAGGATATGAGTATGTCTCAAATAAATTCTATATTATTTGCAATGTAAATGGAATTATAAGATAATTCATAGCTAGATACACACCATAACAAAATGGTGTTACCAAAATAAAGAATAGGACCATAATGAATATGGCAAGGATTATTTTAAAGAAAAAAGCATTTCCAAAATAATTTTGGATAGAAGTTGTAGCATGTGCAGCTTACCTATTAAACATGTGTCCCACAAAGAGTGCGAAGGATGTGATCCCACAAGAAGCATGGAGTAACAATAAACCAAGTTTTTCTCACTTAAGAGTCTTGGGATGCATAGACTATGCTCATATGCTAAAATAGAAGAGAATAAAATTGGATGATAGGGTAAAACATTACATCTTCATTGGGTATAGTGAATAATCAAATGACTATAAAATATATAACCTTGTTACAAGTAATGTGATCATAAAAAAAAATATGAAATTTATAGAAAATGAAGCTTGGATATAGAATTCTAAATCTAATCAACAAGAAACAACAAGCATTGAGAATGAGAACTTGAATAGAAAAAACACAAATCAACCCTTAGTTTCAACCAATAGTACAAATGTGAGGAGAAACCCTTCCTCATCATCAAAATCACCACCAAGTGAAAGAATAACGAATATTTATTTCATCATAACAATAATTTCAAGCATTATAAATTTATAAGAAATATATAAGGTAACAAGAATTAAAATTGAAGATGAAGAGCATGTTAATTTTACCTTCTTTTCTAAATGTGATCCTATTTTATTTCAAGAAGCAATTAAAAATAGAAAATGGAAGAAGAAATATAATCCATGGAGAAAAATTAAACTTGGAAACTAATGGATCTTCTAGCAGGAAAGAAAACCATAAAAGTAAAATAGATGTGTAAAATGAAGTTCAATGCCAAGGATGATGTCGAAATAAATAAAGTAAGGTTTGTTGTAAAAAGGTATGCATAAAAATGAGGAATTTATTATCATGGAGTCTATACACCTGTAGCAAGGCTTGACATAGTTAGAATAATTCTAGCATTGGTAATCCAAAAGGGGTTGAAATTCTATCAAATTGACATCAAGTCTACCTTTCTAAATAGGGTGTTGGAAGAAGAGGTCTACATAGATCAACCACCAAGTTATGAGCTAGAATGTTAAAAAAAAAGGTATATAAACTAAATAAAGTAGTGTATGGATTGAAACAAGCACCTAGAGCTTGATATAGTTGTACTGACTCATAATTTTAGTAAAATAGCTTCATAAAGTGTACATACGAGCATGCACCTTACATTAATACTACTAAAAATTATCTTTTTATGAATAAGCCATGAGAGATAACAATCACAAGATGGAAAATAACATGCAATAAAGTAAAAATGCTAGATTACTAAAGTATGTTGAAATATAAGAATTTAGATATGGAGGAAGTGAGCAATCTGTTAACAAAGGTATAAATCTACATCATATCCATCACTAGTAAATAGTGTGGAACATAGAACAACATAATCCACTAACCTACACTATTTGATGATATCCCCCAACTGTTCTATCTATCTATCTAAGAGGCCATCCTTATATATGCAAAATAGTATGCTTATCCAATACTCTATCTAGTTGTGCATAGGATACCTTGCACATGTACACCTTACACGTTGACACTTATCCATTTATTACATTGCATGAAGTCACTAGATAACTTGTACAATAAGTAATATAGGTATGTATCTTGGAGGATATATTTACATAACCTAAATGATGGAATAGATATTATTTCCAACACCCCCTATGTTACATTATTTGGGTATTAAAGGCTTTAGATTTCAATATGGATTTTTTTCATCTTCTTCTACTTGATCTAGTTCTTATTCTACTTCTATAGTCTTCATGTCAATGCTTCTTATCTTTTTCAATTATTTTCTCCTTGTTCTCAAGCATCTTTGGTGATTCATAGCTCTCATGATGGTGCATGTCTTGAGTGGATCTAAATTGGTACTTCTTCCTTATTTTATCCCTTTGTAAGACTTGGTTCTCTATCCTTCATAAGTACCAACCTTTCCATCAAAGTTAGTAGATTTATTTGAAATAAATTTTTGAAGATAACAATTTAATATTTGAAGCAATATTCTTTCATAGTCTGTATAATATCTATATTTAAAGTGAGAGAAGAAATATGAGTGATTTTTTCCTTCATAATATTTGCATGGATATAAACTCCAACAATTCATTTTTCATGACCATATTGATTGCAATGGATGCACAATAGAGATGATATAGAAATTTTATGATAAATTTTAGGAATTTCATGTTTGTCTCTCCTTAATAACTTCTACAAACCATATGTGCACAATTGAAGCTATTCCATTTTGCATAAAATCGGTGTTGAACAATCTTTCCTTGTTTTTGTTCAATTGATTCATTAGATGAATCTTCCTTTGTATAGCTATTGAATTCAAAAATTATATCATATTTTAGAGGTTCTTGCTTTTATTTTCTATTTTCATAATTAAAGTTTATCAGGTTCTTGATTCACATTGGTATTTTTCCTATTCCACTTCTAAGAGCATTACCAAGTATGCTAGTAGACATTTGTATGACCTGAGTTTTTTTTATAGTTCCAATATTTTAAGATATGTGCTCCTTGATTGAAGTATATAAGCTTGATTTTGTAAAAAACTTTATAGATCCTTAGATTTGTGGACTACCTTGTAACTCCCACCTCATTTTAGATTTTTAATAAATCTTATATCTTGCCAACTTGATAATATTAGATATATATTAATGTTATCAAGTTTTGTCTCTAATTTTTTGAAGTATGCTATAATGCTTTTTTATAAAAATATAGTTCAATTTTTGGTTGATTTTGTACAAGTTTTGCAAGAATCAAAAATAAATTTTTCAACACCTTATTATTCCTAATTGAACTAAGCACTATTTCAGTTTTGAAGAGGTTTTGATGTTGGAATTATTTTGTCCCTTTTTTAGAAATTTGAGACAAGTAAAAATAAATTTATCCAACCTTAATAAAATTCCTAAATAACCTCTTTTATATCCCTTGGATTATTTCTAATTTCTAAATAAAATAAATTTGATGCAGTAATCCTTATGAATCCCAAGTTTGGAAAATTAGAGAAATGATAATAATATTTGCAATGTAGTTTAATCCAAGTTGAATTCCTTATTCCTCCTAAGTAATATTTAAAATATTAAAATAATAAGATAAGTCACCCCTTTAGCTTTCAAAACCTAAGTTTTAGCCTTAGTTTATAACCCTTATAACTCCAACTTATGAAAGAAATAATAAAAGTGATTTATACCTTACCTTATGGATGCAATATCTATTCAATATTTGGTTCTTTCAACAAATAAGTATAATAGTGTATATGAGGTACATTGAGTGATCAATTTAATGAATATTCAATGAAATGGCTTGACATGAATGTTGTACCTGTAGACACCAAAATAGCACCAATCCGATTATGTGACTGAAAACACTGATCGCATTGACACACACAGCCCCAAGGGCAGCCCCTAGAGGTCAAACAGTGGTCCTAACCACTCTCACAACATTTTTGGAAGGTCAGAGATCAATTTGGCACCTTCAAGAACTTTTCTCAATATCCATTCCACCCTAGGATGAATTCAAACTAGGATTTGCCCCACCCAGGGATGAATTCTAAATTCGCTCCAAGGTGGGGCGAATTGCAGGTTTGATGGGAAAAAAGTCAAATCTTGACAAATAGTAGCTCAGATCCGCCACCCAACACTTCCTTCATCGCATGGGAGTATGGGTGAGCATTTTCAAGTGTTATAGGCATCTGTAAGGCCAGTCATGAAGTCCCAATTCAGGGAGGAATCTCCTTCCCCTGGGAAGGCATGATTTTCATGTGGCGCCTCTACATGCCCATTTCAAGAGACCTCCAGGTCTATAATTTGGTGAGTTTCCTCATGAAAGCACGAGATTCCGGGCAAAGGAAACACTAATTATGCAATGTAAGATGAAATGTAACGCTTTAACCTTATGCACAAAAACAAAGGAAAGAGACAATTTGGAAAGGAGAGAAAAGATGTAAAGAAATCACAGCCCTCTTTATTCAAATATCTTATCCTCGATTACATAGACGTCTCCTCCATTTTTAGGGGCTAGGAGCATTAAATTTGTCTTTGTTACAATGTGTGACTTAGTCTTCCTCCTTTCGCGTGCCCACGATTGCAATGGGCGGGCCAAGATGATGCCGCTGCTGATGTCGATGAGTTCCTAACCTCCGCTGCTTCTCCTGCGAACAAAGAAACAACCAAGATGTCAGTAGCATCTGCCGCAAATGAAAAGCGTTTGCTCTCTAAAACTAACGAAATATGTATATAAATATTTTCCTAAAACAGTAATTACAGTGAGTCCAAATGGCTTCAAAACTTGACAGAAGATAAAAAAAAGTTACCAGAAGGCCACTGCCACTGAGACAGCTGGCCAATCTACCTTCAACCGGAATTTGTACCTGGGCGGACGAATTTTGACTGCAATTCGTCCCTGGGTGGGACAAATTCTTCTGTGTTGGGGAAACCGACCTGCTACTGCTCCAATGTCAGATCCTGAGACCTGCAAAACGCCTGCAAATAGGGGGGTTATGTAATAGGGGCAATTTTGGGATGACCCAGATGGTCGGATTCTCCCAATTTGGGCTCCACCCTCGAGAATTTAACCTCGACACCTGCAAGTCAACGAAACGACAAAGCAACACAAAACATACTAGAATCTGACCAAAAGTTACAAAATTGCAGCTATGGATTAATCAAACCTAATAACACAAAATGCAATTTGAAAAGTAATCTAAAATGCTCAAAAACTAAAAATAGGGCTTGGGAGGTGCGGGGGTGCCCAAGTGGGCCTCCCACCGTTGGCACTTGATTTTGGAGCCAATCCACCAGGGATGGGCCCAAAACCTCTTAGGATTGGGGGGTCGGCGAATTGGTTGGTTCAGGTGTCCATGCGTTGGATTTGGGTCAAGTTCGAGCTTCCAAAGGCCACCCAAAAACCTCCCTTGCAAAAGAGATTTTTGGATGTGGGAAGGTGAACCAAAAGGTATTCAAGTGGGTCTTCAACTCGGCAGCACTTCGTTGCTTGAAAACTCCTTCAACCTGTATATTTTGGGTGAGAAAAGTCCCACCTTTTATAGACCCATGGGGTCTCTTTTGGGAGGGAAGCACAAATGCCATGTGTTGGTCATAGGCGCCATGTGGCAGTCTTGTCTTCCCATGAGGGAGGGGAGTCCTCCGTTGACTTGAGATTTGATAAATGCCTTTTGTGACAGTCTTCTAACGGCCCCTCTGTCCACCTACACACGCGTGCAAGGCAAGAGTCATTAACTGACTATTTTGGGCTGCCACTTGGCACCATTTGTCTTTTTTCCCGTTAAGCTTAGAATTCGTCCCACCCAGGGACGGATTCAGAATTCGTCCTGGGGTGGGACGAATTCTATTTTGAATTCGTCCCGGGGTGAGCCGAATACTGGGCAAAGGGTCCAAGTGTGCCAAATTGCTTCTTGACCTTACAAAATTGCTATGAAAGTGGTTAAGACCACCGTTTAACCTCTCGAGGGCTGCCCCTGGGGCTGTGTTTGTCAAAGCGATCAGTGTTTGCAATCACATAATTGGATTGGTGCTGTTTTGGTGTCTACAGATGCCCCTTTTTGGGAAGCGCTGCGGTGACGCAATGGTCGAGCAAAAATAGATAACCAAAGCACTAATGATTAGGGTTTCTTGGTAACCTAACCAACTTTTGATGCCCCAAGTATGGAAAGGGCATGCATTCTTGAATCCTTGCTTCTGACGAGCTAAGGAATTTGATTTCAAGTATTAACCTATTTTGGTGAGGTGTGACTTGAACTTAGACATTGATCAGTCATGAACAAGTGAAGGGCGTTTTTATCCTCAAGGGGAACCTTGTGTTCATGATTCACGAAATGCCAAGTGTTTGATTGATTTGATTGTTGCTTGTTTACTGCCCCAAGCAGGAGCGTGATTGTCTTTTTCAATGATTCTTTGAATGCATGTCGTTTTCCTTAATTGGGTGTGTGATTGTTGGTTGGTGACTAAGTGTGACTACCCCCTCAAGCGACGAATCGATGAGGGAATGACCTTCGTGGAGAGAAGCGACGAGTCGCTTGACCCAAGATGACTTGTGCAAGGTTGCCTTTAGAGGGTTTACCGTTAAGCGTGTGCAATTTTTCCAACATTTGGACCTATTTTTGGTGGGTGTTAACCCTTTTGGTGATGCCGTAAAGAGGTGAAATCATCGGAAATCTAACTTCCCGTGGAGCGGTCCGGCTATTGTAGCCTTCTTGGGGAAGTAGGAGAGCGATAATTTGGACCTCGACATCGATTTTATTTGCCTAGAGGTTAAGTGCAAGAGCACTTATGTCCGGCAATGTTTTTCTGTGTTTTTGTTGAATTTTGTACTATTTTTGAGTGGGCTTTGGCCCTTTTTGTGATGGCGTTTGGGGATGAAATTGTCTAAAATTCATCTTCCCTTGGAGCGGTCCGGCTATGGTAGCCTTCTTAGGGAGTATGATAGTGACAATTTGTGACTCCAATGTCGATTTTGTATGCCCTTGTTGTCAGGTGCAGTAGCAATCCTGTTGGGCAATTTTATTGTCTGTTTTTAGTGCATTTTTAGTCTTATTTGTTGATTTTTTTTATGCTGGCCTGAATTCGTCCCTGGGTGGGACGAATTCCAGCTGGAGAATTTTTCCCTGGGTGGGACAAGCGCTAATCAGAGTGCTCGTCCCAGTCAAGGACGAATTCTAGTGCAAAAGGCCTATTTAATGGCCAAAACTTGATTTTGGGCTCATTTGTGTCATTTTTTTCTTGCGATTTTGGAGCTCTGGGAGGAGGTAATTTTGCGGGCGAAGCGTCGCCGGAATTCTCTCTCGCCATCATGAGTGCACAAACTGGTTCGAGCGGCGAGCCGAGGCGAGACCTGTAAGTGACCCTAGGGTTTATTTTGCTTTAATTTAATGCATTGTTTTTGTGTTGACACTTTTCAAAACTTTAAGATTTTTTTTTTGTTGTGATGTTTTTGTTTATCAGTTAAGGTTAGAAACCCTAGAACTGAAAATTTGATCTGTTATATTTTTTTTTTTTTTTGCTTGCAGGTTGTTAGGAGCCGGTACCGTGTACCCGTTGCATTTACTGAGGCACGGTTGGCATTGACCGATGATGACTGGGAATGGCTTGATGCCATTGGGCTCAAGCAGGTGGCTTGACTGGAGCCTGTGGTTTTGGATCAGGCCTATCTGACGGCCCTGATCAAGCTTTGGGATCCGCAGACCAATACTTTCCATCTCCCGACAGGGGAGATGACTGTGACTCTTGAGGACGTCTATCGCTTGCTTCGGATTCCGATAGATGGTCTGCCTATTAGGACATCTCTCGTTTGATCACGGATCGCTATACTTACAAGATGTTTTGGGCATGGGGGGGAGCTGGGTGTAGCAGACCTAGTGGAGACAGCCGAGGCGGATTTCCAGGTTGGCAGGATTTTGGTTAGCTGGTGGAAGGAGAGGGGGGTGTTAGGAGTGAGGCACGCATTCTTGATGGGCCTCATTTCTAACATTCTTCTCCCTGATTTGTTAAGTGCAAGGTTCCCATGGAACCTGCTGGATTTGGTGTGGCAGTTGGCAGAGTGCCCGATAGAGGCACCATTGATTTTGATATGGGGACAGACTTTGTTGGCACAGCTTTACGGGGAGTCAGACGGGGTCCGCTGTCGACGACGGAAGGGTGTCAGTTGCAGCTTTTTGTTGCAGTGCTGGGGTTGGTAGCACATAGCTATTGAGAGGCCTACCGGGTTACCGTGGATGACTCGAGCGGCGATGGAGGATGAGGAGATTGGTTATGCATCTTTGTGGCGACGGTCTGCGGAGTAGGGGCAGAGTCGACGATGGGCAGGTGTCGTTGAGCACTACATTGATGCCTTTTCTCGGCTCACTTGAGGGGAGGTGTTTTGGCGTCCCTATCGGGACTGTCCAGCCTGGCCTGAGGCTGGAGAGTGGCTCCGATGGGTACGGAGGGAGCGATGGTTGAATTCGATTATGCCTAGAATTGAGATGCAAATCTTTGTTGTTTTTGATGATTTTTGTTGTTTTGTTTTTGTTGAATTTCTTGATTTTTTTGACCAAATGATTGCGATAATCGTTGGAGCTTTTTGGGTTGACCAAGAGATTGCGATAATCCTTGGAGCTTTTTGTATTGACCAAGAGATTGCGATAATCCTTGGAGATTTTTGTATTGACCAAGAGATTGCGATAATCCTTGGAGCTTTTAGGTTGACCAAGAGATTGCGATAATCCTTGGAGCTTTTTGGATTGACCAAGAGATTGTGATAATCCTTGGAGATTTTTGTATTGACCAAGAGATTGCGATAATACTTGGAGATTTTAGGTTGACCAAGAGATTGCGATAATCCTTGGAGCTTTTTGTATTGACCAAGAGATTGCGATAATCCTTGGAGATTTTTTTTTTTTTTTTTTTTTGGTATATGGCTTTCTTAGATATGAAATGGTCGCAAATGACTGATATTCAAGGGTTCTATTTCCTTGATACCGTCAAGAGAAGCTAGCCTGTACGTTCTCGGTCCTATTTTGATATCAATGACATAAGGACCTAGCCAATTTTCCGTGAATTTGTCTCTCATATGGGACGGAAAATTAGAGTTTTGTTAGTTTTCCTTCAGAACCAAATCACCAACCCAAAAGTCTCTTAGGTCAACTTTCATGTTGTAAGCTCTCTTAAGCCGCTCTTGATAGATACGTAAGTGCTCGAGAGCATTAACGCGTCTTTCGTCAAGCAATGTAAGTTGGTCTAACCGGGCCTGCCGTGCAGTGTCATCATCGATGAATTCCTACATTGATATGCGGAGGGAAGGAATTTCCAACTCGAGAGGCATTACTGCCTCTGAGCCATACACTAGTGAAAATGGAGTTGCCCCAGTGGGCATCCGAATGCTAGTGCGATAATCCCAAAGGGCAAGTGGGATTTGTATGTGCCAATCCTTATGACTGTCTGCGACGGTCTTTTTAAGGATGGCGACTAGCATTTTGTTTGATGCCTTTGCTTGCCCATTTGCTTGCGAATAATAGGGTGTTGAAAAGCTGTGCTGAATTTTGTACTTTGTGGTTAAAGCACGCACGTCTTTGTTCTTGAATGATGGCCCATTATTTGAGATTATTTTGGATGGAATACCAAAATGACATATTATGTAATGCAAAATGAACTCCGCAATGCAGGGTCCTGTCGTAGAGGTTAACGGAATTGCTTCCACCCATTTGGTAAAATATTCTGTGGCCGTTATGATGAACGTGTGATGGCCTGACGATGCAGGGGAGATATTTTCGATTAGATCGAGGCCCCACTGCAAAAATGGCCAAGCATACTGGACTGTCTATAGGGCCTGGGAAGGTGTGTGCATTAAATTGGCATGATGTTGACACTTTACGCACCTCTTGACATACGCGCAACAATATCGCTCTAAATATGGCCAATAATAGCCCATGCGAAGAATGCACTTTGCAATGGCCATACCACTGAAGTGGCCGCCACATGTACCGTCATGCACTTGGGTGACTGCCCAAGTGGACTCTTGCTGGTCCAAGCAACGAAGAAGAATTTCGTCGTAGCTGCGACGATACAAAATGTCTCCTATCAAGACATATTTTTCCGCTTTCTGTTTGAATGTTCGTTTTGCGGCGTGCGTCAATCCAAATGGTAGATTACCTAACTTGAGGTAGTCTCTTATGGGTAAATACCAGTCCTGTTGATCGGATACCTCGACAGTTTGAACAACCAATCCCTTTTGGAGTTCTTCCCTAATAAATGTTGATTGGGATAGAACTTGTAAGAATAGCATTGTGTTGCTATTAATGGGAGTGGGGGAGAACAAAGACCCCCAGTTGGCATGTTTCAAATAGTCTCGAATTCGAAAGAACTTATCCGAAGATGGTTCGATCTGGATCATGTGGATTCCTGGCGTCAAGTCTGAGCTTGTGCGCTCCATCGCGGGTTGCGATAAGGTTTTGACCTGAATGGTTGTTATATCACCGGAAAGGTCTTACGAGATTAGTGACCCTAAGGAGGCCATTGTGTCCACAAAACGGTTCGATGATCGAGGGAGTTCCTCGATGTCATACCACTCAAGTTTTGCCAGGAATTTATCCACGAGGGCTTTATAGGCTTTTAGGACTGGGCATTTGCATTGATATACCCCTTTGACTTGATTGACGATTAACAGCGAATCACCAAAGATGTTCAGCTCTTTGATGTTCATGGCGATTGCTGTCTGAAGACCTAGGAGCAAGGCTTCATATTCTCGCATTGTTGTTGGTGCACTGGAAGTTTAATTTAAATGACAGGGGCATTGGAGCGCCTTGCGGTGTGAAGAATACAATTCCTGTGCCACCACCTTGCTCGCATTTAGAACCATCAAAAAATAAGGTTATGTCGGCCTGAGACTTAGGCTCATCAGAATCTGGTGATTCTGAGACATGGAAGACCTCATCATCGGGTAGTTCTATGACCAGAGGCTGATCGTCTTCAAGAGGAGCCTCTACTAGTTGATTGGCTATGACTTGTCCTTTTATAGATTTTTGCCCAATAAACTCAATGTCAAATTCCGTCAACAACATGATCCATTTCGCCGTGCGACTACTATGATAAGTACGACTCATCATGTATCACAATGGATTCTCCTTAGACACAACATACGTAGTGTTGCTCAGCATGTAGTGGCGTAGCCTTTTGGTAGCAAACACCACTGCCAAGCAGAGTTTTTCAACGTATGCATAGTTAAGTTCAGTAATCGACTGTGGTGTGGCTAAGATAGTAAGTAGCCTGTTCTTTGTGAAGTTCATTCTTTTGGGCTAGCATTGCGCCCAGTGCCACCTCGTAGCTGAGATGTATAAGTAGAACGGCACACCTGGTCTAGGCGGTGCCAATATTTGCGGCGAAGCCAAGTATTGTTTGATTTCGTCAAAGGCTGACTGGCACTCGTCATCCCAATGAAATGTGACCCCCTTGTGCAATAATTTGTTCATTGGTCGGCATTTTTCAGATAATTGCGCTATGAAGCGTTTAATCGATGCGACCTTTCCTTGCGTACTTCTGAGCCGCTTGATAGTGGTTGGGGGAGCCATTTCAAGGATTGCCTTGACTTTTTTTGGGTCCACTTCGATGCCTATCTTGGAGACTATAAAACCCAAGAGTTTTCCAGATGTGACGCCGAACACGCACTTCCTGGGATTCATTCTGACCTTATGCTCTATGAGGCGATCAAGAATCTTGCTTAAGTCACCGAGATGATCTGAGCGCAAGAGAGACTTGGCTAACAAATTATCCATGTAATCTTCCAAAGTTTTGTGCATGTAATCGTGGAAGATATAAGTCATAGCACGTTGGTATGTAGCGCCAGTGTTTTTAAGGCCAAAAGGCATGACCTTATAACAAAATGTCCCCCAAGGCGTTGTGAATGCCGTTTTGAGTTGGTCTTTAGGATTGATACGAATTTGATTGTATCCTGAGAAACCATCCATTAGGGAGACCATTTCGTGACCTGTTGTAGCATCTACCAATGCGTCAATGCTTGGCAAGGGGAAATCATCCTTAGGACTCGCTTTGTTTAGGTCTTGAAAGTCGGTGCATATGCGAATCCTCTAGTCGGGCTTCTTGACAGAACCATGTTGGACAACCATGGTGGATAATCCACGCAGATGACAAATTGTGCATCCAACAGCTTTTGCAATTCATCTTTGACCATCAAGGCTACTGTTGGGTGCATCTTTCTTAGTTTTTGCTTTACGAGCTTGATTTTCGGATCAAGCGTTAAATTGTGCATGACTAGCTACGGGTCTAGCCCTGGCATATCTTTGTACGACCATGCAAAAACCTCCTTCTTTTCTTTAAGAAGGGCAATGTAATCGGCTTGCTCCTCGGGGGAAAGGCTTACCCTCACCTTAAGAATCTGTGGATTCATTGGATCCGTGCCGATGTCTCACGCCGCTGTCTCTTCGATCGACATGTGGGATCCGTCCTCCAACTAATGTGGAGTTGGGATTAAATGGATATCATCAGCTGAGTTAAGATCTGCGTTTGGAACCTCGGGTCCCTCTTCAGCTTGAAAAATATCATGAGTTGTCCTTAGGGTAAAATGAAGCATTTCACTGAAATGCCAGTAGTCTGATGGTGACAATGGTGAATTGACGCGATCCCAGTCAATGGCATCCATGTTTAGATGCAATGACCGTGATGGATCGGTCGAATTGTGGATGGGTGTGGTCAAATCAATGGAGATCATGTGGATGGAATGAATTTGGTCTCCAGAACCACGGGTGTGATGACTCGATTCTTTTAGATGTTCCCTATACTCTGGATCTGGATCTACGAGAACAGGCACGAATGGATCCTCTCTAGGTGCAAATTCATCTCTATGTGTGAAAATGAAGGCGGGGTATTCCCTCGGTACTGCTGTCCTGATGGGATCTCGAGGTGGACGATGCTCATCTTGAATTTGGAGCCATAGGCCTAACACTTGGTCCCACCTCGCTGGGTCTACGTGCCATTCATTTCCTAACCGTATACCCATTTGTCCCATTGGATCTTCATGAGTTAGAGCGCGGTGATGTCGTCATGCATGTCTGAGATAGTCCATTTCAGTTTCATCTTCTGAATCGTTTTCATAGATCCAAAATTGTTCATCCTCTTCAAAGATCTCGTTGCTTGCGACATTGAGGACTCTTCCTGTTCCAGTGAATTAATCTGGTCCCATTGCGGTTGTTCCACTCTTAGTGGAGGGACCTGATTCTTTTGAGACTGTGTTATTTCGTCTGGAACCTCTAAGGGGAATAGTTTTAGAAAAATGTCTGGCAGCCGTTGATGTTTTCTTTGAGGATTGCTCTCTGAACTTCCACCTCTCTCTAGCAAAGGAGAGGGATTATTGTTGTTTCCAGGGGTGTTTGTAGACCATGGGAGATAATCCCCTAATGTGTATTCTCGTGTTTGGATTGGCGTACGGGTCTTGTGCCAATCCCCCCTTGTTGCCTATTTCTAGGCCTTGCATATTTTCAACCAAGATGTCTAAAGGCAGGGGATGGTTGAACCCTACCCCTGACTTGTCATATGGCATCTGATATCTTGGTTGGCAAAGGATCCGCATCCCTTGCTCATATCTGCCTAGCCCATACCCATGCCAATTGCATTGTTCGAGATATTTTAGGGCAAATTCTGGGTTTGACAGATAATTGATGTTTTCGACAAAAGGCTCTTCGTCTTTTTCCTTTTGTTCGCATGGTTCAGAACCATGATCAAGGCCCCCATACACAAAATTCGTTTGGTTCGGTGGGTAGCCTAGAGGGATGATTGTTCCAATGGGAAGGCGAGGTCTTCCCATGTCTTGTACTGACTCCAGTGTGGGGGTTGCCACAACATTTTGAACTAAATATTCCCCCAGGCCTGTACTGGCCATTTCAACAGTGATTTTTGATGATTGGGTGGGAGGAAACGGTAGTCCTTCCTGAGTCCATTCCATGTTTGGTGGTTCAAGAATCTTGGTTTTCGTTGCGTTGGGCGCTTCCTCTATTGATATCGTTGAAATCGTGGGCAACCCCTCTTCTAGAGGCTTAACCTCTTCCATGATTTGCTTTCCCTTGTCCTTCTGTTGGGCCACGATAGGTGGCGTTGATGATGGAGTAGGTGATGAAGTCTCACCTAGCTGGGATTTTGCCTTGTTGGCCACCAGTGGTACTTGCAGTATCGGACCCTGTTTAGATGGATTTAATTGAAAATCCAAATGCGTTGATGGGAGGGTCGATTGAGGTATGAATTGTACCACATTGCAATACTTGAAGGGCTCTAAGTCCATTGGGACTACATGTATTTGCCCTTCATAGGCATACTTCAAGCACAGGTGTGCGATCGAGGGGACACACTTCATGTCCCCCGATCCAAGGCCGCCCTAGCAAGATATTATAAGCCATTTCGCCTTCCAAAGACATGGCACAAGTGTGGGTATTGACTTTTGTCCTACCCGTATAGGCGTAACAACCGTGTCGACTGTCGAGCAAATTGCATCGTTAAAAGCTCGCAGTGTGTACGTGGAAGCGGTGATGTGAGAGGCTGGAAGTTTTAAATGTTTCAACGTTGCAGTGGTTATAATGTTACTGGACGAGCCAGTATCTATCAGCACTCTCTTGTACGGGATCTCGTTGACCCATGTAATAACGTGTAGGGGTGGATCCGGCATGTCATTTGATATCGTTTTGACCTCGTCTTCTCTGAATGTGATGACAGGCTCCGTACATTGTTTCACATGTCCCACGAAGGCATTGAAAGAATTTGCTTCGTGGGGTTGTACTTCAATGGATTTTAAAATGTCCATAAGAGCTTCTCTATGGGGAGCTGATTTTTGAATAAGCTCGTAGATGGACAGCCTAGCCGACATGGTCCGCAAACTCTACGTGAGTTTGGTTCGTATCGTGACCTCAGGTCTAGGTGGAGGTAACTGCGTTGGGCGTTGTTGAGGCTGCGATGTCGATGGAACTTCCCTCGCAGCCTACCTCGGGGACAACCGTTGGGTATCTTCTCGTTCCTTGTTACAATGCTAATCATTCCCACAAATCCTTGCGCGGGAAGATCTTGTCGCACCTCGTTAATCTGGAGCGGTTTTGTCCGTGCCTCGTAGGCGTGCAAGGGGTCCTTGAATACCCCCATTTGTTGGTTGTTTGGTGCGATGGGGTTGTCCACGACCAATGTTTTGTTGTCGATCAAATCTCGGACTAGTTCTTTGAATTTCCAAGACCCATTTAGGTCATGTCCTCTCGCGCCTATGGAATCTGCAATACAATTCCTCCCTATACCCCCTAGGCTTGGGAATGTTAGGATCAAAAATTTGGATTTTTGGCAGAGTAACTAAATTTGCCGCTGACAAGCGGTCAAATAAGGAGTCTCTAGACTCCGCATATGGGGTGAATTGTCACCTAGGGTGATGCTGCCGAGTATCGCTCCCGTCTTCTTCGTTATCTCTTTCGTAAGCGGGGAGGCACCGCTCGGTAGTTATCCTTTTGAGGCTGCGTTTCTTGCACAGCGCGGGGACATTTATCGCAACTTGGTTGACGACAGAGGTGTTGTGGTTGCGTTGTCCCGCTTTTTAGTGGTTTTATTCCACTATTTATTCTTAGGCTTGGCAATTGCGCCTTCGCCTATCTTAATCTCTTCTATGACTCTGGCTTGCGCCAAAGCTTCTTCTAAGCTGTCGTATTGTCACAACAACAATAGACCGGAGATTGATTTTAAGCAACTTTTTGCGAACATTTGCATGAGGTCCGACATGGGAGGACGGTAGGGTAACTTAGAAAGCAAAGCTCTCCATTGGTTCCCGTACGCTGCCATTGTTTCCTCCTCAAATTGTTTAAGGCTAGCAAGATCACTAAGTGATGCCTTCTTCCTTGTGTTGAAGGCGAAACGTTCAAGAAACGCATCTACTAGCTGATCTAAGTTGCTTATGCCGTGTTTGGGCAGCTGTGTGAACCAATCCGAGGCAGGGCCTACGAATGTGGTTATGAATGTTCTAAGCAATAATGCATCATTATCTTGGATGCCGAAGCATTGGCTTAGAAATCGTGTAACATGTTCTCGTGCATCCTCTTCACCTTTAAAAACCGCCAATTGAGGCAACTTGAAGTGTTCGGGGTAAAGAGGTGTAGGCACTGAGGGATGCACCAGATTATTGCGGAGTAGACGTAATGTGGGTTTTTGATGCCCAGCAGCTTTTGTCTCCACAGACTCCAAACGCTCCAATAGTGCTTGGTATGCATCGAAAGATTTTATTTCTTCCTCTCTTGTTCGCTCTTGTTGCAAGTTACGGTAGAACCGGAGGCCTATGGAGGGGTGGCCGAATGGCATCCTTCATGCATTGATGGGGAGTTTCAATATATTCCTCTTCTGGTTCATACTCCTCATAAAATTCTTGAGGAGTCTCTGGGCGAAACCTACGACCCTGATCAAGCTCTTGCTGAAGGTACCCATCATTGTTTCGGGGAGTTTCCTCCCTCTCGAATCTATGGGGTCTTGGAGGCGTAGCTTGACGAGGTCGTGGAGACCTGTCCTGCACCAACGGATTACGCCTCTCATACTGTTTAGCTCTTTGGATGCGAGGGGTTGGCCCCCTCTTAGGTATTTCATAGCATAACTCATCCGCTTCGCATTGCATGCATTCTTTATCCAAGCGGTATTGATACTCTATCTCTTGCTGACTTTGTTTAAGCCGCATGATTTGGGCTTGACGGGTGGTATATCTGGTGACAACTGGGTCAATTTGATCTACCCTATTTTGTTTAGAAGGTTCAAATGTTCCTCCTATGGGTTTACCTTGGTTTTGATGCTCTAAAATCTCAAGGGGTCGCTTCCCTCTATCGAGGTAGGCGGTATGTGCTCGAGGTTCTGGCCTCAAGGGGTGATCATGATATCCTGCTGGTGCAAAAATGCAAGGTTCCCGCATTGTTTGTTGCCTTCTAGGAATGCGATGGTTTTCCTCATACTCCCTTTCACGGGTTTAAATGGGGTGGGCGGAGTTAGGTCGCCCTATGTAAGGAGCCCTATGCTCCGGATTTGGTCTCTCTGTTCTGATGATAGGTAAAGAAGGGATGCCATATCCACGTTGCCCCTCCAAATGGACGGTGTGCCCGTTTAACACTTCATCGCACGGTGGCCACTCATGCCTAACTTCAAGAGGTGATTCTCTATTTATGTCAAGGTCTACATGTAAGGCATCTTCCCGAAAGGGGCTGTTTTGAA
The DNA here is from genome assembly GCA_028583015.1 of Wollemia nobilis. NCBI lineage: Eukaryota > Viridiplantae > Streptophyta > Pinopsida > Araucariales > Araucariaceae > Wollemia > Wollemia nobilis. The sequence continues at coordinate 376,395 of JAQPPZ010002533.1, forward strand.
TAGGCATACCCCACCGAGGATTCTGAATTGGATTCTTTTGTAGGTTAGACCTATAAGGCGGTATGACCAAATCCTCAGGACCGAAGTGAAGGCGACTTGTGCCTCGCTTTTTGTGTACCTTCCGGAGCTTCTGCCCTTGATTGGGCTTGATCGCGGGTGTACACCATTGCGGTGCTTCTATGCTATCTAAATAAGTTTTTATCTCGTTTTTATGATTTTCTTTTTTTTTTGTCTACACTGAGCAGAATTAAACACACACATTCACAAAATCGTGATTATCTCTTTTAAGGATTCTTGGTGTGTCCTAAACTAGTTTAGTGCATTTTGATGTTTTGTTTTGTTTTTGTAGGTTTTGTAGAACATTTAAATGCATCATGTAGGCTCTTATAACTCCAAAAAGGTTGCCCCTTCAATATACCAACCAGGCCGATATACCAACCTCTCTATATACCCGCCCTTACGAGAGGGATACTATAGGTACGTGAGAGCAGAAGGTACGTGGTACATAGGCGGTAAATAAGGGGGATTGTCTTGTTAATGGCACCTACCATAGAAAACTTATCCTCGCACGCATGGGAATCACCCCAGCTACACTCGGTCTGTCTTCGTCAGGATTTACGCCTAACAACAGCTTGACAATCGGGAATGGATGCAAATCAAGCCAAGGTGGTGATGAAATCCACCAATGGTCTTGATCAAGGGCTGGGGTCTTACGACTAGCTCCTTGGTTTAAAATTGTTTCGTGATGTGTGGGATTCGTTTTATTCAACAAAAATGAAACTAGCATACATGACTTTTCCTAATGCAATGCAGGATTAAATGAAAACAATTAAAGAAATAGAAACAAAAACATAAAATTTAACAGAGATGATAAAAATCCCTACCTCTTCTCTCGCCTGCTCCAGTTGCTTCTAAATTTTTGCTCTGAAAATCCGCAGACAGGAATTCGTCCCTATGGGAGACGAATTGCGTAACGTAATTTGTCCCTCCCAGAGACGAATTTGAATTCGTCCCAGGGTCATACGAATTGCAGAAAAGAATTCGTCCCTGTCGAGACGAATAGCAACACGTAACAAAAAAAAATGTACCTGTCGAGCACAAACACAAAACTTTGATCAGTTTCGATGATTTTAAAAACCAGGGAACAGTCCCACCGTGATCGCCACTGAAAGCATGAGATTCCGGCAAAGGAAACACTAATTATGCAATGTAAGATGAAATGTAACGCTTTAACCTTATGCACCAAAACAAAGGAAAGAGACAATTTGGAAAAGAGAGAAAAGATGTAAAGAAATCACAGCCCTCTTTATTCAAATATCTTATCCTCGGTTACATAGACGTCTCCTCCCTTTTTAGGGGCTAGGAGCGTTAAATTTGTCTTTGTTACAATGTGTGACTTAGTCTTCCTCCTTCCGCGTGCCCACGATTGCAATGGGTGGGCCAAGATGATGCCACCGCTAATGTCGATGAGTTCTTAACCTCCGCTGCTTCTCCTACGAACAAAGAAACAACCAAGATGTTAGTAGCATCTACCGCAAATGAAAAGTGTTTGCTCTCTAAAACTAACGAAATATGCATATAAATATTTGCCTAAAACAGTAATTACAGTGAGTCCAAATGGCTTCAAAACTTGACAGAAGATAAAAAAGTTACCAGAAGGCCACTGCCACTGAGACAGCTCGACAATCTACCTTCAACTAGAATTCGTCCCCGGGCGAGGATGAATCTCGACCGCAATTCATCCTTGGGTGGGACGAATTCTTCCGTGTTGGGGAAACCGACTCGCCGCCGCTCCAATGTCGATCTCGAGACCTCGCAAAATGCCCGCAAACAGGGGGGGTTATGTAATAGGGGCCATTTTGGGATGACCCAGATGGTCGGATTCTCCCAATTTGGCCTCCACCCTCAGGAATTTGACCTCGACACCGCAAGTCAGCGAAACGACAAAGCAACACAAAACATACTAGAATCTGACCAAAAGTTACAAAATTGCAGCTATGGATTAATCAAACCTAATAACACAAAATGCAATCTAAAAAGTAATCTAAAATTCTCAAAAACTAAAAATAGGGCTTGGGAGGTGCGGGGGTGCCCAAGTGGGCCTCCCACCGTTGGCACTTGATTTTGGAGCCAATCCACCAGGGATGGGCCCAAAACCTCTTAGGATTGGGGGGTCGGCGAATTGGTTGGTTCAGGTATCCATGCGTTGGATTTGGGTCAGGTTCGAGCTTCCAAAGGCCACCCAACAACCTCCCTTGAAAAAGAGATTGGTGGATGTGGGAAGGTGAACCAAAAGGGATGCAAGTGGGTCTTCAACTCGGCAGCACTTCGTTGCTTGAAAACTCCTTCAACCTCGTATATTTTGGGTGAGAAAAGTCCCACATTTTATAGACCCATGGGGTCTCTTTTTGGAGGGAAGCACAAATGCCATGTGTTGGTCATAGGCGCCATGTGGCAGTCTTGCATTCCCATGAGGGAGGGGAGTCCTCCGTTGACTTGAGCTTTGATAAATGCCTTTTGTGACAGTATTCTAACGGCCCCTCTGTCCACCTACACACGCGTGCAAGGCAAGAGTCATTAACTGACTGTTCTGGGCTGCCAGTTGGCACCATTTGTCTTTTTGCCCGTTAAGCTTAGAATTCGTCCTACCCAAGGACGGATTCAGAATTCATCCTGGGGTGGGACGGATTCTATTTTGAATTCATCCCGGGTGAGCCGAATACTCGGGCAAAGTGTCCAAGTGTGCCAAATTGCTTCTTGACCTAAAAAATTGCTATGAAAGTGGTTAAGACCACTGTTTAACCTCTGAGGGCTGCCCTGGGGGCTGTGTTTGTCAAAGCGATTAGTGTTTGCAGTCACATAATCAGATTGGTGTTGTTTTGGTGTCTACACCTCACCCCAAAAGGTAGGAGCGAAGTAGCATTTTAGAGCAATGAAGTGTTGTCATTTTATTTACACACCTCACACCTTTTTGATTTGCGCCTTTCACATCCTTGATCTCCTTTAGAAGGGAGGTCATTGGGTGACTATTGGGAGGACAAATCTTGATCCCAAAACCTGATATTTGGCCACAATACCCCCCCAAATTTTTTGACAATACCACACAAGAGGTTTTGGACCCATCCCAAGTGGATTGGTGCCGAAATCAAGCCTCCAACGGTTGGCGGCCTGCCCCATGGGTGCCCCCTCCCACACTGCCACAGTCCTAATCGCCCCCTTTCGGAGTGATGGGAATTTCATGGTAGACTTGCTTTCTTTCATTTGTGCATTAAATTCTATGATGTTTAGATAGGTTGCCATTTTGAATTTCGTCTCTTTTAAAATAGCTTTGACCATATTTCTATATTTGCTCGCTTTTACTAACCTACAGGTAGCATCATCAAATTCCTATTTATGGAGGCTAAATTGGGAAAATCTAACCATCTGGATCTTCCCAAAATTCCCCCAATTAGCTAACCCCAAGTTTTCAGGTCTTTTGGAGCTTTTAAGGTAGGACATTGGGATAGTACCTATTTGGCATTTTGTTACAGGTGAATTCATCCCACCCCGAAATGAATTCAAATCGGTGAGGAAATTTTTGACTATTATTTTTGCAAAGCCCTCCTGATGATGTATTGATGCCCCTATAAAATTTTCATAGCACTTGGACTTGTTTTAGTCATAGTTTAATTAATTTTTCTCATTCACTTATCGTAGGCTTGGGGATTGTATGCTTTGTTTCATCCGTAGGTGCTATTGATCATTTCTTGTTCTTTTTAACATAGGGTTTGGAAGTTGGAGCAGCAGCGAGGAGTCCAAACTCATCAACACAAGCGATGATGACGTTTTTTCTGCCCATTTTACATGTGGGCACATGGAAGAAGGAAAGGCGCCCATGGATGTAACGAAGAACAAACACTTGAACGCTCCTAGCCCTTGGAAGGGGAGGATGCGCATTGTAACCGAGTTTGAAACATATCAATAAAAAGGGCTATCTTATTTATTCACATTTGTTTCATCTTGATTTGCTCATGCTTGTCTCTCTTTTCATGCGCTTTCAAGTTTCTAGGATTTAGCGCTAAGTTTGGTTTCTTTGTTTGCATTTCGCATACTAGATTTCCCTTTTTGCTTCCGTATCCTCGTGCTTTCAGTGGCGATCATTGTGGGACATTGTCATCTATTTTTAAGATCATAGATCTGATCCAAACATAGTTTTTTCTTGCAGGTACCGTATTTTCATACGCTGGCTATTGTTCGTTCCATTAGGGAGCGAATACAGACCTATAATTCATCTCACCCAGGGACGAATTGGAATTCGTCCCACCTTGGGGTGAATACAGTCCTGTAATTCGTTCCACCCCAAGAAGAATTATAGTCTATGAATTTTTCAGGCAGAAACTCAGAACCGAAAGATTCCAGAAAACAAGAGGTAAGAATTCTGCACTTTTCCTGTCATTTTTTTGTCTTCAGCTTTTCTGTTTTTCCTGGTTTTTTTTTTTGCATGCATAGAAAAATTTGTTGCATGTTTATTTTTTTTAATGCAAAATAAAAATAACCCCACACACCATGTGGAAAATCAAACACCAAGGAGCTGGTCGTAAAACCCTAGCCCTTGATCAAGACCAACGGTGGATTTCATCACCACCTTGGCTTGAATTTTGCATTCATAAACCCCGATTGCTACTGTTGCTAGACATAAATCCTGACGAAAGCTGATCGAGTGTAACTGGGGTGATTCCCAGTGCATGAGGATAAGTCTTCTATGGTAGGTGTCATAAACATGGTGATTCCCCTTTTGTACTACCTATGTTCCACGTACCATCTGCTCTCACGTACCTATAGTTTCCCTCACGTAAGGGGAGGTATATAGAGAGGTTGGTATATAGGTCTTGCAATGGTATATCGAAGGGGCGACCAATTTTGGGAGTCATATGAGCCCTCATTTTGCATTTAAATGTTCTTTACAAAAACCTTCAACAAAAACAAAAACAAAACACACTAAACCAGGTTTAGGACACACTCTCAATATTTAAATGAAATAATCACTGTTTGCATATGTGTGTGTTCTTTTCTGTTTAGTGTAGCATAAAAAATCATAAAAGAGATAAAAATCCATTTAGCTTGTAGCATAGCAACACCATGGTGTACACCCGTAGCCAAGCCCAATCAAGGGCAGAAGCTGCAAAAAGTGTACAAGGGGTCACAAGTCGTCTCCGCTATAGCCCTAAGGACTTGGTCATACCGCCTTGGCGGCCTGACCCGCAAGAGAGTCTATGTCATTCAATGTCAAGGTAGAATTATAGGGACACCCCTTTGGGGGACACGCCCGTTCATCACAGCCCCTTTTAGGAAGAATCCTTACACGTGGCACTCAACATAGACAGGAAGGCTCCCTTAGAAGCTCGATATGAATGGCCACCGCGCAATGAAGCACTAGAGTGGCATAGTGTCCAAGAGGAGAGGCCACATGACTATGGCATCCCTCATTTGCCCCCCATCATTGTTAGAACCAATAGACAAACCCCAGAGCATAGGGCTCTTCAAGCAAGGTGAGCTAACTTCGCCCACCCCTTTCACACATATGAAAGGGAGCACGAGGAAGACCACCACATTCCTCGAGAACAATGTATAGCATAAGAGCCATGCACTTCTGCACCCGCTATGTACCATGGTCACCCATTGAGGCCAGAGCCTCGAGTAAATGTCACCAACCTCGATAGAGGGAAGCGGCCCATTGAGATATCGGATCATCGCGACCGAGGTAAGTGCATAGGAGAGGCATCTAGGCCTCCTAGGCTCAAGATGGTAGAACAAATTGACCTGGAAGTCGCCAGACATACTGCCTGCCAAGCACAGATCACGTAGCTTGAGCAATACCAGCAGTAGCTAGAGCATTTGTATCACCTTAGCAAAGAACGCATTCAGTGCCAAACAGATGAGCTGCTCCATAACCTGGTACCTAAGAGGGTTCCAACCCATCGCACCCAAAGAGCAGAACCATATGAGAGGCATAATCCCTTGGTGTGAGATAGGTCTCCGTGACCTCATCAATTTTTGCCTCTGAGACCCCCTAGACCTGAGATGGAGGTCACTCCCCAGAACAAGGATGGGTACCCTCCGTGAGGACCCACCCAAGGTCATAGGTCTCGCCCAGAGACTCCTTAGGAAGTTTATGAGGAGTATGAACAAGAAGCACAGCAGGCCAAAATGCCCTACCAAGGCGGAGGGGTTGCTATCCGGCCACCCCCCATAAGCCTCAAGTCTCCCACAACCCACAACGGGAGAAAACTAAAGAGGAAGATATTAAATCTTTCGATGCATACAAAGCACTGTTAGAGCATTTAGAGTCTGTGGAAACCAAAGCTGGAGAGTGGCTTTTATTGAGGTGCGGGGGGCGTTGACTGAGGCTAACTGGGAGTGGCTTGATGCCCTTGGGCTCAAGAAGGTGGCTCGACTGGAGCCTGTGGTCATGGATCAGGCCTATTTGATGGCCCTGATCAATCTATGGGATCCGTGGACCAACACTTTCCATCTCCCAATAGGGGAGATGATTGTTACCTTGGAGGATATCTATCGGCTTCTACGGATTTTGATAGATGGACTGCCCATTAGGACATCACCGCGTGATCAGTGGACAGCTATACTGACGAGATGCTTTAGACATGGGGAGGAGCTGGGTGTGGAGGATCCATTGGAGAGGGCAGAGGGTGACTACCATATTGGCAGGATTTTGGTTAGATGGTGGTTGGAGAGGGGGGTGTTGGGCGTGAGGCACGCATTCCTTATGGGCCTCATGTCCAACATGCTATTACCTAATTCATCAGGCATGAGGTTCCCGTGGAACCTACTGGATTTGGTGTGGCAGTTGGTAGAGTGCTCGATAGAGGCACTGCTTATCCTGATATGGGGACAGACACTGTTGGCACAGCTCTATGGGGAGCTGTATGAGGTCCGCTGTCGGCAGTGAATGGGGATTAGCTACAGCTATTTGTTGCAGTGCTAGGGTTGGTAGCACATAGCAGTTGAGAGGCCAACCAGGTTACCATGGATGACTCAGGCGGCGATGAAGGATAAGGAGATAGGGTATGCAGTTCTGTGGTAGCAGTCCGAAGAGTAGGGATAGAGTCGACGATGGGCAGGTACTATAGGGCACTATGTCGATACCTTCTCTCAGCTCATTCTCGAGGAGGTGGTTTGGTGCCCTTATCGGGACTGTCCAGCCTGGCCGAAGGTTGGAGAGTAGCTCTGATAGGTACGCAAAGAACGATGGTTGATTGGGTGGCATAGGACTGAGCATGAGTTCTTCTCGTATAGCCAGGTGGTTGCCTGGTGAGCCCATGGTCTATCGGCGCTAGGGGTATGAGAGGACTCTAGATCGACCGGTCATCATGCCACTAGGCAAGGATTCAGACGCGATGATCAACGTCCCAGACTTGGATGACATCGGGACTACCGCTGAGTATGACTTATGGTGGGGAGAGGGGCCACTGGGAGGAGCGGAGGTGGCAGCGGCGGGCGGGGAGGGTGCTGAGGCACCAGGGGATGATTGGGGAGTTCCTTTGGAGGATGCAAAGATGGTAGAGGTGGAGGGTGAGGATGTGGATTTGGGAGCTCCAAATCAGCCGAAGATGCAGGACATGGCAGAGCAATGGGAGCCAGGGAAGGTTGTTGTTCCGGAGAGTCCCATGCCTCAGGATGATTCAAAGGATATGGGGTCTGGGGTACGCATTGAGAATGCATATTTGGAAGAGCTACTGTGGAGGCGAGACCAGGAGTTGGGGGATGCGCTACAAGAGAGGGATATCCTATGGGCTCAACTAGCAGAGAAGGATAGGGTTTTGGCATAGCATGACGATGCATTAGCTTACTACCGTTGATGGGAGGCAGAGTGGGATCGACGGGAATCATATTGGTGGCAACATCGGTTGGAGATGGAGGGGGAGATTATCTACCTCGGTGGGTGGCTACCTGAGCCGTCAGGAGGTGGATCATCGTGTCGGATGAGGGGCAATGATACTGAGCAGTCAACATCATCTCGTCGTAGGTGACTGGATGAGGGAGGGGGCAGCAGGCATGATGTGGGGGCTAGCAGTAGCCGCCATGAGGGGTCGCATAGGACCCACACCACGGGGGGTAGTTCCCGTCGCATCGATCCTACGTGATCATGGTGGACGATGCCTTAGGCTAGGGGTTTTTGAGTATGATTGCAAGGTCAGAGGACCAGTTTTGTAGCCTATGGGTATTTTTTTTGATAATATATATATATATACCTATTTTATTTTGTTTATGCACATGTGATTATTTGGTCTTATGCATGATGGTTGATGAATATGGATGTATGCATGTTTTATCTATTTCTATGGATGCATATGTTATGATGAATGCAAGTGTTTTGATTTATATGTGATATGCAAAAATGAAGTGGATGAATGGAATTTGTGATGTTTGGTTAGGGCACCATAGACTATTTAGGACTCTGTTTATTTTATTTTTAGGCGATTGCGTGGTAACTGAATTTGTATGTATACATGTGATTTTTTATGATATTGTAAGGATGAAAAGTAGCATAGTTTGGTTTAGAAATGTAGCTAAGGTTTTCTGAGACTCAGACGGTTTTAACTCACTAGCCATGACTGTACTTTATCTTACAAGACTTTTGAACAAGGTATGAATCGGACTTGTTTTTGACAAAGTTATTTCACATCCTTGTGTGTGCAATTGAGTTCATTTATGTGGTATTTGTTAGGATACCACCAGTTCCAGATGGGATTTCAACTAAACCTATACTGAGGATCACTTAATTAGCTCCACTAACTCCTTTATTGTATTTAGTTAGATTAATCTGCGATGTTATCTAGGATACCATAAGCTAGCTCATCTACATGCAAACATTGATCTGTACACAGGTTAATGTGATAGATATATCGTCATGCGGGAAGTTCACCACCAGTGACCGATGGGCTATCAACCAAACCGGTACTGAGGCTTGCCTCATGACCTATCGAAATGCTGAGAGTTCTAGGGATTCAAGTTCGACTCCCTTCTTTTCTTAAATTGTATTGGGATACTTGCTCCTTTGTAGTGATAAAATCACTGTTTATTTTTGTTTTATTTATTTTTTCTTTTTGAGCAAGGGATTTGGATTTAAGTGATAAGAGTCACTATTGTATGTGCTTTTTGATGTGTGCACTTTGGGATGATGTCAATTTTTTGGAGTTTTGACGTTTGCAAATTTTTGATGTTTTGCAACTATTGAGAACTTGGGGATTCTTGGGGAATTGGGTAGGGAAGATGCTTGTCCTTTTGCCAACTCTCAGCATTCTTTGGGTCATTTGCATAGGGGGATGAGCAAGATAACTGTTTTGCTTATGGTGACCTGGATTACTTTGCAGGTTTCATCTTTCGTTCACACAACTTAGAAATTTTTATGTGTTTTAATTTGTGTTGGTATGTTACGTAACAAGGTGTGATTCAAGTAGAACTCTACCTTCATAAAATCTGTCTGACTTAGTATAGTGTATGGCTAGAAAGCAAAATTATGACTGAAAGACGAAAACTCTTGATACATTATAAGACCACTGACTCTGGTGTGGTAAAAAAAGCAGTAAATGGTGTATTTTTGTTGTTCTTTTGGACTACTTATAAAATGAAAACATGTGGAACCAGATGGACTAGTAGAGTAATTACAGCCTATGGTGCCTTTGACCTGTATGACCACAAATATGCAATGTATGGAAGTAATGCTTAGTGCAGCTATATATTTTTGTATTTTTATGGAATGATTTTTGTGAATATGAAGATGAGATGTAAGAAGAGCTTTTATTGATGAATTTGAGCATGCCTAGAAATGAGATGCAAATCTTTGTTGTTTTTGATGATTTTTGGATTTTGAATTTCTTTATTTTTGACCAAGAGATTGTGGGAATCCTTGGAGCATTTTGGGGTTGACCAAGCGATTGTGGGAATCCTTGGAGCATTTTTGGGATTGACCAAGCGATTACATGAATCCTTGGAGCATTTTGGGATTGACCAAGCAATTATAGGCATCCTTGGATCATTTTGGGGTTGACCAAGCGATTATATGAATCCTTGGAGCATTTTTGGGATTGACCAAGTGATTGCATGAATCCTTGGAGAATTTTGGAATTGACCAAGCGATTATATGAATCCTTGGAGCATTTTTGGGGTTGACCAAGTGATTATATGAATCCTTGGAGCATTTTGGGATTGACCAAGCGATTATATGAATCCTTGGAGCATTTTTGGGGTTGACCAAGTGATTATATGAATCCTTGGAGCATTTTTGGGATATGGCTCTCTTAGATATGGAATGGGTGCAAATGACTGATGTTCAAGGGTTCTGTTTCCTTGATTCCATCAAGAGAGGCTAGTCGGTACGTCCTAGGTCCTATTTTGCTATCAATGACATATGGACCTAACCAATTTTCCGTGAACTTGTCCCTTAGGTGGGACAGCAAACTAGAATTCTGTTGGTTTTCCTTCGAAACCAAATCATTGACCCGAAAGTCTCTCAGGTGAACTTTCATGTTGTAAGCTTTCTTAAGTCACTCTTGATAAATACGTAAATTCTCAAGAGCATTAATGCGTCGTTCATCACGCAATTTAAGCTGGTCTAACCGAGCCTACCATGCAGTGTCATCATCGATGAAATCTTGCATTGATATGCGTAGGGAAAGAATTTCTAACTCTAGAGGCATGACTACCTCAGAGCCATACACAAGTGAAAATGGAGTGGCCCCAGTGGGCATCCAAATTCTAGTGCGATAGGCCCATAGGGCAAGTGGGATTTAGATGTGCCAATCCTTATGACTATCTGTGATCGTATTTTTAAGGATGGCAACTAGCATTTTGTTTGATGCTTCTGCTTGCCCATTCGCTATGGATAATAGGGTGTCAAAAAACTGTGCTGAATTTTGTAATTTGTGGTCAAAGCACGCACGTCTTTGTTCTTGAATGGCGTCCCATTATCCGAGACTATTTTGGATGGAATACCAAAATGACATATGATGTTATGCAAAATGAACTCCACAATGCGAGGTCCTATCGTAGAGGTAAGCGGAACTGCTTCCACCCACTTGGTAAAATATTCTATGGCCATTATGATAAACGTGTGACGGCCTGACGACGCAGGGGAGATATTTTTTATTAGATCGAAGCCCCACTGCAAAAATGGCCAAGCAGACTAGACTATCTACAAGGCCTGGGAAGGTACGTGCATCAAATTGGCATGATGTTGACACTTCATGCACTTCCTGACATATACGCAACAATCTCGCTCTAAAGATGGCCAATAATAGCCCATGCGAAGAATGCACTTTGCGATGGCCATACCACTGAAGTGGCCACCACATGTACCATCATGTGCTTGGGCGATCGCCCAAGTGGACTCTTGCTAGTCCAAGCAACGAAGGAGGATTCCTTCATAGCTGCGACGATACAAAATGTCTCCTATAAAGACATACTTAGTCGCTTTCTACTTGAATGCTCATTTTGCAACATGTGTCAATCCAAGCGGGAGATTACCTAACTTGAGATAGTCTCTAATGGGTAAATACCAGTCCTGTTGATTGGAAACCTCGACGGTAAGAACAACCAATCCCTCTTGAAGTTCATCCCTAGCAAACGCTGAGTGGGAAAGAACTTGTAAGAATAGCGTTGTATTGCTATTAATGGGAGTAGGGGAGAACAAGGACCCCCAGTTGGCATGTTTCATATGATCATGGATTCGAGAGAACTTATCCAAGGATGGTTCAATTTGGATCATGTGGATTCCTGGCGTCAAGTCAGAGCTTGCATGCTCCATCGTGGATTGCAATAAGGTTTTGACTTGAATGGTTGTCATATCATAGGAAAGGTCTTGCGGGATTAGTGACCCCAAGGAGGCCATTGTGTCCGCAAAATGATTCGATGATTGAGGGAGTGCCTCAATGTCATACCACTCAAGTTTTGCCAAGAATTTGTCCACAAGGGCTTTATAAGCCTGCAAAACTAGGCATTTGCATTGGAATATCCCTTTGACTTGATTGACAATTAACAACGAATCACCAAAGATGTTAAGTCTTTTGATGTTCATGGTGATTGTTGTCTGAAGACCTATGAGCAAGGCTTCATACTCTGCATTATTGTTGGTGCATGGGAAATTTAATTTAAATGACAGGGGCATTGGAGCGCCCTACGGTGTGAAGAATACTATTCTTGTGCCACCACCTTGCTCACATTTAGAACCATCGAAGAATAGGGTTATGTCAGCCTGTGACTTAGGCTCATCAGAATCTAGCAATTCTGAGACATGGAAGACCCCATCATCAGGTAGTTCTATGACTAGAGGCTGATCGTCTTCAAGAGGAGCCTCTACTAGTTGATTGGCTATGTATTTTCCTTTGATAGATTTATGTCCAATAAATTCTATGTCAAATTTCATCAACAACATGATCCATTTCGTCGTGTGACTACTATGATAAGTACGACTCATCATGTATCGCAATGGATTCTCCTTAGACACAACATACGTACTATTGCTTAGCATGTAGTGGCATAGCTTTTTGGTAGCAAACACCACTGCCAAGCAGAGTTTCTCGATGTAGGCATAGTTAAGTTCATAACTGACCAAGGTGCGGCTAAGATAATAAGTAGTCTGTTCTTTGTGAAGTTCATTCTTCTGGGCTAGCATGGCGCCCAGTGCCACCTTAGTAGCTGAGATGTATAAGTAGAATAGCACTCCTAGTCTAGGTGGTGCCAATACTAGCGATGAATCCAAGTATTGTTTGATGTCATCAAAGGCTAACTGGCACTCGTCATCCCAGTGAAATGTAACCCCCTTGTGCAATAATTTGTTCATGGGTCAGCACTTGTCAGATAGCTGCGCTATGAAGCACTTGATTGACATGACCTTTCCCTGTAGACTTTTGAGCTGCTTAATGGTAGTTAGGGGAACCATTTCAAGGATTGCCTTGACTTTCTTTGGGTCCACCTTGATACCTCATTTTGAGACTATGAAACCTAAGAGTTTTCCAGATGTGACACCAAAGACGCACTTCTTGGGGTTCAGTCTGACTTTATGCTCCATGAGGCGATCGAGGATCTTGCTTAAGTCATCGAGATGATTCAGGCACAAAATAGACTTGGCCAACAAATCATCCATGTAATCTTTCAAATTTTTATGCATGTAGTCGTGGAAGATGTATGTCATGGCACGTTGGTAGGTGGTGCCAGCATTTTTAAGGCCAAAAGGCATGACCTTATAACAAAATGTTCCCCAAGGTGTTGTGAACACTGTTTTTAGTTAGTCCTCAGGATTGATACGAATCTGATTGTATCCTGAGAAACCATCCATGAGGGAGAGCATTTTGTGACCTGCTATAGCGTCTACCAATGTGTCAATTCTTGGCAAGGGGAAATCATCCTTAGGACTCGCTTTGTTTAGATCTCAAAAATTAGTGCATATGCGAATCCTCTCGTCGAGATTTTTTACAGGAACCATGTTGGATAGCCATGGTGGATAATCTACGCAGATGACAAACTATGCATCCAACAGCTTTTGCAATTTGTCTTTGACCATCAAGGCCACTGTTGGGTGCATCTTACGTAGTTTTTACTTAACTGGCTTGATTTTTGGATCAAGCGTTAGCTTATGTGTGACTAGCTATGGATCTAGCCCCGGCATGTCTTTGTATGACCATGCAAAAACCTCCTTCTTCTCTTTGAGAAGGGCAATGTAGTCGGCTTGCTCTTCAGGGGAAAGACTTACCCCTAGCTTGAGAATCCATGGATTCATTGGATCTGTTCTGATGTCTACGTTAGTCATCTCCTCGACCGACATGTGGGATCCATCCTCCAACTGATGTGGAGTCAGGATCAAATGGATATCATTAGCTGAGTTTAAATCTACGTTGGGAACCTCAGGTTCCTCTTCAGCTCGAGAGATATCCTGAGTTGTCCCTGGGGCAAAATGAGGCATTTTACCAAAATGCCAGTACTCTGATGGGGATGGAGGTGAATTGGAACGATCCCAGTCGATGGCATCTATGTCTAGATGTAATGACAGTGCTGGATCGACTGGATTGTGGATGGGTGTGGTCAAATCAATGGAGATCATGTGGACGAAGTGAATTTGGTCTCCATTACCATGGGTGTGATGGCTCAAACATTTTGGATGTTCCTTATGTTCTGGATCTAGCTCTAAAGGGAAAGGCACAAACGGATCGGCCCTATGTACTGATAGGAGGACAGGGTCTTCCCTCGACATTGATGTAATTATAGGTTCTCAGGGTGGACGGTGCTCATTGTAAACTTGGAGCCATGAATCCAAAACTTGGTCCCACCCTGCTGGGTCTACGTACCACTCATGCCCTGGCACTATGCCCATCTATGAAAATAAGTCATTAATCCCCAAGGGATGTCGTTGTTGCACTTGTTGCCTTTGTTGCATTTTTCGCATGTGGTTGAGATAGGCCATCTCAGTCTCATCTTACAAATCACTGTCGAAGATCCAAAAATGTTCATTTTCTTCAACAACTGCTTATGACATTAAGGGTTCACCTTGTTCTAGCAGATTAATCTGGTCCCATTGCGGTTGTTCCACACTTGGTGGGGGGACCTGATTCTCTTGACATAGCACTAGCTCAACTGGAACCTCTAAAGGGAATAATTTCAAAAAGACCTCTTGCTAGTTATTCATGGGAATCTCTTGTGAGTGATCACTATTGGATTCGAAGGTATCATATGATTCTAATTCATCTTTCGAAGATCCTTCTAGACAATGTTTATGCTCTCCTTGAAAGTTAGTGTCCAAACTTTCACCTCTCTCTAGCAAAGGAGGAGGATTATTGATGTTACCAAGGGTGGTTGTTGACCATGGGAGGTAATATCCCAATGTATATGTTGTGTTTGGGTTGGCATAAGGATATGATGCCAATCCACCCTGGTTGCCTATTCCTAGGCCTTGCATGTTTTCCACCAAGATTTCTAAGGGCAGGGGGTGGTTGAACCCTACTCTCGACTTGTCATAAGGCATTTGGTATCTTGGCTAGCAAAGGACATGCACTCCTTGCTCATACCTGCCTAGCCCATATCCGTGCCAATTGCATTGGCCAAGGTATCTCAAGGTGAAGTCTGGGTTAGACAGATAATTGAAATTTTCTACAAAAAGGTTCTTCATCCTCGTCCTTTTGCATGCATGGTTCAGTACCATGGTTAAGGCCCCCATACACAAAATTGGTCTGGTTTGGTGGGTAGCCTAAAGGAACAACTGTCCCGATGGGAAGGTGAGGTCTCCCCATGTCTTGCACTGAATCTAGCATGGGTGTTGCTACAACATTATGCACTAGATACTCCCTCAGGCCCGTACTAGCCATTTCAACAGTAATTGTTGGTGATTGAGGGGGAGGGAATGGAAGCCATTCTAGAGTCCATTCCATGTTGGGTAAACTGGGAGCCTTAGCTTCCATTATGCTAGGTATCTCTTCTGTTGAGATGGTTGATATTGTTGGCAACACCTCCTCTAGGGGTTGAGCCTCTTCTAGGATTTGTTTCCCTTTGTCCTTATGTTTAGCCATGACAGGTGGCATTGGTAGTGAAGGAGCAGATGATGAAGATGTACCTCTATTTCTTAAGTGGTGTCCACAGCATCGAACCTTTTCTAGATTGATTTAACTGGAAATCCAAGTGCATCGATGGGAGGGTTGATTGCGGCATCAACTGCATCGCATTGCAGTATTTGAAGGGTTCTAAGTCCGCTAGGACTACATGTACCTCTCCTTCAAATGCATACTTCAAACACTAGTGAGCTATCGAAGGGACACACTTCATGTCCCTGATCCATGGTCGCCCTAGCAATATGTTGTATGCCATCTCACCTTCCAAAATATGGCACAATGTAGGTATCATCTTTTGTCCTACCTGAACAGGTAGAAAAATTGTGCCAACTGTCAAGCATATCACATCATTGAATGCTCGCAGCATGTAAGTGGAAGCGATGATGTGAGAGGCTAGCAGCTTCAGATGTTTCAATGTTGTTGTAGTAATGATGTTACTTGACGAGCCAGTGTATACCAACACTCTCTTGTACGAGACCTCGTAGACCCGCGTGATAACATGTAGGGGTGGATCTGTCATGTCATCAGATACGGATTTAACTTCATCTTCTCGAAAGGTGATGATCGGCTTCGTACATCGTTTTACATGTCCCACGAAGTTATTGAAAGAATTAGCTTTGTGGGGCTGCAACTCGATGGCTTTCAAAATTTCCATGAGAGCTTATCGATGGGGCGTTGATTGCTGTATAATCTCATAAATGGATAGCCTAGCCGACGTGGTCTACAAACTCTGCATGAGTTTGGTCCGTATCGTGACCTCAAGTCTAGGTGGAGGTAACTGCATAGGGTGTTGTTGAGGTTGCGACGTTGTTGGAACTTCTCTTGTGGCTACCGTCGGGGCAACCCCTGGGTATTTCTTATTCCTGGTCACTATGCTAATCATTCCCACATACCCTTGCATGGGGAGATTATGTCGCACCTCGTTGACCTGAAGGGTTTTTGCTTGTACCTCATGGTCAGGCAAGGGATCCTTGAAGACTCCCATCTGTTGGTTATTTGGCACTATGGGGTTGTTCACCGCTAATGTTTTATTGTCAATCAAGTCTTGTATTAGTCCCTTGAATTTCCAACATGCATTTAGGTCATGTCCCCTTCGCCTATGGAACCTACAATATAAATCCTCTCTGTATCCCTTAGGCTTGGGAGCGTTAGGATCATTGGTTTGGATTTCTAGAAGGGTGATTAAATTTTCCGCTGACAAGCGGTCAAATAGGGAGTCCCTAGACTCCGTATAAGGGGTAAATTTTTGCCTAGGCCAACGCTGCTGATTTTGCTTCTATTTTTTATTTTCTCTTTCATAATTACTAGGAGGCACTTCCTGATAATTAGCCTTTTGAGGCTGTGTTTCTTGTGCAGGCTTAGGAACATTTATCGCAACTTGATTAACCACGGTGGGTTTTGGTTGCGTAGTTCCTGTCTTGGTATTTTTGTTCCACTCTTTCTTTTTAGGTTTGGCAATTTTGTCATCTTGTATTTTGATCTCTTCAATAACTTTGGCTTGCACTAGAGCTTCTTCTAAGGTGGCGTATTGCTACAGCTGCAATAGCCTAGAGATTGATCTCAGACAACTTCGTGAAAACATTTGTGTGAGGTCGGACATAGGGGGAAGGTAGGGTAGCTTAGAAAGCAAAGCCCTCCATCGATTCCCGTAAACTGCCATTGTTTCTTCCTCATATTGCCTGAGGCTGGCTAGGTCACTCAGTGATGCCTTCTTCTTGGTGTTAAAGGCAAAGCGTTCAAAGAACGCATTGTTAGGACCCTCCTAACATATTGTAATTATATTTATCCGGGGTGCGTATTTCCAATCGCACCCCATCCTTCATATTTATGGTGCATCACCATATTCATTTTTAATCATCAAATACATTCATTTTTATATATCAATATTGCAGGTTAAACTCAATATTTCCAAAAGCGATTCTTATAAAACAACGATTCATTTATCTTATTTATTGCATTATATTGGTTCCTCCGAGCAGTGTCCTAACATCTGGTATAGAGCCATTACACCCAGGCACCTTAACAGATTTTTTTTTTTTTTTTTGGCCACCAATCTTGGGCTATTTTACTCCGCTGCCCTCCAGTGAACAATCGATTCGGACGAATCGAACTACCTGCAACTGTCTTCATTTTTCCCTGCAGTAAAAACACAAAGCAACAAAACTTATTCATTGGTGACTCTGCTTCTGCATGAGGGCATCAGACCCGTGCTAGCGCTCTGCATCACCAACAGGGACCCCATACTTGCAGCAATAAAATATACAGCTCAAAACTCGAAAGGAGAGGAGCATACACGGTTGGAAGCTATCCACCTAAGATCGAAGGCAATAAACAATCCATTTGAGCACCGTAAATGCTGGTGTGAAATCACAGTCGAAGACCTGCAACGTTCTAACAGCGTCTGTTTGCGACGAGAAAACAAATAAAAATATAAATACAAATTTATATAAATTTTATTAAAGTTCGTCGAAGTTCCGGCCATGGACAAAGGTTTTTCGATATCAAAAAAATTCCGATGAAGAAAATTTAGAGAAAACCTTATAAACTCTTACATTATTTCTCGGCGTGACCTTTTCCAGTAGTGTTAATCTGGCATCATTTTTTTTCGGCCAGGGGAATTATCCCACATTGGCAAGGTTAAATTAAAACAGAGGTTTAAAAGCAACTTCAAACAAGTGAAGCTTGTGACTACCTTACGGTAGTCACGCGCCCGTGCGAAGTCGTCCGCCTCTCTCCTTTGTCGTGTTGTCTACCTCGTAACTTGCCCTTGCCTTGTCCGCTGTGAGCCTGTCGCATTGCCATCGATCCTCGTGTTTCTCGCCTGCCACCCCTATGTTTGTCAGTCAACTTGCCCACCTGCCGCCCTATGACCGTCGTGCTCTATCAGTCGATTTGCTCGCCTGCCGCACTATTGACTGCCGTGTTCTGTCAATCAACTTACCCGCCTACCGCCCTATGACCGCCATGCTCTGTCAGTCGACTTACCCACCTGCCAGCCTGTAAAAACTACTGTTAATTAACAGAGAGCACCAAAGTAGCACCAAATTTAAAAGTTGATAGGGCATTGCCCATCAAATTTTTGAAAAAAAAAAAAAATTATTTTTGCACACGTTACCTAGTCACATTGATCGTTACCTACACCAACCGCAATGGCCGACGGACGACGATCACTGGACTCCATCCACGAGAAACACGAAAGGCTCATTGAAGAAGTTAAACAGGAAAGAGAGGAGAATTCCCGTAACACAAGAGAACTCTTCGAGAAAATATTTGCAATGGATGTTAAACTTGATGCCATCAGTCAAAAACAGGCAACAACACAAGCAAACTCAACCAACAACGGGTCATCAAACCGAGCAATGTTAGGAGGTCCACAAACTTCCATTCTACCACGGACGACCAAATTAGACTTCCCAAAATTTGAAGGCGGAGACCCTACAAACTGGATCTACCGAGCAGAGCAATATTTCTCACTAAATCAAATTTCGAAAATACAAAAAGTGCATATCGCCTCCTTCCATTTGGAAAATGACGCCATCCAATGGTACCAATGGTTCGAGAAAACTAATGGCACTCCAACGTGGTCAACCTTTACACAGAACCTATTAGTACGATTTGGCCCTAGCAAATTTCAAAGCTTTACAGGGGCCCTCACTAAATTATGCCAAACCACTTCAGTAAGCGAGTACCAAGCAGAATTTGAAAGGTTAGCTAATCGAACATCCGGATTAGACGCTGCCTTCTTTCAAGAATGTTTCGTTAGCGGATTAAAAGAAGAAATTCGAATTGAGGTACAAATGTACAACCCTACAAACATGTTAGAGACCATCGGCTTAGCGAAATTAGCGGAAGACAAAATCAAGGCACGAAATCGGTTCACGAAACCAACTTGGGGGAAACAATCAAACACTTATACCAACCCCAAGCCAATGCAAAATGGACGAACCCAAAACTCCTACACAACCCCCAAAATTAACCCCGCTCTACCAATTAAACGTCTGAGTTTCGAGGAAATGAAAGAAAGACAAGCTAAAGGTCTTTGCTACCATTGCGATGAGAAATTTGATAGAAATCATAAATGTGCCTCACGAAAATTATATATTCTCGATGCCACAGAGGAAGGGAATTCTACTGAAGAGGAACCTGAACTCGAAGTAGAGGTATTATCCAACACACTTGAAAGTGACGAAGAAAATACACCAAAGGTTTCCTTCAACGCCCTTGCCGGATTTTTTGCCCCTCAAACAATGCGAGTAAAAGGGTATTTTAAGAAACAAAACCTTACCGTGCTCCTAGATTCTGGTAGCACGCACAATTTTATCGATCCAAAAGTGGCTAAACAAGCAAATTGTTTCATATACCCTTGCAATAACTTCGAAGTGATGATTGGAAATGGCAGAAAAATTGCATGCAAAGGAAAATGCAGAAATATAAAACTAACTATGGGAGTTTATACCATGCAAAGCGACATGTACGTCTTACCCCTAGGGGGATGCGACATTGTACTAGGCGTACAATGGTTAAGAACCTTGGGCGTAGTCCAATGGGAATTTGATGAACTATGGATGAAATTCACAGCAAAGAACCAAACCTATATTATCCAAGGCCTGAAATCAGGACCTTCCCAAATCGTCAGCTCGCATAGAATGGAGAAAATTATCCGAAAAGGGAACAAAGGAATGGTCGCCCAATTATTTTCAATTCAACCTAGTCACCAAAAAGACGAGACACCAGAGTTACAAAAAATTTTAGACCACCATAAGGCGGTATTCAACGAACCAAAAGGACTACCTCCACAACGAAGTCACGATCACACTATTCCACTAGTTCCAGGGCATCAACCTCCTAATATTAGACCTTATCGTTATCCATACCTCCAAAAGACCGAAATAGAGAAATTAGTACAAGAGCTTCTTACAGCAGGAGTCATTAGACCTAGCAAAAGCCCTTACTCCTCTCCAATTATTTTAGTTAGGAAAAAGGATGGTTCGTGGCGTTTATGTGTCGATTTTCGAGCGCTAAATAAAATGACCATCAAAGATAAATTTCCTATTCCGGTCATAGACGAGCTACTAGATGAACTCCATGGGGCAGACTTACTTTTCCAAGTTGGACTTACGGTCGAGGCTACCACCAAATACGAGTCGCTGAAAAGGATATTCCTAAGACGGCCTTTCGCACTCACGAAGGGCACTACGAATTCTTGGTGATGCCATTTGGCCTTACCAACGCTCCTTCTACCTTTCAAAGTCTAATGAATAAGGTATTTCACCCTTTCCTTCGTAAATTTATATTAGTTTTCTTTGATGACATTTTGATTTATAGCAAAACATGGGAAGAACATTTGGACCATGTTAGACAAGCGTTCCAAATCTTGAAGGAAAATCAACTTTATGCAAATAGATCAAAGTGTTCCTTTGGGAAACAAGAAATTGAATACTTAGGGCATATTGTCTCAAAGGAAGGCGTGATGGTAGATCCTTCCAAAATCGAGGAAGTGAAAAATTGGCCTATTCCAAAAACCGTAAAGGCTCTACGTGGGTTTCTTGGACTAACGGGATATTATAGAAAATTTGTCCAAAATTATGGTAAAATCGCTGCTCCTCTAACAACATTACTTAAGAAAAATGCTTTCAAATGGTCGCCTAAAGCGGACGAGGCCTTTATCACCTTGAAAACTGCAATGTGTACCACCCCTGTTCTAGCCATGCCCAACTTTTCTAAACCGTTCGTCATTGAAAGTGATGCTTCAGGAATAGGAATAGGAGCCGTACTCATGCAGGATGAAAGACCCCTAGCTTTTATAAGCAAAGCATTTTCTCCTAAGAATTTAGCTCGCTCTACATATGAAAAAGAGATGTTGGCGATTGTCCATGCTATTCAACATTGGAGGCCTTACCTTATTGGCCAACATTTCATTATACGCACCGACCATCATAGCTTGAAATATTTTTTGGAACAAAGGACTAATACCCCGGAACAACAAAAATGGGTTACTAAACTTCTTGGCTATGATTATGAAATTACATATAAAAAGGGCAAGGACAACATGGCAGCCGATGCACTTTCTAGAAAATTTGAGGATATGCCTCAAGTCCATGCTCTTTCCTCCCTTATTCCTAAATGGGTAGATGAGGTGCATGAAGAATGGATAAATGATCCTATTACCCACGCCTTAATTCAACAACTTCAACATAATCCTAGTAGCAAACCTCCATACACTTGGAAGGACAATATATTAAGATACAAAGGGAGGATGGTCCTCACCCCCAATTCAACTTATCGAAAGAAACTTCTTCATGAGTTACATACCTCACCCATTGCAGGCCACTCAGGGTTCTTAAAAACCTATAAAAGAGCCACTACCTCCTTCTATTGGGTAGGAATGAAAAATTACATCAAAAACTTTGTAAAAGAATGTGAAGTGTGCCAAAGACAAAAGGGGGAGACCATCGCTATTCCCGGATTACTTCAACCTCTTCCTATACCCACCAAAACATGGGCAGATATTTCTATGGACTTTATTGAAGGATTGCCTAAATCAGGCGGAAAAACAACCATTTTCGTAGTTGTTGATCGTTTATCTAAATATGCCCATTTTTGTCCAGTGGCTCATCCTTATACCGCAAGCACTATAGCCCACCTCTTCCTCGATAACATCTTTAAATTACATGGTATGCCCTCCACAATTATTAGTGATCGTGACCCAACTTTCACTAGTACCTTTTGGAAGGAATTATTCAAATTACAAGGTACTCAACTTCGTATGAGCTCCGCTTACCATCCTCAAACCGATGGCCAAACCGAAGTTGTAAATAAATGCTTGGAAACATACCTTCGATGTTTTGTCTCTACTCAACCACTCCATTGGGTAAGGTGGCTTTCACTAGCGGAATGGTGGTATAACACTTCATACCATACATCCATCAAAATGACTCCTTACGAAGCACTATATGGTCAAACACCACCATCCCTCACTTCCTATATTCCAGGGGACTACAAAAGTCCATGCGGTAGAAACAGAACTTGCTAGTCGAGAGGACATACTACGGACCCTAAAAGAGAACCTACACACCGCCCAACATCGCATGAAGCAGCAAGCCGATCAACATAGAAGCGAACGTAGTTTCCATGAGGGTGATATGGTTTTCTTACGTCTCCAACCTTACCGGCAAACCTCTCTTAAACAAAAAGGTTCTCAGAAGTTAGCACCCAAATTTTACGGGCCGTATAAAGTTCTCCAACGTATTGGGACCGTTGCTTACAAACTTGAGCTTCCTCCCTCTTCCAAACTTCACCCCGTATTTCATGTATCTTGCCTTAAGCTCGCAGTCGAAACACATATCACGACACAAACCACTCTTCCAAAATTCTTCGAGGAGGGAGTACTTTTAGTCGAGCCAGAAGCTATCTTGGATCGCCGCTCTCGTCACCTTCGTACTCGCGATATCACGAAAGTGTTAATCCATTGGAAAGGTCTACCTTTAGAAGACGCGACGTGGGAAACTCTTCACGATATCCAGCAGCAATTTCCAAATTTCCAACTTTGAGGACAAAGCTCCTTTAAGGGGGGTGGCATGTTAGGACCCTCCTAACATATTGTAATTATATTTATCGGGGTGCGTCTTTCCAATCGCACCCCATCCTTCATATTTATGGTGCATCACCATATTCAATTTTAATCATCAAATACATTCATTTTTATATATCAATATTGCAGGTTAAACTCAATATTTCCAAAAGCGATTCTTATAAAACAACGATTCATTTATCTTATTTATTGCATTATATTGGTTCCTCCGAGCAGTGTCATAACATGCATCCACTAATTTATCCAAATTATTTATGTTGTGCTTTGGCAACTGTGTAAACCAATCTGAGGCAAGACCTACAAATGTGGTTATGAATGTCCTCAGCAACAGCACATCATTATCCTAAATGCTAAAGCATTGGCTCAGGAATCTTGTTACATGCTCTTGAGCATCTTCTTCACCCTTAAATATAGCCAATTGAGGCAACTTGAAATGTTTGGGGTAAGAAGGTGTGGGTATTGATGGATGCACTGGATGACTGTGGAGTTGACGTAATGTGGGCTTTTGGTGCCCAAAATCTTTAGTCTCCACAGACTCCCAACGCTCTAATAGCGCTTTGTATGCATCGAAAGACTTAATTTCTTCCTATTTTGTTTGCTCCCATTGTGAGTTATGGGAGACTGGAGGCCTATGGAGGGGTGGCCGGATAGCACCCCCTCCACCATGGTAGGGCGTTTTGGCCCATTCTACTTCTGGTTCATATTCCTCGTAAACTTCCTAAGGAGTCTCTGGGCGAGACCTATGACCTTGAGTGGGTCTCCGTGGAGGGCACCCATCATTGTTTTAGGAAGTGGCCTCCGTATTAGGTCTATGGGATCTCAGAGGCAAGGCTTGACGAGGTCACGGAGACCTATCATGCACCAAGGGATTATGCCTCTCATATTGTTCCACTTTTTGGGTGCGAGGGGTTGGCACCCTCTCAGGTAGTTTATAAAGCAGCTCGTCCGCTTCGTGCGACATGCGCTCTTTGTTAAGGCGGTATAAGTGCTCTAACTAATGATGATCTTGCTGAAGCCGCATGATTTGGGCTTGGTGGGCGGCATGTCTGGCAACTTCCAGGTTAATTTGGTCCGCCATCTTGGGCTTAGGAGGCTTGAATGTTTCTCCTATGTATTTGCCTCGTTCTTGATGATCCGAGATTTCAATGGGTCACTTCCCTCTGTCAAGGTTGGCGGCATTTACCTGAGGCTTTGGCCTCGATGTGTGACCATGGTATCTAGCAGGTGCGGAAGCGCAAGGCTCTCGCACTGTATATTGCTCTCGAGGAATTTGATGGTGTTCCTCGTACTCCCTTTCATGGGTGTCAAGGGGGCGAGTGGAGTCAGCTTGCCCTGTGTGAAGAGCCCTACGCTTTGGGTTTTGTCTTTTAGTTCTAACAATGACGGGAGGCAAAGGAGAGATGCCATAGTCACGTTGTCTCTCCTCATGGGCACTGTGCCTCTCTAGCGCTTCGTTACATGGTGGCCACTCTCTAAAGGCGATCTTCTGTTTACATTGAGTGCCACATGTAAAGCTTCTTCCCAAAAGGGGCTGTGTTGAATGGGCGTGTCCCCCAGAGGGGTATCCCTATAATTCCACCTTGACATGGAATGATGCGGACTCTCTTGTGGTCCAGACCGCCAAGGCAGTATGGCCAAGTCCTCAGGACTAAAGCGAATGCGACTTGTGCCCGCTCCTTGTACACTTTTCGCAGCTTCTGCCCTTGATTGGGCTTGGCTCTGGGTGTACACCATTGTGGTGCTCTTCTACTAGCTAAGCATATTTTATCTCATTTATGATTTTTTTGTTACACTAAGCAGAAATGAACACACACATACACAAACGGTGATTATCTATTTTAAGGATTAATGGTGTGTCCTAGACTGGTTTTAGTGCATTTGATGATTTTGTTTTGTTTTTGAAAGTTTTGAAGAATGTTTAAATGTGTAATGAAGGCTCATATAACTCCCATAAATGGTCGCCCCTTCAATATACCATTGCCCGACCAATATACCAACCTCTCTATATACCCGACCTTATGATAGGGAAACTATAGGTACATGAGAGTAGATGGTACATGGTATGTAGGCGGTACGGAAGGGGGATTGTCCTATTAATGACACCTACCATAGAAGACTTATCCTCATGTGCTAGGAATCACCGTAGAGACACTCGATAAGCTTTCGTCAGGATTTATGCCTAAAAACAATGACAATCGGGGTAAATGGATGCAAAAATCAAGCCAAGGTGGTGATGAACCCACCATTGGTCTTGATCAAGGGCTGGGGTCTTATGACCAGCTCCTTGGTTTAAAAATGTTGCGTGAAGTGTGTGTGATTCTTTTTATTAAAAAATGAAACAGGCAGAAGCAGCTACTTTCTTTACGAAGGCAAAATTGACAAAAATAGAAACAAAAAAAGCAAAAAATTATAGGAACAGTTTAGAACCTTTACCTTTCTCTACCTAGATCTGTTGTTTCTAATCCTCGGCCCTGAAAATGCACAGACAAAAATTCGTCCCTCTGTGAGACGAATTACAGAACAGAATTCATCCTTGTCTGAGACAAATTAGAATTCATCTCGGGGTCAGACGAATTACAGTCAGGTATTCGCCATAGGCAGAGACGAATAATAGTCAGATTTTGACAAAAGGTACCTGTAAGCACAAATCACAATTTTTTGATTAGTTTCTCGATCATTAAAAACTAGGGGACAGATTCCCACTGTGATCACCACTGAAAGCATGAGATTTTGGAAGTTTTGAAAGGAAAACTATTGTAATGCATCCAAAATCAAATAAATGCTTAAGTCCTAAAATGTGAAAAACATGAAATGAAAAAGATGACTTTGAAAGGAGATAACAGAAAGTGTAGAAAGCACAGCCCTTTTTATTTAACTCTCTTAATCACGGTTACAAAGACGCCTCCTCCCTTTTTAGGGGCTAGGAGCGTTAAATGAATTTGGTTACAATCAAGATTTAGTACTCCTTCCGCATGCCCACATTTGAAATTGGCAGGCCAGAGTGTTGCCACCGCTAGTGTTGATGAATCCTTGATCCTTGCTGCTTCTCCTGCATTCAAAGAAATGACAAATTGTTAGTAGCACCTGTGACAAAAGATAAAGCATTTGACCTTAGAAACCAATGGAGGATGCATGCATAAGATTAACTAAATCAGTGAATAAAGTGACTCTAAGCAACCTGCAATTTTGACAGAGACCAAAAAACATCACCAAAGGGCCACTGCCAGCAAAAAAGTCGATGAAACTTTGCCGATTTGATTTTGACTATAATTTGTCCATGGTCAGGACAAATTCTACTGTAATTCATCCCCGGGTAGGACGAATTCGCCTGTTGGAGTGCTGTGGTGATGCTGCTCAAATGTCAAGCCTCGAGATCTCCAAAATACCTACAAACATAGGGGTTAGGTAATTGGGGGCATTTTGGGACGACCCAGATGGTTGGATTCTCCCAATTTGACCTCCATCAATGGGAATTTGACATCACTACCTACAAGTTAGTGGGACAACAAAAGTGACAAAAACATGATGAGATCTGATTAAAACATTATGAAATCGAAGCTATAAACTATCTAGACAGCATATAATAGAATGGAATATAAACAAGTGATAAAAGAACAAACTAAAAATAAAACTTAGAAAGTGCGGGGCGCCCAAGTAGGCCGCCCACCGTTAGAACTTGATTTCAGCACCAATCCACTTGGGATGGGCCCAAAATATCTTGTGATGGGTTGTCAACAAATTGGTAGATCAATGTGGTCAAATGTCAGGTTTGGGTCCGGATCCACACTTCCAAAAGCCACCCAATAACCTCTCTTGCGAAAGAGATCAAGGATGTGGAAGAGGTGAATAAAAAAAAAGGGTGCAATGTGGTGTTCAATTTGGCAAAACTTCATTGCTTGAAAATGCCTTCAACTTGTCCTCTTTTGGGTGGGAAAGTCCACCATTTTATAGACCCAGGGGGTCTCTTTGGAGGGACATGCAGGGGTGCCATGTGGCGGCCATTCCTTCTCAAGATAGAGGAGACTCCTCCCTAACTCAGGCTTCCATGACTGCCCTTGTGACAGTCCTCTAACACCTACACTGCCCACCTACACATGCATGCAAGGCAGGAGGCAATAATTGACTGTCCTCGGATGCCACTTTGCGCCATTCTTCTTTTTGCCCGTTGAACCTGGAATTCGTCCTGACCCAGGATGAATTTGGAATTTTTCCATGGGAGGGACGGATCCTAATTTGAATTCATCCTTGGGAGGGAAGAATACTGAGCAAAGTGCCTGAATGTGCCAAAATGCCTTCTGACCTTACAAAATTGCTACAAAAATGGTTAGGACCACTGTTTAACCTCTGAGGGCTGCCCTAGGAGTTGTGTGTGTCAAAGCGATCAGTGTTTGCAGTCACATAATCATATTGGTGTTGTTTTGGTGTCTACACATAGGTATCACCCAGAGACTCCTCAAGAAGTTTACGAGGAGTATGAACAAGAAGAAGAGCAGGCCAAAATGCCCTACCAAGGCAGAGGGGTTGCTATCTGGCCACCCCCGATAAGCCTCAAGTCTCCCACAACCCACAATGGGAGCAAAATAAAGAGGAAGACATTAAATCTTCTGATGCATACAAAGCACTGTTAGAGCATTTGGAGTCTATGGAAACAAAAGCTTCTGGGCCCCAAAATCCCATGTTATTCCAAATCTACAGTCATCCTATGCATCCGTCAGTGCCTGCACCCCCTTACCCTGAACACTTTAAGCTGCCTCAGTTGGCAATATTTAAGGGTGAAGAGGATGCCCAAGAGCATGTGAGCAGATTCCTGAGCCAATGCTTTGGCATTCAGTACAATGATGCATTGTTGCTAAGGACATTTATAACCACATTCGTGAGCCCTACCTCATATTGGTTCACTCAGTTGCCGAAGAATAGCATCAATAACTTGGATCAGTTAGTGGATGTGTTCCTTGAACGCTTCACCTTCAACACCAAGAAGAAAGCATCACTAAGTGACCTGGCCAGCCTCAGGAAGTATGAGGAAGAGACCATGGCGGCCTATGGGAATCGATGGAGGACTTTGCTTTCCAAGCTACCCTACTTCCCTTCTATGATCGACCTTACACAAATGTTCTCATGAAGTTGTTTGAGATCAATCTCTATGCTATTGTATCTGCAGCAATATGCCACCTTAGAGGAAGCTCTAGCACAAGCCAAAATTATCGAAGAGATCAAAATACAAGATGGCGAGATTTCCAAACCTAATAAGAAATAATGGAACAAGAATACAAAAATAGGGACTACGCAAAAAAAACCCGTTGTGGTTAATCAAGTTGCTATAAATGTTCCTAAGCCTGCACAAGAAATACATCCTCAAAAGGCTAATTATCAGGCAGTGCCTCCTAATAATTATGAAAGAGAAAACTAGAAGTAGGAGCAAAATCAGCAGCGTTGCCCTAGGCGATAGTACACCCCTTATACGGAGTCTAGGGACTCCCTATTTGATCGCTTGTCAGCAGCGAACTTGATCAATCTTCTAGAGATTCAAACCATAGATCCTAACACTCCCAAGCCTAAAGGATACCGAGAGGACTTGTATTGTAGGTTCCACAGGCAAAGGGGACATGACCTGAACGCATGTTGGAAGTTCAAAGGATTGATACAAGACTTGATTGACAATAAGACATTGGCAGTGGACAACCCCGTAGCGTCAAACAACCAGCAGATGGGAGTTTTCAAAGACCCCTTGCCTGCCCATGAGGCTAAGGTGAAACCCCTTCAAGTCAATGAGGTGCAATAGAATTTCCCCATGCAAGGGTATGTAGGAATGATAAGCATAGTGACTAGGAACAAGAGATACCCAGAAGTTGCCCCCGCGATAGCCACAAGAGAGGTTCCATCGACGTCATAACCTCAACAGTGCCCTATGTAGCTACCTCCGCCTAGACCCACGGCCATGATGCAGACCAAACTCATGCATATTTTGAGGACCATGTCGGCTAGGCTCTCCATATACGAGCTTATACAGTAATCAAGGCCCCATTGGGAGGCTCTCATGGAGATTTTGAAAGCCATAAAGTTGTGGACCCATGAAGCGAATTCCTTCAAAAACTTCGTGGGACATGTCAAACGATGTACAGAGCCAGTCATCTCCTTTCGAGAAGATGAAGTTAAATTAGTGTCTGACGAGATGGCAGATCCACCCCTACACGTTATCGCATGGATCAATGGGACCCCATATAAGAGGGTGTTGATAGACACTGGCTTGTCCAGCAACATCATTACCATAGTAGCACTGAAACATCTAAAGTTTTTAACCTCTCACGTCATGGCTTCCACCTACACACTGCAAGCATTCAATGATGCGATATGCTCGACAATCGGCACAATTGTTCTACCCATTTAGGTAGGACAAAAGACGATACCTACATTGTGCCATATTTTGGAAGGCGAGATGGCTTATAACATCTTGTTAGGGAATCCATGGATAAGGGACATGAAGTGTGTCCCATAAATAGCTCATCAGTGTTTGAAGTATACATTTGAAGAGGAAGTACATGTAGTCTTGGCAGAATTAGAACCCTTCAAATATTGCAATGCGGTGCAACTGATGCTGCAAGCACCACTAGTGATAAATCCATCAAAACCTCAGCCAGGTGCATCTTCATCATCAGCTCCTTCACCACCAAAGCCACCTATCGTGGCTAAATAGAAGGACAAAGGGAAGCAAACCATGGGAGAGGCTCAACCCCTAGAAGAGGCACTACCAATAGTATCAACCATCTCTACCGAAGAGATGCCTAGCACAATGGAATTTGAGGCTCCTAGTCCACCCATCATGGAGTGGACTCAGGAAGAGCTTATGTTCCCTCCCTCTCAATCGCCAACAATTACTGTTGAAATGGCCATTATGGGCCTGGGGGAGTATCTAGTGTGGAATGTTGTAGCAACGATCACGCTCGAGTCCGTGCAGGACATGGGGAGACCTCGCCTCCCCATTGCCCTTAGGTTACCTACCAAACCAAACAAATTTTGTGTACGGGGGCCTTGATCATGGTATTGAGCCATGCATGCAAGAGGATGAAGATGAAGAGCCTTTTGCAGAAGATGTCAACCATCTGTCTAACCTGGACTTTGCTCTGAGATATCTAGGAAAATGCAATTGGCATGGATATGGGCTAGGTAGGTATGAGCAAGGAGTGCGTGTCCTTTTCCAGCCAAGATACCAAATGCCTTATGATAAATCGAGAGTCGAGCTCAACCACCCCCTGCCCTTAGACATCTTGGTGGAAAACATGCAAGGCCTAGGGATAGGCAACAAGGGTGGGTTGGCATCAGATCCTTATTCCAACCCAAACATAACATATACATTAGGATATTACCTCCCATGGTCAACAACCACTCTTTTTAACCTCAATAACCCTTCTCCTTTGCTAAAGAGAGGTGAAAGTTCAGGAATTCACTTTTAAGGAAGGTATAAATAGTGTCAAGAGGGATCTTCGGAGGATGAATCAGAATGTGAACCAACATCATATGATCCCTTCGAATCCGATAGTGATCACTCACAAGTGATCCCTATGAATGACCTTCAAGAGAGCCTCTTGACTATGTTCCCTCTAGAGGCTCCAAGCGAGCCAGCATCGCATCAAGGGAATCAGGTCCCCCCACAGAGTGTGGAACAACCACAATGGGGCCAAATTAATTTGATTGAGCAGGATGAGCCTGTAATGCCTTAAATAGTTGTCAGAGCCAAAGAGGACTTTTGGATCTTCGATAATGATTACAAAGATGAAACAGAAATGACATATCTTAATCACATGCAGCAGAGGCCACAACCATACCCCTTGGAGATTAACAAAATATTTGAACAGATGGGCATAGTTCCAGGGAACGAGTGGTACGTAGACCCAGTAGGGTGGCATCAAGTGTTGGATCTGCTACTCCAGGCATATGAAGAGCACCTTCCACTTTGAGACCCTAAGGTGATATCAGTGCTAAGGGCAGACCCTTTCCTCCTATGAGCACATAGGGCCAATCCATTCATGCCAATACCTCTAGAGCCAGATCTAGAGCACAGAGAACATCCAGAGTTTTTAGGTCATCACACCCATGGTAATGGAGACCAAAATCATTTCATCAACATGATCTCCATTGACTTAACCACACCCATCTGCAATCCGGCCGATCTAGCATAGTCCTTGCATCTAGACATAGATGCCATTGATTTAGATCATGTCAATTCACCTCCATCCCCATCAGAGTACTGGCATTTCGGTAAAATGCCTCATTTTACCCCAGGGACAACTTAGGATATCTTTCATGCTGAAGACGAACCTGAGGTTCCCAACACAAATTTCAACTCAGCAAATGATATCCATTTGATCCCAAATCCACATCAGTTGGAAGACGGATCCCACATGTCGGTCGAGGAGACGACTGATGTTGACATCGGCTTGGATCCAATGAATCCATAGATTATCAAGCTGGGGTTAAGCTTATCCCCCGAAGAGCAAGCCGACTACATTACCCTTCTCAAAGAGAAGGAGGTTTTTGCATGGTCATACAGAGACATGTCGGGGCTAGATTCGTAGCTAGTCATGCATAATCTAACGCTTGATCTGACAGTCAAGCCAGTTAAGCAAAAACTACGTAAGATGCACCCAATAGTGGCCTTGATGGGAAAATATGAATTTCAAAAGTTGTTGGATGCATAGTTTGTCATCTTCGTGGATTATCCGCCATGGCTGTCCAACATGGTGCCTGTCAAAAATCCCGATGGGAGGATTCGCATATGCACTGATTTTTGAGATCTAAACAAAGCGAGTCATAAGGATGATTTCCCCTTGACAAGCATCGATGCATTGGTAGACACTATAGCAGGTCACAAAATGCTATCTCTCATGGATGGTTTCTTGGGATACAATCATATTCGTATCAATCCTGAGGACCAAGTAAAAACGGTGTTTACAATGCCTTGGGGGACATTTTGTTATAAGTTTATGCCTTTTGGCCCTAAAAATGTTGGTGCCACCTACCAATGTGTAATTACGTACATCTTCCATGATTACATGCATAAAACTTTGGACGATTACATGGATGATTTGTTGTCCAAATCTCTTTTGCACCCAGATCATCTTGATGACTTAAGCAAGATCCTTGATCACCTCATGGAGCATAAAGTCAGACTGAATCCCAAGAAGTGCGTCTTTGGTGTCACATAAAGAAAACTCTTGGGTTTCATGGTCTCAAAGCGAGGCATCGAGGTGGACCCAAAAAAAGTCAAGGCAATCCTTGAAATGGTTCCCCCAACTACCATTAAGCAGCTTAGAAGTCTGTAGGGAAAGGTCACATCAATTAAGCACTTCATAGCACAACTATCTGACAAGTGCTGACCCATGAACAAATTATTACACAAGGGGGTAGCATTTCACTGGGATGATGAGTGCCAGTCAGCCTTTGACGACATCAAACCATACTTGGCTTTGCCACCAGTATTGGCACCACCTAGACTAGGCGTGCCATTCTACTTATACATCTCGACTATCGAGGTGGCACCGGGCGCCATGCTAGCCCGTAAGAATGAATTTCACAAAGAACAGGCTACTTATTATCTTAGCCGCACCCTGGTCAATTATGAACTTAACTATGCATACGTCGAGAAAATCTACTTGGCAGTGGTGTTTGCTACCAAAAAGCTATGCCACTATATGCTGAGCAACACTACGTATGTTGTGTCTAAGGAGAATCCATCGCGATACATGATGAGTCGCACTTATCATAGTAGTCGCACGACGAAATGGATCATGTTGTTGACAGAATTTGACATAGAGTTTATTGGATAGAAATCCATCAAAGGACAGGTCATAGTCGATCAACTAGTGAAGGCTCCTCTTGAAGACGATCAGCCTCTGGTCATAGAACCACCTGATGATGGGGTCTTCCATGTCTCAGAATTGCTATATTCTCATGAGCCTGAGTCACAGGCTGACATAACCCTATTTTTTGATGGATCTAAATGTGAGCAAGGTAGTGGCACGGGAATAGTATTCTTCACACTGTAGGGCACTCCAATGCCTATGTCATTTAAATTAAATTTCCCATGCACCAACAATAATGCAGAGTATGAAGCCTTGCTCATAGGTCTTTAGACAACAATCACCATGAACATCAAATGACTGAACATCTTTGGTGATTCGTTGTTAATTGTCAACCAATTCAAAGGGGTATTCCAATGCAAATGCCTAGTTCTACAGGCATATAAAGCCCTTGTGGACAAATTCTTGGTGAATCTTGAGTGGTATGACATCGAGGCTCTCCCTCGGTCATCGAATCATTTTGTGGACACTATGGCCTCCTTGGGGTCACTAATCTTGCAAGACCTTTCTGGTGACATGACAACCATTCAAGTCAAAACACTATCGCAATTTGTGATGGAGCATGCAAGCTTTGACTTGATGCCAGGAATCCACATGATCCAGATTGAACCATCCTCGGATAAGTTCTCTCGAATCCACAATCATCTGAAACATGCCAACTGGGGGTCCTTGTTCTCCCCTACTCCCATTAATAGCAACACAACACTATTCTTACAAGTTCTCTCCCACTCAGCATTTGCTAGGGATGAACTTCAAGAGGGATTGGTTGTTCATACCATCGAGGCTTCTGATTAGTAGGATTGGTATTCACCTGTAAGGGACTACCTCAAGTTAGGTAATCTCCTACTTGGATTGATGCATGCCGCAAAACGAGCATTCAAGCATAAAGTGGCTAAGTATGTCTTGATAGGAGACATTTTGTATCGTCGAAACTATGAAGGAATCCTCCTTCGATGCTTGGACCAGCAAGAGTTCACTTGGGTGATCGCCCAAGCGCACGATGGTACATGTGGTGGCCACTTAAGTGGTATGGCCATCGCGAAGCACATTCTTTGCATGGGCTATTATTGGCCATATTTAGAGCGAGATTGTTGCGCATATGTGAGGAAGTGCATGAATTGTCAACACCATGCTAATTTGACACACGTACCTTCCTATGCATTGCAGACAGTCCAGTCAGCTTGGCCATTTTCATAGTGGGGCTTAGATATAATAAAAAAGATCTCCCCTACATCGTCAGGTCGTCACATGTTTATCATAACGACCACAGAGTATTTCACCAAGTGGGTGGAAGCAGTTTCGCTTACCTCTACGACAAGACCCCGCATTGTGGAGTTCATTTTGCATAACATCATATGTCGTTTTGGTATTCCATCCAAAATAATCTTGGATAATGAGATGTCATTCAAGAACAAATATGTGCGTGCTTTGACCACAAAGTACAAAATCCAGCATAGTTTTTCGACACCCTATTATCCATAGGCAAATGGGCAAGCAAAGGCATCAAACAAAATGCTCTTTGCCATCCTTAAAAATATGGTCATAGATAGTCATAAGGATTGGCACATCCAAATCCCACTTACCCTATGGGCTTATCACACTAGCATTCGAATGCCCACTGGGGCAACTCCATTTTTGCTCGTGTATGGCTCCGAGGCAATCATGCCTCTCGAGTTGGAAATTCCTTCCCTGCATATATCAATGCAAGAGTTCATCGATGATGACACTGCACGGTAGGTCCAGTTAGACTAGCTTACATTGCTTGACGAATGACGTGTTAATGCTCTCGAGCATTTATGTATCTACCAAGAGTGACTTAAGAAAGCATACAACATGAAAGTTCACTCGAGGGACTTTTGGGTTGGTGATTTGGTCTTGAAGGAAAACCAACATAACTCTAGTTTGTCATCCCATCTAAGGGACAAGTTCACGGAAAACTGGTTAGGTCCATATGTAATTGACAACAAAATAGGACTTGAGACATACCGGCTAGCCTCTCTTGACGGAATCAAGGAACTAGAACCCTTGAACATCAGTCATTTATGACCATTCCATATCTAAAGCAGCCAATCCCAAAATGCTCCAAGGATTCCTACAATTGCTTGGTCAATCCCAAAATGCTCCAAGGATTCCTACAATTGCTTGGTCAATCCCAAAATGCTCCAAGGATTCCTACAATCGCTTGGTCAATCCCAAAATGCTCCAAGGATTCCTACAATCGCTTGGTCAATCCCAAAATGCTCCAAGGATTCCTACAATCGCTTGGTCAATTCCAAAATGCTCCAAGGATTCCTACAATCACTTGGTCAATCCCAAAATGCTCCAAGGATTCCTACAATCGCTTGGTCAATCCCAAAATGCTCCAAGGATTCCTACAATTGCTTGGTCAATCCCAACATGCTCCAAGGATTCCTACAATCACTTGGTCAATACCAAAATGCTCCAAGGATCCCTACAATCGCTTGGTCAATCCCAGAAAGCTCCAAAGATTCCCATAATCATTTGGTCAAAAATAAGAAAATTCAAAAACAGTAAAATCATCAAAAATAACAAAAAAATTTGCATCTCATTTCCACGCATGCTCAAACTCATCAATAGAGAGCTCTTCTCGCATCTCATCTTCATATCCACAAAAATAAATCCATCAAAAACACAAAAATATGTAGCTGCATTAAGCATCACATCCATACATTGCATATCTGTGATCATACAGGTCAAAGGCACCATAGACTGTAATTACTTTGCCAATCCATCTTGTTCCACACTTCTCCATTCTATAAACATTCCATCAAAAATAGACACCATTCACTTCATTTTACCATACCAGAGTTAGTGGTCTTTTAATGTATCAAGAGTTTTCATCTTTTAGTCGTCACGTAGATTTCTAGCCACATGATGTACCAAGTTAGACAAATTTTATGAAGGTAGAGTTCTACTTGGATCACACCTTGTTATGTAGCATCCCAACACAAATTAAAACACATAAAAATTCCCAAGTTGTGTGAATGAAATATGAAACCTGCATAGCAATCCAGGTCACCATAAGCGAAACAGTTATCTTGCTCATCCCCCTGTGCGAATGACCCCAAGAATGCTGAGAGTTGGCAAAAGGACAAGCATCCTCCCTACCCAATACCCCAAGAATCCCAAGTTCTCAAAAGTTGCAAACATCATCAAAATCTTGCAAAAATTAAAAAATCCAACAAATTTGACCTCACCCCCAAAGTGCATACATCAAGAGGCACATACAATAGTTATTCTCATCACTCGAAATTCAAATCCCTTGCTCAAGAGAAAAATATATAAAAAATAAACAGTGATTTTTATCACTACAAAAGAGCAAGTATCCCAATACAATTGAAGAAAATAAGGGAGTCGAACTTGAATCCCTGGAACTCTCAGCATTCCGACAGGTCATGAGGCAAACCAATCAATTTTTGCATGTGGATGAGCTAGCTTATGGTATCCTAGATAGCACCATAGATTAATCTGGCTAAATACAAAAAAGGAGTTAGTGGAGCTAATCTGGTGATCCTCAGTACAGGTTTGGTTGACGACTCTATCTGCACCGGCGATATCCTGCCCAATACCACATAAACGAACT
This sequence comes from Wollemia nobilis, assembly GCA_028583015.1. NCBI lineage: Eukaryota > Viridiplantae > Streptophyta > Pinopsida > Araucariales > Araucariaceae > Wollemia > Wollemia nobilis. The sequence goes on from JAQPPZ010002533.1 coordinate 413,040, forward strand.
CAACTGCACACATAGGGATGTGAAATAACTTGGTCTAAGACAAGTCCAATTCATACCTTGTCCAAAAGTCTTGGAAGATAAAGTACAGTCGTGGCTAGTGAGTTAAAACTGTCTGAGTCTCAGAAAACCTCAGCTACATTTCTAAACCAACTGCGCTATCTTTCATCCTCGCATTTCCATCAGCAATCACCAAAAAAAACAAAATCACAAAAGTTCTGACCATTTTGAATTTTGAATTTCGTCTCTTTTAAAACGACTTTGACCATATTTCTATTTTTGCTCGCTTTTACTAACCTACAGGTAGCATCATCAAATTCCCATTGATGGAGGCTGAATTGGGAAAATATGACCATCTGGGTCTTCCCAAAATGCCCCCAATTAGCTAACCCCAAGTTTCAGGTCTTTTGGAGCTTCTGAGGCAGGACATTGGGACAGTACCTATTCAACATTTTGTTGTAGGTGAATTCGTCCCACCCCAAAATGAATTCAAATCGGTGAGGAATTTTTTTACTATTATTTTTGCAGAGCCCTCTTGGTGATGTCTTGATGCCCCTGTCAAATTTTCATAGCATTTGGACTTGTTTTAGTCATAGTTTAATTCATTTTTCTCATTCACTTATCGTAGGCTTGGGGATTGCATGCTTTGTTTCATCCGTAGGTGCTACTGATCATTTTTTGTTCTTTTGAACATAGGGTTTGGAATTCAGAGGAGCAGCGAGGAATCCAGACTCATCAATGCAAGTGACGACGATGTTTGGTCCACCCATTTTACATGTGGACATGCGAAAGAAGGAAAGGCATCCATGGATGTAACGAAGAACGAACGCTTAAACACTCCTAGCCCTTGGAAGGGGAGGATGTGCATTGTAACCGAGTTTGAAACATATCAATAAAAAGGGCTGTCTTATTTATTCACATTTGTTTCATCTTTATTTTCTCATGCTTGTCTCTCTTTTCATGCACTTTCAAGTTTCTAGGATTTAGCGCTAAGTTCAGTTTCTTTGTTTGCATTTCACATACTAGCTTTCCCTTTTTGCTTCCGTATCCAAGTTGAATTCCTTATTCCTCCTAAGTAATATTTAAAATATTAAAATAATAAGATAAGTCACCCCTTTAGCTTTCAAAACCTAAGTTTTAACCTTAGTTTATAACCCTTATAACTCCAACTTATGAAAGAAATAATAAATGTGATTTATACCTTACCTTATGGATGCAATATCTATTCAATATTTGGTTCTTTCAAAAAATGAGTATAATAGTGTATATGAGGTACATTGAGTGATCGATTTAATGAATATTCAATGGAATGGCTTGACGTGAATGTTGTACCTATGGCACTTAATGTTGACCTTCTAAAATAGGGAGCTTTTAATGCTTCTTCTCCTTATCTTCCATGCTGCACTTTGAAATTTTATGTTGCTTCTCTTACACCTTGACTGTGCTATATTCCTCATTAAAATATCTTTGACTACGCTTCACCCTTGCATATTGATCTTGGACTTAAGATGCCTTTTAAGCGCTATTGACCATAGGCATTATGACAAGTGTCATTTTTGTTACAAGTGAGTGCTCATTTCTTCACATGAAGCTCCAAAACTTTTGTTCAATACTTCTTGGATAAATTCAATAATGTATGGGCACTCTGTATGAAGCTCATGGAGAATACTAAGTGTTACATATTTTCTTGTAACTCCTTCATATAAGTCTCTAGAACATTGAGGGGAATCATGACAGGAATGCCAAATATCATTTTTGCATGGACACCATTCTTGTAATGCCTTTGAAGATGTAGATTATAACTCCATAACCCCTTTTCTTTGCAATGTTTCCTTTGCATCAAGCAAGCTTTATCCTCCATAGGTAGATGGATGATGCGCTATGGAGCTTGGATGGTTGTTCAATGCTTCCTTTGGTGAGTGGTATTCTCTAATATAGAGACCACGAATATAACACCTTTCCCTCTTTCTTCTATACCTCCAAACATATATATTTCCCTATTGATATTTTGACATATTTTTGAGATTGAAATGCACTCGCCTATATACATAAATGTGGCTCATGGATGATCTAAAATTATCTTTTATTATATAAGTACGTGCATACAATATGAGACCTTCAATGACTCCTTCTAGCTTGGGAGGAAGAGTGTTGATGTTCAACCTTTGTTGGGTATTCTTTTCTCTGTAGAAAATTGTGTTATAATATGGCACTTTCAAATCTGCTCTTATGCTATCAAAAACCAGATTATAGTAGTGCAAGATAATGTATTATATTTTGTACAATAGGGATTTTTAATATACCTTCTTTTGCACTCTATTTCTAGATCTTAAATTTTGGTTTTGTGGTAGATTTCTTGCAATACAAGGGTTTGAGGTTGTCTTAAAAAGTAGGCACACCTTTCCATTTCTACTTGGACACTTTTTATAACAAGTCCAAGCTTCAATAACATTAGATAGAAGCTCTTTTTAATTGATTTAAATTTTCTGCATTCTTTTTTCTTACATTCAAGTAAATATGTTTTTTATTATGAGACTCACCAAGTCTCACTTTCATAAGTTTCTATTTATTTTTTTAGTTAGTTAAATTATTCTCCAATATATTGGAGGATTCTAACTCTTTTTAAGACTTCTATTAGCCACTTCAAGTTGCATATTTTAATGCTTCAATAGTGTCTTTAGACACTTGATATAAATTAGAATTTGTGCCTTTCATGAAACACAAAACTAATTTTATTTTTGAGAGTGGTATAATAGTACAAGTTTTTTTAATGCATTAATATTAAACATTATGACTCCCATAAAATCTCAAAGTTATGTACTTATAATCTACTACAACTAATCAATAATAACCTAAAATGAATCTTTAGGAGTTATTCTGCAATTTCACTATAGTCAATGTTGTAGGACTTAGTCTTATTTTTTCAAAAATAGATACTAGGTAGTTGATATAAACTAATCTGAAATATAATCAAATCCTAATAAATGTACGATTGAATCCTTAAAAATAATATGTTTTTCTTTGCACTTTACAAGACTGTAATCTAATTTTATTTTTTCAAATTTCATCCAATATACAGGTGCTCTAATAAATCTGATAAATAGTTCAATTTAATGATTATTTTTGCACCATAATTTGCAAATGTTTTTATGTATCTCTTCTATCGCCTTTGTAGAGGATGTAGACCTTGTTGTCTAAAAACACTAAGTTCTACTTCAAGTAGGATGTCTTGCACAACTCCTTCTTCACCAAATGATGGTCTTAAACTTTCTTTTATGAGCCTAGAATTTTGTGGTTTATTCTCCTCTTGTGTTCTCCTATTTCTACTATATATTTGTAGAAATATATGTCTCTAGGGTGGTGCCTTCTTGCTATGAGAGGTAATATTTAAATCTTCAAGATTTGATGAACTTCTTCTATCTTCAAGTCTTCTTGTCAAATTCTAACTTCAAGCAGGATCTTCTTCTAAGGTTTTAACACTTCTTACCAAATTATCCTTCTAGGATTTGGTACTCCTTACCAAATTCTTCTCTTGGGCTTTTATTTGAATGGCGATAATTGTCCCAAGTCCTTCGCTATCAATGACTTCACCTAGATATTGGATTTCTCCAATATGTTCTTAAAGAACTCTCTTGATCTTTAGCAAGGCTCTCCTAGGATTTCCTATATTCTCAATGAGACCTTATCAAGTTATTTGATCTTGCAGATTTTGATGGTCCTCCTTGAGACCTTTTATTCTACCTTCTACTTTTGGAAGTGTTGGTGGTGAGATATTCTCCTAGATCTTCTAATTCTACTACTTTTAGCTTTGAGTAGGACTATCCTAGTCCTTCTTATTATTCCAAGACTAGAAGTTCTTCAATGAGATCTTCTTCTGATATCTTCTCTTTTGCTTCAGTATTAGCTGATTTTGAAGAAGATGCTCTTCCTAAATTTCTTGTAGGAAGTCTCCCAACTCACTAAATATTCTATTCCTACAACAAAAATATTAGTACTAAAATCTTTAATCTACTTTTGAATCAGATGTTCTTCTTGATTTCTTCTTAAGGATCAAGTCTTTCATGGCCTAATTTAATTCTAAGGCTACGATAGCCTAAATTAGTACCAAGGCTCCTATGGTATTTTCAGTATCAAGAATTCTATGGTATTTTTTGTATCAAGGCTACTATGGCAAATTTAGTATCAAGACTTCTAAGGCCTTTTCAGTATTAAGGATTCTATGGAATTTTTAATATTAAGACTTTAGTGGCTTCTTCCTCAAGGCTTCTATGAAATTTCTATATAAAGGCTCTTATGGCATGTTCTTCAACTGTGGAATTTTGCAATCCAGAAAGTGAGATATTCAATCTTCTATCTTCACCATGATCCTTCACTTAGAAGTCTTCTTTTGTAGTATTCTTTTCTCACATAATGAACTAACCTTTATACTATGAGGGCACGCTGACCATTCGATAAAACAGTTGGAGTCTCCTAGCTTTATATCATAGGAGTTCCAATACTCTAAGGATTAATTTCCTGTAACAAAAGAAACTTTAGGTACCATTTAGAAAATTCCAGATGATCTAGATGATCTTCACTAGATGATTTGTTAATCTAGTGGATTTAAATGTTGATTCCTAGTCTTCATGAGTTTTCATAACAACTCCATGAAAAATACTCGACAAAAATAATCTTAGTATTTTCTAAAATTAAAATTCCTTTCAACCATATCTTTGTAACTCTCTAAAAATCTACCACCTATATACTCCTGATATCTTTTGCCAGTGGCTGGTCCAATGGCTCATTAATTTAACAAAACTCTTAGGTAAACCAACAATGGTGGTTTCCCTATTGATATACATAGACTAGATCTACCATAGATTTTATACCACTATTATCTTTTGATGAATGAGCTATGAGAGATAACAATCATAAGAGGTAAAATAATATGCAATAAATTAAATTTGCTAGATGACTAAAGTATGCTAAAATATAAAATATATAAAATAGTACAATGTAGCTATGGATGAAGTGAGCACTCCATTAATAAAGCTAGAAATATACATTATATCGATCACCAATAAATGGTATGGAATACATAATAACACAATCCACTAACCTACACTATCTAATGATGGCACTCGACTGTTCTATCTATCTATCTAAGAGGTCATCCTTATATATATAAAATAGGATGCTTGATCAACACTCTATCTAGTTGTGCATAGGATACCTTGCACATGTACAACTTGCACATTGGCACTTGTCCATTTATTACATTGCATGAAGTCACTATATAACTTGTATAGGAAGTAATCTAGGTATGTATCTTGGAGGATATATTTACATAACCCAAATAATGGAATAGACATTATTTCCAATACTAAAGGAAGAAATGATAGTATTCTACTCAAATGTATATGATATAATTTATACTGGAAATAACAATATGTTTTTTAATTAATTTAGAAGTACTATGAAGGGCAAATTTGAAATTATATATTTGGGCTTGATAAGATATTTTCTTAGAATTAAATTTACTCAACCAGTAGATGGTATTGTCATTTCACAAGGTGGATATTCAAGAGATGTTTTGAAGAGGTTTAGAATGGAGAATAATAAATGAGCTAGCACACCATTTATAATAGGTCTAAAATTGAGTAAGACTAATTGTAGTAGCAAATTTGATTCAAACTTCTACAAGAGATTGGTTGAAAATATTATGTATTTAAAAACCACCAAAGTAGACATTATGTTTGTAGAAAATTTAATCTCAAGGTTCATGAAGATAACAAAGAACACTCACTTGTAAATAGAAAAAATATTTTAAGGTATGTTATAGGAACCAAAGACCATAATATCTTTTATGCAATAACAAATTATCCTGCATAGGATTCCCTTGTAGGTTAGGTTCCTAATTTGAAATTATAGGACTTGGACGAGTAGGAGACCACCAAGGAGTTGTAATTATATCCTTAGGGTCAAATTAGAGAGAATTTATGTCTCCTTGTCTACTCTCCACAACGTCATCCCTTGAATGGGCTTGGATGTGGGTGCATACCATAGCTACTTTGTTCCAAACCTTACATGATTATCTCTTTTATTTTAATTATGCAAAACACAAGAATGAAAACACATAATAATACAAGTGTTTATCTCCTCTAAAGATTTTATTTGTGTTTCCTAAAATTGTTTGGTGTGTTTTTATTTGTTGTTTGCAAAGAGATCTCTTTTCACATGTTTGAATATGGTTGATGTAACTCTCAATTTTTTTAAGGATTTCACCTGTATACTTGTACCTTGATAATCAATGATGAAGTGTGATCATGTAAACCCACTAAAGTATGGAGATGAATCCCATACCCAGTTAGGGAGCATAGGTCCTACCAATCCTCATCCATATTGATCATGGGTAATGATACACCCTCTGAAGAGGAATGCATGCTATTTTCCATGGCTAAAATGGTTCTTGGAGCTGACTTTGGTGAAACAATAGGGTTTGTATCATGCAATCCAATGGGTGGAGATGAATACCACTATTTGTGGTCTTTATTAGTGGTTTGGGATGAAGTTTCAACTCACTAATGTTCAAATGTGACATGGTGTATGTGGTTCCTTTTATACTTTAAAAAATTAAGCCAAACAGCACTCAATGATAACTTCACTAAATGTAAAATAACATTTCACTTTCAAAAGTATTGAATAGATAATGAAACCTACAAAATGCATACCCTATATGTCAACCTAAACATTAGGTAGGTCGCAATCAATAAAACCATACAAATGCATTTTTACTTGGTTTTTTTCTTATTTTTTTCTTTAATGTTTTTGAGATTAAGAAAAAGCAAACTCTAATTTTCAAGCAACCAAGGAAAATAAATAAAAACTAAATTTAACTTTCTCTAAATAGTAAGAATGCAAAGTAAGGTTCATATACTCATATTGAAAGCCTAATATGTTGTTGTTTCTATCAATTTGATTTGAAAGATCCTTGATTGGTGGTCGTACCAAGATGGTATGGTTTCCAATTTGGGGGTTATTCCTGGGTGGGATAACTTTTGTGGTCATATCTAAGTGTTCTAATTAGGAAATCAGGGGTCATTTCAATCCAGAACAACCAAAACCTACAAAATTTTAGAGATAAAAATAGGGTTAAAAGTTACATAAATCAAATGATACAAGGGTCCCACAATGATCACCACTATAGAGGGGAAAAATGGTGTACCTAGGAAAGAAAAATGAAATACATCTATTGATATAAGCACTAAAAAGAGACATTAATGTAAGCATGATAACAAATAAGTAAAATAAATGGGGGTTCTCTTTATATTAATCAATTTGTCAAATCCATGGTTACAAAACATCCCCTTGAGAGCTCTAAGTTGATACAATCATTATAAAAGTGTCAAAGGATCTAATCCTTTCATAAACTCAAGGTGTGCTTCAATGTCTTCCTCGTACTCACAAATTTAAGAGTGGGTTTTCGATACCATTGCAATGATCTATCTATAGTAAAACTTGTAGCTCCTTCATTGCATGCTAAAATACCTAGATCTACACACAAAGAACTCCAATTTTTTAATAGTATATGTAGATTGAGATGAAATCAAAGAGACTAGTGAATATGAAGAGCAAAATAGACATTGCAAAACTACTCCAAAATGCACCAAAACTTATTATAATGTGTATAATATACTTTAGAGATAATCTATACTAAAACAGAGGAGAAATTATATGAAGAACCCATGGCCATCCCTGGGTGTTCCAATTGGTACTATTAGAATGAAAAACCTAACAGAAGGTGCAAAACTACTCCAAATTGCACCAAATATTAATATGATGCATATAATATACTCTAGAAATGATCTATGCTAAAATTGAACCATAATTGTATCCAAATTCATGGTCATCACTAGGTTTTCCAATTGTGACTTTTAACCATCCCAAGTGGGGACAACCACCAAACCTAGTGGTTTTCACCACCAATTCCTTTGGGATCTGGTTCAAACTATTCCTAGGAGTGTTGTCACCAAATTTTATGATCTTATTCACTAACATGAGTAGGTTTTGGAATGGGTTTGTGTATTTGGGATCACTTGGCAACCTCCTTTGATCGATGGAGATTTCAAGGGAAAATATGTGGGTGAAGGTTTGATTGAATCTCAACAACACTTCATTATGAAATATTATGAAGACTCCTTAAAATTGGGTGGATTAACTCCATTTTACAGCTCAAGAGAGACATAGGGTAAAATGGGCAAGTTAGGGCATGCAAGGCAAGTGCCACCATTTTTAAAATCCCTGTCATGCATTGGGTGTGAGAAACCTCCAAATTGGACCTTCCATTTGCAAGTTTTAATTGAATTGACATGCTCCAAAATCTATCATAAATTATTGGGTAGGATAAATGGTAAAATTTTATTACCATTTGTTTTCCCCTTAACTTTTTAAGGATCCCAAGCCATGGCCATCCCACCCAGGGATGGTTGTTTTTCGTTGTCCCTAGGTGGAATGGCCATGAATTGTGGCCATCCTAGAGTGGGATGACCATGGCTACATGGCCCAAAACTTCTCAAAAGTGGGTTAGAACTTCCTAAAAGTGGTTAGGAACACTATTTAAACCCTTAGAGTTGCCAAATGGGGGCATATGGTGTTGATAATATTGCATCATTGCAGTCTAATAATATTGACACGATTTTAGTGTATACAGTTTAATTTATAGAGTGTTGCACTTGTTTCAACATTTACAAAAATTCATATGGTACTATTTCCATACAATAATTTTATAGGCGCCAAGATTTATCTTGTTCTAAGTAGGAAAAACATCTCTAATGACACTATATTTGACATATTAAAACCAGATTGAAACTACTTTCACAACAATATAAACTATCATTCTAGTTTCCAACTGAGAATCTAATTAATGATAAACTTCGTCATTGGTTGGAAGAGAAAAGTAGTGTCACTTTTAAAAGAATAGTAACTACCAATTGAGTTTAACAATATAAGAACCATATATTATTTTTACTTATTTTAGAAATCTAATGCTTATTGGAATGTTACAAACATATGCATTTCACTTCCCATTTCATCCAAAATATTATGCCTAATTTAAAATTAATCCCAACACTTCTACCAGATACATAAATTAAAATATCACCATTTCTAAAAATGGTATTTGATTAATTAAATAATGATAACCCAAATATGATACCATTTCTTCATTAATATCAATACTTTTGCAATTCTCAATAGAAGATATTACTTACAAATTATAAAGTATATATGTTATATCAAACCAAGATAAAAAATATTTAAAATAATTATTTTCTATATATTCATTTTATTTATCAACCCATTATTCCTCCAAGGAATACTTATACTATTAGCACTACAAGACAACAATACTAAATCATTTCAACATAAATAAAATTATTATGCCATACATATTTATAGTAACACAAAGGTCATATTAAAACACTAATATGGTTGTAAAATAAATTTATTTCTATTATATGTTGCTCATAAAATAGTATTAAACAACTTAAATATTTTACAAGTAATCCTTTGGAATATAATTTCTATCGACAATTATTCAAATGTTAGTTTTCCTAGAAATATATTGCTTCAACTTGACAATGCATAGAGATAAACCTAGCCCTTGCTAACCATATTCAAAGAACCAAATAAAAGGTTATATCAATACTAAATTTGATTTATAGGATAATGGTGTTGAGGTTTAACTATTATTTGGTTATAGAACTTTGATCACTATTGTGCTACCCTGCCTAACTCTAAAAATGAATTTCCTTCTCCATTGGAGTTCGTAAACTCTCCAAGTATTGATAATGAAGATAAATGGAATTAGAGTCTTCTCTTAAATATGAATGCATGTATTCTAATTGAAAAAAAAAATCATGCTTTCAACTCAAGACATCATATTTTTCCTTCAAAAAGAACAAGTGATGGCCAAGCTATGCCAATGTTTCCAAATATACTTGAATAACTAAATTTTATTCAAAATAAAATTACAATCTCTTTCTTTACGAATAATAATGCTCATTACAAATATTTATCAAGCTAATTTCCATTTTCAAATAGCCTATGCAATACTCTACTATTCCAGTAATTGGAAAATTTGAAGGAAACACAACATATTAATTTTACAATATTGAAAGTCATGAAAAACATTACTAAAGCAAACCAAAGGTGAAACTTTGAATACTTGAATACAAATCAAAAGCAATTTTCATCATTCAAATTAATGATAATATTTTCTATTTTCATTAAACAAGTTTAAGACAACACTTTCCATACGAATTTTAGCAAACGTTCCAAAAATTGCATAAAAAATCCAAGCTAGGCATAAATTCAGTCAACCTAACTCATTTTTTTCCTTCACCTGTAGATATTCCAGCTTTGCTTGAGCTTACTAGACCTTTGTCATTCTTAATTCAACCAAGATCCATTCATTTTAAATTGAATTTATTTATTTTTTCTTTCACTTATGTTTGGGGCATCTATTTCATGCACCCAAAATGGCATTGAAGAAAGAAAAAATTGAACACTAAAGGAAATGATAAATTGCATGCTCCATTCAAGATATCTTCCAATTTTTTTGGGGTAGAATTTATTAACTATGCCAATTATATTCAAAACCCCGCACGTTATAAAGATATTGACCATTTAACTCTTAAAGAAGCATGGTCTAGCTCAAAATCAAATGTTTCCTTCTTCAAAAAATTTGGGTGTACTGCATAGGTACACATACCAAAGAAGAAAAGGAAGGCTCTAGATAAGAAAAGCAAAAAGCTCATATTTATCGGTTATTGTGAGGAAATGAAAGCATACAGACTCATTAATCCCTCAACTCATGAGGTCTTTTTCCATAGGAATGTCCAATTTGATGAAACATTCCCTCAAAAATATTCACAATCCCCCTCTTCCTCCATTGAGCCTTCTCCTATAGTAGAACCTCAATATTATGAAGAGCCAACTCTTGAGGTTAACTTGAAAATTGATAATCAAAATGAAGAACATGTAACTCCAACTCAATGTCTTTCATCTCCTTCTACTCCTTCCACTATGCCAAAATGGGCTCACATAATTGTTAAAGAAGCTACGCCTTACATCCAAAATCTTCCATCTACCAGATCAACCAATACCATAGGCACTGGTCTTGTCTATCATTCTATTTCCTCTTATCCTCAATCCTTCAAAGAAACAATAGGTATTAAAGAATGGGATGATGCCATGGAAAATGAATTTTCTTTCTTAATCAAAAATAAAACATGGGATTTAGTTCCCTTGCCCAAAGGAAGGAAGTTAGTTCGTTGTAAATGGATCTACAAAACAAAATATGGTCTTAATGTAGAAATAGATAAACACAAAGCTCGCCTAGTAGCCAAAAGGTTTTCTCAAATTGAAAGTATTGACTATCCAAAAACATTTGCTCCAGTTGCTAAAATAGATTCTGTTAGACTGGTTCTTTCTTTGGCTACTTCCCAAAAGTGGCTTGTATATCAAATGGATGTAAAAAGTGTTTTCTTACATGGGGATTTAAAAGAAGAAATATTCATGGAACAACCTGTTGGTTTCACTCAAGACTCCTCTCTTGTTTGTAGGCTAAAAAAGTCTCTCTATGGCCTCAAACAAGCCCCTAGAGCTTGGTATGAAAATATGGACTCCTTGCTTCTCTCCGTAGGTTTTTCTCATTGTGAGTCTGATAACACAGTCTACATTTGGAGAGATAAAGGTAAAATCACCATTCTTGTTCTATATGTTGATGATATTCTTCTCACTGGTAGTAATTTCACTCACATTCAGACTATAAAAGACTCCTCTAAAAAAATTGAAATGGTTGATCTAGGTTTAGCTCATTACTTCCTTGGGATTCAAATAAGTCAAATAGATGCAGGAATTTCTTTGTGTCAACAAAAGTACACACTAGATCTTCTTCAAAGGTTTAAAATGACAGATTGCAAACCTTCTCCTACCCCTTTTCAATATGGCATTAATCTTAGTACTTCTTGCTCATCCCCTCTATGTGATGCAACTCTATATCGTAGCTTGTAGGAAGTTTGTTATACCTTAATCATACTTACCTAGATATCTCATATAATGTTGGCCTAATATCCAGATTCTCTCATCAACCTCACTTTAGTCATTGGCAAGAAGTAAAAATAATGCTCCATTACTTGCAAGGCACCACGCACTTTGGGCTCTTATATAAGGGAAAATCCATGGATATCATTGGCTACATAGATTCAGATTGGGCAGGTTCAATAGAAGACATATTTTCAACATTAAACTATCTTTTGTCTTGATTATTCACCAATAGCCTAGTTATGCAATAAAAATCTCTTCACCAATAGTCTTGATTCTTCACTAGTAGCCTTATCTTCTACATAGGCAGAATACAGGGTAGCAGATTTAGCTAGTCAAGAAGCTCTTTGGCTTCGTAAAATTCTAAGAGAATTTGGTTTCTCCCATGAAAAGCCTATAAATATTTGGTGTGACAATCAAAGCACAATTCATATTGCACACAATCCGGTTGAGCATCAATGCACCAAACACATTGAGATACACATGCACTTCATACGACATCATATTTAGAATGGGGATATATACTTGGACTATATTCCAACTAAGAATCAAATTGCAAATATCTTCACCAAGTCATTTCCTTCTCCGTGTCAGGGTTATGCATAAGGGATTGGACTTATACTTGTAAAAAAAATGGTGAATCCTAATCAAAATCAAGGTGAATCATGGTGAATCCAAAGCAAATCAAATCAATCATCTTCACACCAAAATTTGGGGCATTTGAAGCCCTAAAAAGTAAGGTCATATTTGGAATAAATTTTGACCTATTAAATCACCTTATAAATTCATAAAAATACCACCATTAGATTAGGCTCAAAAAGAGCTTTCCAATGAGTACAAATATGCCTATGTTTGGATATATATTGTGGTGAATTGACCCTACAAAAATTATGGGTCCTAAAAATTTTAGGTGAATGGGTCGACGTCAAGGGTCATCATATTCACCAATTTTTAATTTTAAAAACCATAATATTCACCCAATTCATTAATGTTTGCCACTATGCATAACCCTGTTCTGCGTTACCTTCAGTTAAGAGATAAACATGGAGTAATACAGCTGCATTGACACAGAGGTCTTCCACCTCTTATTATAATTTTTGGAGAATGATTTTTTTCCTTGTGTTTTTTTTATCATCTCTACAACAACATGTATATTATGAGGACAATCTTCGCCATCCAAAGACATACCTCTATCTTGGATATTTTTTGTGTGAAAGATGGTTTTTCCCAAGGGGTTTTTTCACATCCTACATATATTGTACATGAGTACCTCCTTAGGCCATGTTGCTGGGACTCATCATTCTTAATGTATTAAGAGGACAATCTTCACCATCCGAAGACAAGCCTCTTCCTTAATTCCTTTTTGATTGATGGTTTTTCCCATAGGGTTTTTACCATCTCTTCAAAAATAAGTTGTGATAGTTGGTTTTTCCCTAAGGGGTTTTTTCACCATCTATATATATTGTAAATTAATACCTCATCAGGCCATGTTTTCGGGGCTCATCATTCTTATTGTATTAAAAGGACAATATTTGCCATCCGAAGACAAGCCTCTTCCCTACTTCCTTTTTAATTGATGGTTTTTCCCATAGGTTTTTTACCATCTCTTCAAAAATAAGTCATTGTACATGAGTACCTCATCAGGCCTTGTTGTCAGGACTCAGTTGTACAAAACTTCCCTAGTATCACTTAAGGGGGGTGTTAGAATAAGTGAATATTCTCTTAAGTTCTACTAAGATACACACACTTGAGTTTCCACTCCTCCATATGTCAGGAGAACACTCGGTGGTGTCTTAATTAGGTTTTATGAGTTGTTGTAATCCAATGGCTCTCAATTATAAACTTTGCTATTTATACAAAGTTGATCCTTGGAATAAATCAATCAGTTCTACTCTTTCTTCATATTTTGTGTAATGTTGTGCATGCCTATTTTGAGAAATTCTAACACTTACATGTATTACTTGACAATACATTGCAATTCATAATGATGTTATAAAATATTGCATTGGGATGCTTTACATATTATGTATTCTATATAAATTTATTTTAATACTAAGATAGTAGAATATTCATTGTTGAATTGTGATTGTTAATTTTAATCTAAAACATATTTTTTAGGTGGAATAAGAAATCACTTAAATATTCTAAAACACTTGATTTTATGTATTTTTTTGTAAATGTTTCTAAATTATTTCTATTGTAAACAAAATATTCTTATATCCAATTATATTATCGATAATAAAGAGTTATAAATATATTTTAGTTTTTAAATCTAGTAGATACTATAAAACCATCATTGGGTGGGATTTATGGCTCTTATTCTTAGCTTAAATAGAAAGTTAAAACTAGTACATTTATATAGGATGCTTTCATTGAGTGAATGTCAAATTGTACAGATCCATATACCAAGACACTATAGGTAAATAGAAATTTTAGCTGTAACAAGAAACTAACCTTCGTTCATGTACATGTATAAAATATATTAAGAAAATACTAAGGTATACAAAGCTTCGATACAACAACCCCCCTATCTACATAACAGAGAATGGTAAGAAACACAACACGCATACGCATATGCATACAGTATCACAGCTATAGTTGTAGTTGTAGAGCTATATAATTTGAATTTTTGAATTTAAATTTAAACATGATATGCTAGTTTTGACAATGGCACCACTCCGCTTCCACAAGCATTAAACGATTCCAACGCTGTGATGTATCATAGACAACATCTATCCAAAGTCATAGAATTAATACGGTGCGTAAGCCTAAATGAACTTTTAAATATTGATAAATTATTAGTGTCAATGCCCAGTTTTTAATATCAATATTAATATTGATCGTATTAATACAATTTTACACTTGAAATAAATATCAGGGACGGAGCGGATATTCTGGTTTGGGCACTTCTCGATGACTTCGAGTGGGCCTTTGACTACACAGGCCGATTTGGACTATATTATGTTAATTACAACGATGGCTTGAAATGCTATCCTAGAGTATCGACACGTTGGTTTAAAAGTATACTCTGGAATTAACTGCCAAACCATTGGCTTCCCAATTCCCCCTTCGCTCATGGAATGCATCATGCATAAATGTGCTAGTTCTAGCTTACTAGTTATGCTAAGAATAAGAGCCATGCTCCCAGCCACCCACTAGTGGTTTGATAATGTCTCCTAGCTTGAAAAATAAAGAATCGTTGTAACCCTTCTTCCTTCCATTGAATTCGTCTTCTTAAAAAATATATTATTCAATTTCTTTTATTTAGATGGGTGAGAAAAAGGAGACAATTTAATGGCATACAAAAAGGGAAATAATTTCAAAAGAGTAATACAAAAGTATATTAATATAGGTAATTTATTATTTATTAAATCAATGGTTTTGGTATTTTTTAATCATAAATGGTTTTAGGTTTAATTATTGTAATTTTTGAAGGAACGGACCATATTGATCTTTTATGAGGGAATTTATTTAGTCAATCCATTGGATTGAGTTTATCATTGTTGATATATTCCTTATTATTACATCAAGGGGATATTTTGATCTGTAATCCATTATGTACATAGCATATCCGCAACATGTCAGGGGAGACATTTGAACCTAGGGCCTCTCGATTTCAACTGAAGAGTTTTAACTAACCACTTACTCTCCAACTCCTCTACATTGAGCGGATACAAGGGGATATTTTGATAAGATCATGAATAAATGTTTGCATTAAAATTATGCTATCCACAATCTAGTTACATAACTACTAAAACTACAATTGATATTTGATTGCAATAATATCTAATTATAAATGATTTTGTGGTAGGAGTAATGTATAATCAAAATGGATGTACATTCAAATGGAGCCTTCATTAATGAAGATATTTCCTAGTTGATTCATTATCAAATTCAATGTGCTTGGACCTCAAAGTTTTTGGACCTTTGGATAAAAACTAGATTCTTTTTCATTTAGATAGCAATTTGATTGAATATCCAAATATTGTATAACCCAAATTTAAAAAATATGTTACCTTCAAGAAGAGAATAAGATCACGAAAAATTTACCCCACCATAACTACATTTTAATACTCAACCTCTACAAAAGAATTATAAATAAGATATTGCTTCTTATTTATCTATGTACTTGGGCAACCACCATCTCTAAAGATGTGTCTTCAATTTAATTTTGTTCATTTGATTTATAGCATAATAAATATCATAGTACGAAACCAATTTAGGTGTGCTTCCCTCCCATACATCACTCCTATATGCAAAACATCATCCATATATCTCAAATTCCACCAAGATAATACAAAATGGCTTTCCAATTTATATGCCATGAATCAAGCCATATAACCAATGATAAATTTAATAATTAGTCAAATATAATTCACACACCACAATTTGATTGCTAAGAAATAAAATCATGTACCATTTATCATCTCAATAAATGCTACATGAAAACTTCTCAATAAACCCAAGACTGATCTAGATTGAGAAAAAAATACCCACATCTAATTTCCAAATATATAATACTAAAAGTAGGCATAAAATATCTAAACCTATCATATCAAAATTATCCTTCAACTTATTCTTCATGATTGAAATATCCCTTAAGGAACTTGTGAGAATAAATTAATCCACACGAAAGACAATAACAAGGGTTTTATCACCACATCTCTTTTTGTGAAGCTTAAGGAACAAATCACATGCGTTGTTCATAAAAATTAATTCATTTTTCTCTTGATATAGTTTTACATTATGGTTTTCTACGAGTTTGATTATTCATAAAAGGATAATACCATCCCTTAATATTTTTCATAATAATACTTCTTTACCCACTTGAGTTAAAGGTCCATATTTTCTATAATGGAAGAACTAGTCTAAACAAATATAACATCAAGAGAGTGATCATGTACATCCTCCTCTATATCAACATTATCAATGTATCTATAATGAAGTTCTTTTATCCTTGCATCCATTCTTTCACAAGCTTATAACTATAATGATTATTTGCTTATAATTGTATTGAAAGGAAATGTTGTTAGGAAAATAAATGAATGAATGTGTGTATTGATAATACATTTTTCATAATCTAATTTATTGACTACTCTAAGAAGTATACTCGATATTTAATTATAAAAATGCATAACCATGTGTTAGAAAATAAAAAATACAACTTCCCTACTAAAATATGATGAAATTAAAGATAAAAATGTTCAAATATTTTTGAATAAACAGTATAGCTTGACCTTCACATTAATATTTTCTAGGCCAATATCAGAAAGTAATGCCTAGGAAGGATAATCTATGTAGTTTAGAGTTTTCAAGAAAACATAAATAATAAAATGGTAATGAGGCTATTACTTGCACTTTTTATAGATAAGTCTCATTATGAACAATATGATAAAATAAAATAAAGTAGAATATATTGATTGATATGAGAGTGTTGGTGGGAAAAAAAAAAGAGATAAAGGCCACATAGTAGGAACAAAGAGAAAAATAATCTCAAAGGTAAAATTATAAGGAAAAATGAAAGGTGTTCAAGTTGCAAAAAAAGGTCCCTCTGAATCTCATCTCTAATTTGTTAATGATACATTTTTTTTGTGAAATATCTTAGTCCTTTAGGCCATGGAGTTTAATTCAATATTATCATCCTATTAGAAAGTTGTTGGACAATTGGTTAATACTACAAAATATAATTTTTTTCATTAATATTGCAAATATAATTTTTTTCATTAATATTGCCCTAGATTTACAAAATTATTGTGATTATTTTAGGGTTTAAAATTTAAAAAAAATCAACAACCTACTTGGGTACTCCTTTATCTATTAGAGGAAATCATTTTTGGATAGAATGAAAGCTTACTTGGCAAGTTGGAAAGGTAAGATATTAACCATGGCAAGAAGGCTACAACTCACGAAGACTACATTATAATCCATCCTTATTTATATGATGTCACTTTCAAGATTTCTAGCAGATAAATCATTAGAAATTGATAAAATTCAAAGAGACCTTCTATGTAAAAGTTGTAAGGAAAAATCTAGGTTTCCTCTTTGTAAGTGAGATAGGGTTTACAAAGGAATGGATATTGGAGGAGTATGCTTATGAAATTGTAGACTTATGAATTTAGCATAGGAGCAAGAACTGAATGAAGATTATTTAGAGATAAATGAAAGAAGTGGGTAAAATTATTAATTCAATAAAAAATAGGTTCTATTGATGCAATGAAATTATTTAGGAAAAGAACTCTACCCAAAGGATTATCAACATGGACCTTCATATCAAATAGTTTTCAATTGATAGAGGTCATACCGCAATTTGTAGCCAAACCACACCAAGAATGTAAGAGCTATATATATAACTCAAATTCATTAGAGCCTGAATGGACCAATGATTATCTAGAATTAAAATAACTAGCCACATTAGAAAGTATCTAGTTGATGCACCCTCATTCGAGAAACTAGAGAAATATGGGTCAAATGATTCACTCACAACACTAGAGGAGTCCACCCACCACCTATGCTATGAGGTCACCTTCTCATTAATCATCACCTGTGTGACCTCAATATATTGACACACCATTATTACTCTCTAGTGGAAATTCAAACAAACATCGAGGGTGCCAACCAATTCAAATTCAAATTCAAATTCAAAATGAATTATTAGAACAACCTGATGCAGTGACTAGAGTCTCATAAACATTAAAATAATAAGGGATAACAAAGAAGAGGGTCCCAACCTTCCAACAATAATTGACCACCATAGGCTAGGCCTAAAATTGAGCACCAACAAAATCCCTTTAGATCAGTAATTAAAGGCCTTGAGGGAAATTCCTTCTCCAAACAAAGAGTCCAATCTGTGACACTCCTAAGTTGACCATGAAGTTCACTGCCCTGTTACACTCTCTAAAGGAATTTTGAATAGAACTCAACTCCAAAAAATAATAATCAATTTGGATTCTTTAATCATATTGGCCATATTTTGGCTAGGCCTTTGAGAACTTGAGACTGCTTTGACAATATTTAAAATTTCACCTTCAATGATTAATTTTTTGTAGTTTAAGGAATCTACCAATCTTATAACTTCAAAATAAATCCCTAGCTTCCATGAAGTGGCTAGTCTAAACATCGAAAACCTTAGCATAGGCTAAAAGGAGAGACTCTTTATCATCCCTTAACACCCCCTTAGTCCCAGCTAATCTTGGATTTCCTTTAAATGAACCATAAAAATTCAAATTTACCCATATTGGGGGAGGGGGGCCCCACTTGATTTAGGTTTTGGTTGGCACCAAGGGTCTATCACTCACCCCTTACCTTGGTGAGAAACCAAGTCTTAATTCTAGCAATGATTTATCGATCCACCATAGATCACATCCAAATCCAAACAAAATAAATTCTCTTCCATGGCCACAACAACTATAAGACCCACAAAATATGTATCTTTGTTGTAATTTTTAAAACCCTATAGTTTCTTTCCTTCTAAATGACTCAAAAAAATATGAGGAAGGCTAAAAGCCCAAAGGGACTTTAAACAAGGGACCGAAAAAGGATTAGTCCATTGTTCACAAAGGTTAGATAGATAAAATGGGGTAACCCAACAAACATCCAATGACTTTAGAAAATTTGACACAACTTCTTCAGTAAAGGTGCAATGAAGGAATAAATGAGCAGAAGTTTCAGAATCCATCCTCCATAGAATATATCTACTAGGCAAGAACTATCCTCTTTTTTGTAAATTTTCTTGAGTTAAAATTTTGTTCTGAATTATGAGCCAAAAAAATATTTATCTTGGAAATAAGGCCTTTAAACCAAATCATCAAGGGGGTGAACCAACATTGGGGGCCAACATCCAACATGGAGTAAGCCGACCTCATAGAAAACAAACAATTTTTTTCTTCCTTCCACAACAAACCATCCTCCTTGTCCTAACTTTTAATAACCTGCAAGTTCACATTTCAAAAAACAACCTTCCAAGCCTCCTACCCAGCCTGGTCAAGGAAAGAAGACGGTAGTTGCCTCTATGTTTTTCTAACATTTTTTGAACAAATGTAGTTCACAACTTTGGAGCCAAAATTGGTTTTCAAAATAGGTTCCACACAGGCTAAATTTGGGTATTGTGCTAGTGGCTTATCAAGAAGCCACAGGTCGTCTCAGAAGTTAATTTTAATCCCATTATCCAAGGATCATCTAATTCCTTTTAATAGAGTATATTTAGAGTTTAACAAGCTTTTCTAGAATGGCATTGACCTTGAACAAGGAAGTGGATCCACAAAAATAAATTCATTAGCATTAAGATATTTTTCCTTCATAATTCAAACCCATTCTATAGAATCCTATTGGATCAACCTCCAGCCCTGTTTCACCACAAGAGCCTTATTCATTTAAGAAATATTTCTAACACCCAACCCTCCAAAAGGCTTTCTATTATAGACTTGATTCCAAGAAACCAAATAGAGTCTTCTTCTTTCCTATGAGCTTGAACAAAGAATTTTTTTTATAGTTGTTCAATATTTATCAAAAAAAATTTGGAATAGTAAAAATAGAAAGGAAAAAAACCAAAATTATTTAAGCGTTGATTTCACCAGCATTGCCTTTCTCACTTGAGATAAAAGTGCACCTTTATAACCAATAAGTTTTCTCTTAATATTTTTGATCATAGGATCACATAAAAAATATTTTAAACGGCCTAAAAATAGACACGTCCCAATATAGTTGGCCATAAAACTTACCATTTGAAATCCAAGAATAAAATCAATCTTCCTTTGCCTAGGCCTCAAAGTATTCAAAAAATAAATTTTGCTTTTTGAGAAATAAATATCTTGACCAACCATTCTCTCAAAGGCATTAAGAATATACTTAATCGCTCTGGCTTGAGGCACTAAAGAAAAAAATAACAATAAAGTGTCATCAATGAATTGGTGATGTGAAATTAAATTTAAAGATAAAGTTGGTATTATACCCTCCAGCACCACCTTTGGCTTGATGGATCTACCCAATGCTTCTACTACTAGGATGAATAGGTAAGGGGATAATAGGTCCCCTTGGCTAATATCTTTGCAACTCTAAAAGTATCCTACGAAAGATCCATCAATCAGGATATAAAAAATCATCAAGGAAATACAAGCCTTAACGAACTCAATCCAGTGATAGTTGAAACCAATGTTTTCCAAAACCTTAAGGAGGAAGTCCCAAGACACTTTATCATAAGCTTTAGAAATATTGAACTCAAGGAAGGCCTTTGGTCTACAACTTTTATACGTATAGTGTATTAATTCATGAATTGGGATTATGTTGTCAAAGATCTGCCTCCTAGGAATGAATCTACTATGAGCTTCTTTAATGATAGAAATAAGGATGGGTTTCAACCTGTTAGAAAGGACCTTGATTAAAATATTAGGAAGGATGGGTTGGCAAGCATATATTAGTAATACTCTTCTATATATACATTTTATTAGAAAATATAAAATGTATATACCTCTTACATGTATTACTTGACAATACATTATAATTCCTAATGATGTTATAAAATATTGCATTCGGATGCTTTACATATTATGCATTCTCTATAAATTAATTTTAATACTAAGGTAGTAGAATATTCATTGTTGAATTATGATTGTTAATTTTAATCTAAAATATCTTTTATAGGTGGAATAAGAAGTCACTTAAATATTCTAAAACACTTGATTTCATGTATTTTTATGTAAATATTTCTAAATTATTTCTATTTTAAACAAAAGGTTCTTATATCCAATTAGATTATCGATAATAAAGATATTTATAAATAATATTAGTTTTCGAAGATAGGAGATACTATAAAACCATCAATGGGTGGGGATTATGGCTCTTATTCTTAGCATAAATAGAAAGTTAAAACTAGTACATTTCTATAGGATGCATTCCTTGAGTGAATGGAGAATGTAAAATCCCAATATAGACATGATTAAGGTAGTTTGACAATCAATTTATAGAGTAAACTTCTAAACCAAATATTGATAATCTAGGATATAATTTCAAACCATCATTGTGGTTAAAATATCATTATCCAAATCAACCTATGTCTCTAAAGTCCCAATTGAAGTTGTCGAGAAGAACCCATGTTGGAATTTACAATACTTTCTAGAAGCATTCCAAAATATGCATTCACCATGATCATATACAAAAAATATGTAGAAGAAAATAAAAATAGCATTTTAGATTAAATAAAAAATGGTCCCTAAATCTGCTACATGCTTAGGTAAACCAAAAGGCCATTGGATAGCAATATTCTCCCAACACCAAATACCATATAGTTTATAACAAACAAAGATCTTACCCTTTCTCTACATTATCCTGTGTAAAACCCTATAAAGCGAAGATAAAAGAAAAATGCCCTAGATATACCTAAGCTATCAATATCTCATCCTTTTAATTACACCATAACACCCTTGTTGAAATATACAACCATTCATATCTTCGAGAAGTAGACAAAAAATTATAGCACTCAATAAAGATACCAATCTATCAATCTGGCTAGCAGTACGCATCCTATTAATGTGAATCCCATGCCACATCCACTACTACTTATGATCTCCATAATATATCTAGAGGGCTTATCTCTAGTCTAAACTCATCTTGATGGGCACCCCTCATATCGATATCCTCAAGATCCTTCATACTTCCATAAGGGTATATATCATCTCACCCATCGGCAAAAGGAATATGCTAACTCAGAATGCCACCTTTCAGCAAATGTTGTGAGAAGGGTATCATCAAAAATAAAATTGGGTATAATCTCTAGATATCAAAGTCTAACTATGTGTAAGACAAACCTATCAATAGGGGTCATTGCATCTAGTGTGCTCACGAGTGCCAATGACTGTAATTCTTTATTCTCCAAGATATCCACCTACATCTAGAATCCTTTTTAGCCTATTCTTCCCTAAAATCATGTCAATTTGTGGGCCTTAGGCAAACTCATCACTCACCACTAAATTTTCCACCTAAAAAAAGTTGCACCTGAAAAAAAATTATCCATGCCAAATAAATTTACAACTTAGCTACCAAATCATAACAAGTTCATAGGTCAAATGTGAATTCATAGTCTAAAACTAAAAATTAAATTTTAAGCATTACATGACAAGAAAAATATTTAGTTTTTGACACATACCTATAGAGACACTCTTGAATTAACTTTATTCCTCAAATCATATCCATACAATGCACCAGTTGTTGTTGTTGTTGAGCCATCGACAATAGATTCTAGTCAACAAATTATCTACATTATTCTCTAGCCGTCATCATTAAAATTGGGTACTTGGAACAAGCTCATAGCTTAAGAGGGCCATCGGTTGCTCGAGATCTGTACTGTTGTCGTTGGTCTGGTGTGCACTCAGAGGATTTGGAGCAGACTACTGCCTTTGCAAACAAGCATGCCCCCAAGGTTTGAACACAAATCTCTTGTGAGTAAGTGCCTAGCAGAACAAAAAATTACCAATCCACCTAACCCTTACGATTATTTATAAGTAAGTTGTTCACTAACCTTAATGCCTTTTAAAATGTTTTAAAAGTAAAAATACTGAAAACATTAAAATTATCATAGGAATGATAGAAAAGAACGAAAAAATAAAACCACACAAATTATAATTTAAATGATAAAAAATATGTTTACGTGCTTACGCGTTGAAATGGTCTATTTGATGTTCAACGGTTATGTTAAAATAAATTCAAAAACAGGCTTTGAGCTAATCCTTGAATGTGCTATGCACATTTTACATGCTTACGTGTTAGAAATGGCCTATTTCCTCGAGGCGGACATTCCGACCGCTGTCAACTGAGAGTTAAAGTCAGCCGCACAGTCAACTCTAATGCAAAGTCAATGTAAAAAATTGAACCAGTCAACAGGCGCCACCTTGCACATTCGGTGGACTCGCATCCAACCGGCGAGGGCGGCCACGGAGTGGTGGTCAGAAGCTTTTAATATGAAACTTTTCAATTCTAAAAATAAATTCAAAATTGGGCTATATTAAAGATGTTGAATGATTAATTTAATAATATTCAAATCAGACGATCACTTGGGAAAATCAACCGTTTGAGTCTAATTAATAAAAGTAGATATAGAGTAGTGCAAGTAATTGAAAAATTGGGATTCCACTTTGATGTTCAACGCATGTGAAACTTTCCACTTTTAAAATAAATTCAAAAAGGGGGTTTTTGAATAGTTATGTTTGTTATATATTGAAGATGTTGCTAAGATATTAATTAAATGATATTCAAATTATATGTTATTTGGAAAACAAAACAATAATTTGACTCTTGTGAGCCGTCATTTTTCTAACTTCTTTTTATGTAACCTAAATATAATTCTTGGTTCCAAGATATCAAATAGTGAACATTTGGGATTCTCATTGCTTATACTTATCTCTAAAATTGATTAGATCCAATCTTGTAGGAAGCCGTGCAATATAACAATTAAGAATGGATAAGAGGCATCCGATAGCCGTGTATGGGTTTAAGAAGCGTAGGAGGACGAATTTCCGCATATTGACCAACGTGCAAATATCGTGGACGTAAGAAGCGTAGCACAACTCTATATATATCCACGTTGCCTTTCGTTGCAGTCCCATTCGCATTCCCTTAGGGTACTATATATATATTCACATTGCCTTTCGTTGCAGTCCCATTCGCATTTCCATTCCCATTCCCGTTGTCTTTGACATTGCCGTCTCAGTTTGGTTTGGTGCAGCTTTAAGCCAAGCCAAGTTACTCTGCGATGAAAGGCACTCAAGGTCTCTCGTTGTTATTGTGGTTTCTTTTCCTACTCTGTCTCCATTTCCATATCGATCATGTTGTTGGGGGTAATTCCACAAGCTTAAAGATAGCAAGAAGCAGCTTTCCCAAGGGGTTCGTATTTGGTGCTGGCACCTCCGCTTACCAGGTACGTTTAGGTTTAGGTTGCCTGCTTTATCAGCCCAGGTCTCTCTCTCTCTGTATACATAGACATTCAGCTCCTTTGCTTTCCATTTCATCAGGTAAACAGTGGATATTAAATCATTGTATTCAATCTTTTTACAGGTTGAAGGAGCTGTTAGCGAGGGTGGGAGAAGCCCAAGCATTTGGGATACGTTCGCCCACAATTCAGGTCTTGTAGTTCACAATTCCAGAGTTGCAGTTTAGAGAAGAGAAGCGAAGGCTATATCATACTCATATATCATACTCATATCCCCTTAATATTTCGTTGTTCACTTGTTTAGGTAAAATCGTCGATAACAGCACTGGTGACGTTGCAGTGGACCAATACCATCGTTACAAGGTTTGCTTTCCTTTTCTTTATAGACATAAATAGAAGCAGAAACAAAGACATTCAACTCTCCCCTTCAACTCCATGCATGCATGGCATGTGTGTTGATGGTGATGGTGATGGTGATGGTGATGTTGATGTGCAGGAGGATGTGCAACACCTTAAATACGTTGGGTTGGACAGCTATCGGTTTTCTATTTCTTGGTCACGCATATTTCCTAGTAAGTTACTTTACTTGGAAGGAGGCCATAGCCCATACATAGTCCATGGCATCAACCTATTAACGTTAGTCTCAAGTATATCAAACTAAATTTAAGAGATACTGGTTATTTACTTGATAATGGGTGTGGGTGGATCCATTACTTCCACCACCTACCACCTCTCACTTTACTGCAGAGGGCTCGCCAAGGCATGGAGAAGTAAATCAAGAGGGAATCGCCTATTACAACAATCTCATCAATGAGCTCATCAACAATGGTATGACCCAGAACTATCACTCATAGTGTCATTGGCATTCGATTAGCATTCTTTAGAAATTATATAATATTTCGTGTGCTAAAGGCTTTACAGGCTATAATGTAAATAGGTAAATGTAACTGTATGGATGGTGATGGTGAATGCTAATTAGTAATTAGTAATTACACTCTACAGGCATAAAGCCTTTTGTGACGCTGTATCACTGGGACATGCCGCAAGCTCTGGAGGATGAGTATGGAGGATTTCGCAATGCCACAGTCGTGTAAGATGAACGGAATCCGCTCATAGCTCATATTTATTAATTCTTCAACTCCAATCATTGAAATCTAATATTTTTTATGGACACATGGACAGGGAGGATTTTAAAGCCTTCGCAAACGTGTGCTTTTCAACATTTGGGGACCGTGTCAAGTCGTGGCTAACCGTAAACGAACCGCTCTACCACTCAACGTATGGTTATGATAAAGGAAGCCTTGCTCCAGGCCGTTGTTCACCTCCTTTTGGGAAATGCCCGGCGGGAAATTCTTCAACAGAGCCCTATATTGTAGCCCACAATCTGCTCCTTGCGCATAGTGCTGCCGTCAAATTGTACAGATCCACATACCAGGTACGGTAGGTAAATAGAAATTTCAGTTGGAACAAGAAACAAACTTTCGTTCGTGTACATGCATAAAATATATAAGATGGTTGGCTACTGCAACTGCAGGCGAAGCAAAAGGGTTCCATAGGCATAGCGCTTGTGGCAACGTGGATAGAACCCTTCAACTCAAAATCTCGGGCTGATAAATGGGCTGCCCAGAGAGCCATCGAATTCAGAATGGGATGGTATAACTACGCGTCTATTTATTTGTAAATGCTTTATTATTACGGAAAATCTGAACCTCTAGAATAATAACATCATCGTCGTCTTTTGATCGCACAGGTTTTTGGATCCATTGACGAAAGGGGAGTACCCCAAGATCATGAGAGACTTAGTGGGAGTACGGTTGCCACGCTTCACCCGGCAACAGGCACAAGATCTGAAAGGCTCGTTTGACTTTCTTGGATATAACTACTATACCTCCGAATTTGCTAGAGACAATCCCATCCCACCAGATCCTTTTAACTCCGACTTCTTTCTCGATGCCCGTGCTAATGTATCACGTAGGTTTTTAACACTCATCAAAATTAGACAAGTTAAAATTAAACTTTATATAATATAATGTATATGTTTGTTGAGGTTAACTTTACTAACTTTTTCGTATGTTGTTCGTTCAGAGGAGTTCAACGGAGTTATCATTGGAGAACCGGTAAGCCCAGTGATTCACACGTTGATGGTTGTTGATGGATAGTTGATATTTGCTGAAAGCAAAATTCAAATGTAACGTTTGCTTTGATTTGCATTACATTGCAGGAAGGGCTTGATCAATTCACGTCTTATCCCCTCGGATTAGAGAAAGTAGTAAGGTATACAAAGCTTCGATACAACAACCCCCCTATCTACATAACAGAGACTGGTAAGCAACACAACACGCAGACGCATACAGTGTCACAGCTACAGTTGCACTTGTAGAGCTATATAATTTGAATTTGAATTTAAATTTAAACAGGATATGCTGGTTTTGACAATGGCACCACCCCGCTTCCACAAGCATTAAACGATTCCAACGCAGTGATGTATCATAGACAACATCTATCCAAAGTCCTTGAATTAATACGGTGCGTAAGCCTAAATGGAGTTTTGAATATTGATAATTATTAGTGCTAATGCCCAGTTTTTAATATCATTGTATTAATACAATTTTGAACTTGAAATAAATATCAGGGACGGAGCGGATATTCGAGGTTATCTGGTTTGGGCTCTTCTCGACGACTTCGAGTGGGCCTCTGGCTACACAGGTCGATTTGGACTATATTATGTTAATTACAACGATGACTTGAAACGCTATCCTAGAGTATCGGCACGTTGGTTTAAAACTATACTCCAGAATTAACTGTCGGACCGTTGGCTTCCCCATTCCCCCTTCGCTCACGGAATCCATCATGCATAAATGTGCTAGTTCTAGCTTTCTAGTTATGCTGAGAATAAGAGCCATGCTGTCACCCACCAGTGGTTTGATAATGTCTCCTAGCTTGAAAAATAAAGAATCGTTGTAACTCTTCTTCCTTCCACTGAATTCGTCTTCTTGAAAATATATTATTAAATTTATTTTATTTAGAGGGGTGAGAAAAAGAGACAATCTAATGGCATACAAAAGGAAAATATTTCAAAAGAAGAATACAAAAGTCTATTAAAATCCATATAGATAGATAGATAGAGGTAATTAATTATTTATTAAATCAGTGGTTTTTGTTTTTTTTAATCATAAATGGTTTTAGATTTAATTCTTGTTATTGTTGAAGGAACGGAGATCAAACATCAAAAATTAAATTAGTAAATAAAATGGATTGAGTTTATGATTATGATGACATGTTCCTTATTATTGGGAATATTTTGATAAGATCATGAATAAATGTTTGCATTAAAATTATGCTATCCACAATCTAGTTACATAACTACTAAAACTACAATTGATATTTGATTGCAATAATATCTAATTATAAATGATTTTGTGGTAGGAGTAATGTACAATCAAATCGACCCTTCATTAATAGTTTAATGAAGTTATTTCCTAGTTGATTTATTATCAAATTATATCGCAGATCAATCTCGCCATGCTACCTCAAAGTGCTTGGACCTCAAAGTTTTTGGATCTTTGGATAAAAACTAGATTCATTTTCATTTAGATAACAATTTGATTGTCTATCCAAAGATGGTATAGCACAGCTTTAGAAAATATATTACCTTCAAAAGAGGATAAGATCACGGAAAATTTGCCCCACCATAATTACATTTTAATACTCAACCTCTACAAAAGAAAAACAATTACCAATTTAGGTATGCTTCCCTCCCATACATCACTCCTATATGAAAAACATCATCCATATATCTCAAATTCCACCAAGATAATAAAAAATGGCTTTCCAATTTATATGCAATAAATCAAGCCATATAACCAAAGATAAATTCAATAATTAGTCAAATTTAATCCATACACCACAAGTTGATTGCTAAGGAACAAAATCACGTAGCATTTATCTTCAGAATACAACATCCTTCATGAAGTCCATGCCTGAGACATATGAGTGTTAGCACCATTACACTTCTCAATATGGAATATTCTCAATAAATCCAAGACTGATCTAGATTGAGAAAAATAAAACCCACATCTAAATTTCCAAACACATAATACCAAAAGGAGGCATAAAATATCTAAATCTATCACCTCAAAATTATCCTTCAACTTATTCTTCATGATAGAAATATCCCTTAAGGAACTTGCAAGAACAAAATAATCCACAAAAAATATAATAACAAGGGATTTATCACCACATCTCTTTTTATGAAGTTTAAGGAATAAATCAAATGTGTTGTTCATAAAAATAATTCAGTTTTTTCTTGCTATAGTTTTCCATTGTGGTTTTCTATGAGTTTGATGTTATATAAAAGGATAATACCATCCCTTAATCTTAATCATAATAATACTTCTTTACCCACTTGGGTTAAAGGTCCATATTTTATATAATGGAAGAACTAGTCTAAACAAATATAACATCAAGAGAGTGATCATGTACATTCTCCTCTATATCAACACTATCAATGTATCTATAATGAATATCATTTATACTTGCATCCATTCTTTCACAATAACCTTGCATTCATTCTTTCACAATCTTATAACTATAATGATTATTTGCTTATAATTGTATTGAGAGGAAATATTGTTAGGAGAATTAATGAATGAATGTGTGTATTGATAATACATTTTTCATAATATAATTAATTGACTACTCTAAGAATTATACTCAATATTTAATTGTAACAATGCATAACCATGTGTTAGAAAATAAAACTTACAACTTCCCTACTAAAATATGATGAAATTAAAGATAAAAATATTCAAATATTTTTTAATAAACATTAAAGTTTGACCTTCTTCACCTTAGGTATTGATAGCATAAGAAGTAGAGCCTCACATTAAGCATAATTAATTTTATGTCCTAAATATAATAAAAACATGGACTATTCTTATGAGAATAATAATACAAATTAAAAAATATTTAAAATTGAAGTTTAACTTGTATAATCCTTTTATAAATAGCCATTGCCTTACATAATTCATAGAGTATATTTAATTTTGCTACAAAAAAAGTAAAATTTCATCTACATAGAGAACTGCTCACAATACATAATAATTAAAAACTTAAATTATTATTATTCTTTTGGTTATGGTAAATATGTCATAGAGTTATGATTGATATATTTTAATAATATGATTAATATCGTAAACTACATTAATATAAACAATATATCATTTACCATGGTAAGTGTAATAAAATATTTTAAGGATGTTAGCCATTTTTTAGTCAATTAGATCATGATACTAAATATTATAAATGATATGGAGTGAGTGTGATCTAGGAGTGAGTACAAGCTGAGAGTGAGTGGTAAGAAGCATGAGTAGGAAGCAACAAGGTGAAAATAAAGTGAGATTAAGGAATAAGTGCCACTTCTTGTTCCAAATCTTATAATAATTTAAAGGATTCATGTGAAGAAAATCTAGGTAACATGGAAAGAAAGATATTTTTGAAAGTCCTTAATGAAAGTAAGTATGGCCTAGTTGGAAGTATGGATGCCCTAGTTGGCAATAAGAGAAAGAGTGAAAACTATCGTAAACCTTGTCTAGGTAGCAAATATTACACCAAAAATGATTATCAAGGATGTGATGGTTGAGCATGATATAATGGTTCTTAAAACCAAAGGTATAAAATGTATATTCCATGGATACTAGACAGGTTTAATTTTAGATTAAAAATTGGATCAAGTAGAAGTGGGGATTGAATTCAAATTACTCCATGAATTTTCTTCCAAATGGATTTTTTCTCATTATTTTCTCTAATTCATAAATAATGGATAAAATCATAGATGGAGGCCCTTGGTTTAGGGGTAAAGATGCATTATATTAAAAAATTTGGAGTTGTATTTTTTGTAAGACATAAACTATTAAAAATGTTATCATATGGATTAGGATTTTTAGGCTTCCTAATAAACTCATCAATAAGGAGGTTTTAAAGAATATTGATAATACTCTAGGTGAATTTATTTAAGAGGGATACATTATGAAGAAGATAAGGTATGTTATATACACTTGAATATGTGTTTCCATGGATATTTCAAAACCTTTACTACAGTACATCAGGATTAAATCTAAATAAAGAGAATGGGATCAACAATTAGATTATGAAAATATTGCACTTTAATATCACTAATATTATGAAATTGAGCACATGGCAAGATATTGCAAAGTGAAAATAATGGAGAAAGAGATGGAAATTTTTGGTAATCAAGGTAGGTTCAATATGAAACAAGGAAATCATAGATCAAATCAAATTTTTTCCACTCCTAACAAAGTGGCAAGAAAATACCCCTCTAGGTCATCAGATGACAAAGACCATTATAGTTCACTCAAATAAACCATTAGAAGAAAAAATAATTTCAGGGATGAGGAAGTATAATGTGCAAGTTCAAATATAGAAGGATCTAAAGGTGCAAAGGTAGAGGGGAAGGAAAATTTTAAAGAAAATGAGGTGAAGAAGGTCAAGTTAAGATAAATCATCTTTGTTTTCCTCAAACAACATAAAATCATCTCCTTACAATAAAAAAAATAGTAAAAAGTGTATTTTTTGCACTTTAGGGTTTCAAGAGCAATACAATAAAGAAAATGATATAGAGGATATCCAAGGAAATTTAGGGTTTCTTATCCAATATCAGAAAGTAATACCTATGGAGGATAATCTATGTAGTTTAGAGTTTTCAATAAAACATAAAGAATAAAATGCTAATGAGGCTATTACTTGCACTTTTGACTCTTTTGGCAAACATACATATTTTATAGATAAGTCTCACTACGAAAAATATGATAAAATAGAAAAATTAGAATATATTGATGAAGATGAGAGTGTTGATGGGAAAACAAATGAGAGAAAGGCCATAAAGTATGAAAAAAGACAAAACGAAACTCAAAGGTAAAATTAGAAGAAAAAATGAAAGGTGTTCATGTTGCAAAAATGGTCCCTCTAAATCTCATCTCTAATTTTTTAATACTTGTTTTTGTGCCATATTTTAGTTCGTAAGGCCATGGAGTTTAATTCAATATTATCATGCTTTTAGAAAGCTACTGGATAATTGGTTAATACTAAAAAATATAGATTTTTTTATTAATATTATCCTATATTTACAATAAATTATTATCAATATTTTATGGTTCAAAATTTAAAAAAAATCATCAACCTACTTGGGTACTCCTTTGTCTATTAGAGTAAATAAAAAAAATATTTGGATCTCTTTTTTTGATTGAATGGAATCTTACTTGGTAGGTTGGAAAGGTAAGATCTTAACCATGGCAAGAAGGATACAAGTCACGGAGACTACATTGTAATCCATCCCTATTATATGATGTCACTTTCAATATTGCCAACAAATATATCATTAGAAATTGATAAAATTCAAAGAGGCCTTCTATGGAAAGGTTGTAAGAAAAAATCTAGGTTTCCTCTTTTGTAAGTGAGACAGGGTTTACAAAGGAATGAATATTGGAGGAGTAGGCTTACGAAATTTTAGACTTAAGAATTTACCATAGGAGCAAGGAATGGATGGAGATTATTTAGACATCAACGAAACAATTGGGTAAAATTATTAATTCAATAAAAAATAGGTTTTATTCATGCAATGAAATTATTTAGGAAAATAACTCTACCCAAAGGATTGTCAACATGGAACTTCATATCAAATAGTTTTCAATTGATAGAGGCCATATCACAATTTGTAGCCAAATCACACAAAGAATGCAAGAGCTATAGATAGAACTCAAATTTATTAGAGCCTGAATGGACCAATGATTATCTAGAATCAAAACAATTAGCCACATGAGCAAGGATCTAATTGATGCACCCTCATCCGAGAAACTAGAGAAAGATGATTCAAAGGATCCAATCACAACATTAAAGGAGTCCACCCACCACCTAGGCCAGAAGGTCACCTTCTCATTAAGCATCATCTTCGTGACCCCAATCCATTGACACACCATTCTTACCCTCTAGTGGGAATTCAAACAAACCTTGGGAGTGCCAACCAACCTCAATTCAAATTATTATGACAACTTGATGTGGTTACCAGAGTATCACAAAAATTAAAAGAAGAAGGGATAACAAAAATGAGGATCCCACCCTTCCAACAGTCATTGACCACCAAAGGCTAGGCCTAAAATTGAGCACCAACAAAATCCCTTTAGTATGCATCACCAAGCCATAATCCTCTAGATCCATAATGAAAGGCCTTGAGGAAAATCCCTTCAAACAAGGAGTTAAATCTATAACACTCCTAAGTTGGCCATGAAGTTCATTGCCATGTTACTTTCTCTAAAGAAATGTTGAATAGAACTCAACTCCCAAAAAGGAAAAATCAATTTGGATTCTTCAATCATGTTGGCCACATTCCAGTTGGGAATTTGAGAACCCAATATCACTTTGACAATATTTAAAGAGTCATATTTAATGATTAATGTTTTTTAGTTTAAGGAATCCACAAATATTAAACCTCAAAATAAATCCCTAGCTTCCATGAAGTGGCTAGTCTTAACATCTAAAAACTTAGCATAGGCCAAAAGGAGAGACCATTTATCATCCCTTAACACCCCCTTAGCCTCTGCTAAGCCTAGATTTCCTTTAAATGACCCATAAAAATTTAAATTGATCCATATTGGAGGAGGGGGATCCCACTTGATTTAGATTTTGGCTGGCAACAAGAGCCTATCACTCACCCCTTGCCTTGGTGAGAAACCAAGTCTTTTTTCTAGCAATGTTTTTTTCAATCCACTACAGGCTGCATCCAAATCCAGACAAAATACATTCCCTACCATGGCCACAAAAACTCTAAGATCCACATAAACATGTATCTATGTTGTAATTTTTTAAAATCCCTATAGTTTCTTTCCTTCCAAACGACCCAAAAAAAATGAGGAAAGCTTAAAGCCCAAAGGAACTTTAAACAAGAGACTGAGAAAGGATTATTGTTCACAAAGGTTAAATAGATGAAATGGGGTAACCCAAAAAACATCCAATGACTTTAGAAAAGTTGACAATATTTCTTTAGTAAAGGAGCAATGAATGAAAAAATGTGCAAAAGCTTAAGAATCCATCCCGCATAGAAAACATCTACTAGGCAACAACCATCATATTTTTTGTATATTTTCTTGAGTTAAAATTTTGTTCTGAATTATGAGCCAAAAAAATATTTATCTTTGAAATAAGGCCATTAAACCAAATCATCAAGGAAGTGATCCAACATTGGGGGTAAATATCCAACATAGAGTAATCCGACCTCATAGAAAACAAACCATTCTTATTTTCCTTCAACAACAAACCATCATTCTTGTCCTAACTTCTAATAACCTGCAAGTTCATATTTTCAAAAATAAGCTTCCAAGTCTCCTTACCATCCTAGTCAAGGAAAGAAGATGGCAGTTGCCTCCATGTTTTTCTAACTTTTTTGAACATATGTAGTCCACAGCACAAAAATTAGTTTTTGAAACAGGTTCCACACAAGCTAAATTTGGGTATTGGTCTAGTGGCTTATCAAGAAGCCACATGTCCTATTAGAAGTCAATTTTAATCCCATTACCCAAGGACCATATAATTCCTTTAAACAGAGTAGAGTTAGAGTTTAACAAGCTTTGCTAGAATTAAGTTGACCCTAAAGAAGTGTATCCATAGAAAAAAATCAATAGCATTAAGATATTTAGCCTTCATAATTCAAACCCATTCCATAGCATCCTATTGGATCAACCTCCACCCCTACTTTACGATAAGAGCCTTATTCATTTAAGAAATATTCCTAACACCCAGCCCTCCAAAAGGCTTCCTACTACAAACTTGATTCCAAGAAACCAAATGGAATTTGCTTCTTTCCTCTAAGCCGAACAAAGAAATTTTTCTCTAGTTTTTCAATTTGTATCAAAAAAAAAAATTGGAATAGTAAAAAGAGAAAGGAAAAACACCAAAAAAATTTGAAGCATTGATTTCACCAGCATTACCTTTCTCACTTGAGATAAAAGTGCACCTTTACAATCAATAAGTTTTTTCTAAATCCTTTTGATCATAGGATCTCATAAAAATTCTTTTACATGGCCTGAAAAAGTGCATCCCAATATAGTTGACCATAAAATTTACTATTTGACATCCAAGAATGAAAATAATCTTCCTCTACCTAGGTCTTGGAGTATTCAAAAACTAAATTTTGCTTTTTAGAAACAAATTTCTTAACCAACCATTATCTCAAAGTTATTAATAATATCCTTAATCACTCTAGCTTGAGGCACTAAAGAAAAAAAAAGGACAACAAAGTATCATCAATGTATTGGTGATGTGAAATTAGATTTAGAGATAAACGTGGTCTTATACCCTCCACCACCACCTTTACCTTGATGGATCTACCCAAAGATGCTACTACTAGGATGAATATGTGAGGGGATAACAAGTCCCCTTGGTGAATATCTTTGCAACTCTAAAAGTATCCTGCTGGAGATCCATTAATGAGGACAAAAAACTTCATCGAGGAAATGCAGGCCTTAACCAACTCAATCTAGTGATAGTTGAATCCAAATTTTTCCAAAACCTTGAGGAAGTCCCAAGATAATTTATCATAAGATTTAGAAATGTTGAGCTTAAGGATCGTGCTTGGTCTATCGCTTTTATATGCAAAGTGTATTAATTCATGAATTGGGGTGATATTGTCAAGGATCTACCTCCTAGGAATGAATCTACTTTGAGCTTCTTTAATAATAGAAAGAAGGATGGGTTTAAACCTATTAGCAAGGACCTTCATTAAAATATTAGGAAGGATGGGTTGGCAAGCATATATTAGTAATACTCTTCTATAGATATATTTCATTAAAAAATATAAAATATATATAGTGCTTACTATTAGAATAAGTGAATATTCTCTTAAGTTCTACTAGGATAGACACACTTGAGTTTCCACTCCTCCATGTGTCAGGAGAACACTCAGTGGTGTCTTCATCAGGTTTGATGAGTTGTTGTAATCCAACGACTCTCAATGATCAACTTTGCTATTTATACAAAGTTGATCCTTGGAATAAATCAATCAGTTCTACTCTTTCTTCATATTTTGTGTAATGTTGTGCATGTCTATTTTGGGAAATTCTAACATGGTACCAGAGCAGGATAGATCTTGCTAGCATTCTTTCTTGGAGATTCTAGGAGTTGGTTCTTTGATTCTTATGTTGGCTTCTCCTCTTTTTTTGGATCTAAGTCTTCAATAAGATTTTTTTTAAAATATTTTTTTGGAATATATATATGTGGGTTATTCTGAATTTTATTTACCTCCTTCTATCTTGTGAAGGAAAGAAGTTTGTTTGACTCTTAGAGTAAATTTTTTATTACCCATTATAATATATACTTTTTTCAAAAAATTCACCCCTTTTTCAAGTCTTAACTTATATAGCAGCTTGATAAAAAGGGATATCCCTTTCTCTAATGTTATTTTTTTGTAGGTAAAGGATTTTATTTGCTGCCATCACGTTGCTCTCGGGAAGCTTTCAAAGCTATCGTATCGTGGCACCCATTTTCTTTTGGGCGCCAACGATACGTTACGCCATCGATATCAAAATATCCTTTCATGGAGATATGAATCGTGGCCTCCCCATTTAATGCTTGGTGCTCCTTTAAAATATCTTTTATAACGTCATTGAAAGGGTAAAAGTTTTTTTGCTGCCATCACGTTGTTCTCGGGAAGCTTTCAAAGCTATCGTATCATGGCACCCATTTACTTTTGGGTGCCAATGATATGATACGCCATAGAAGATAAAATCTCCTTTCATGGAGATATGAATCGTGGCATCCCCATTTAATGCTTGGCGCTCCTATAAAATTGTTTTGAGCTATTACGTCACTGAAAGTTGCATTTAACATCATTATATTTCGTATCTTGCTCCTCCTTGGCGTTCGTTTGCTTTTTTGGTGATCACCTTCAAAGATGCCTTTAAACCAGGATGATCTGAATCATCGATATTCGGTGGATTCACTCTCAGTTACTGATATGCAAATGACTCTCCTCCATCCTATTTAGTTATCTAGATTCGCATTGTTTTTATCAATTCTCTGACTTATATTTGTGCAGATAATTTTGCTCAAGCATTGCGACAGAAGCTGAAGAATATTCTGATCAAATTTATTTATATCAATCTTGTCTAACTCTCCTTTGTTGCAGGCTTCGATCCCTCTTCCGAAGCGCTGAGAGGAGAAACTTTATATGATATATATTAATTTCAATTTTTAGTAGGTCTTTTTTCCCTTGTTCACCTATGCTTTTTTCTCTACAGGTTTAGGTTATTTCGCATACGGATCTTCATATTCGAAGACCTTAGACTATGACCTCGATGGTAGAGAACGTCTTCAGACCATAGTGCAAAGGAAACCCATCAGGTTGAATGGTGCTTTCATCAATGACCACGATAGAGCCTTTCACCTACATTCAAGATAGCAGAACTGTGATAGCTAGTGGCTTCATCTGGCATCAAAACTCGCTTCATCTCCTCGGATTTCCTGGACGTCTTCTCTGATCGTGCACTAGCGAACAAATTGGTTTTCTTCTCTCATATGGTTAAATTTTAAAATATCATTGTAATGTCTTTTTCCCTTCAATTTCAAAGGTAAAACCATTCTTTTTACTCCCTATATTTTATTTAGTTTTATTTTTGACTCATATTTCACTACGCCTCTTTCGAGGACGAAAGTGAAACGAGTCATTTGTAAGAATTTAAATAAAATATCTTTTTCGAGGGGGGTTTCGGGTGCCTTTTTTGCACCATTCGTTCTTTATATTTTGGGGGGTGTTCTTTTACATGATTTTTTAGAGTCTAAAATCTTCATATCTCTCTAAATTTATTAAATTTTTTAGTTTAGGAGATATATATATTGCTTAGATATCTCTCTATAAATCATTTTTAATTTACCCTCACTTGCATCAAAAGAAATAATTCCTTTTAAAATCTTGCTTAAAATTATATGTTTGGTTAAATTTTAAATCATTTCATATTATCAAAAAGGGTGTTCTTCTATATGATTGTTTTAGAGTCCGCAATCTTCATATCTCTATCAAATATTATATTTTCTAATTTAAGAGATATATAAATTGCTTAAAAATCTCTCTATTTATCATTTTATAACACTCTCATTTAAAGAAATTCATTTTTGTTAAATATCTTGCATAAAATATTATGTTTGATTATTTTCATCCATTTAACAAAACTTAAAATTTCTTTAAAGCTCTTTTTATATATATATCATTATATAAAATCTTCTCAATTACAAGTTTCTAAAAGAGTTCATATTTATAATTGTTTATTTTCAAAATTCAAATAACTCTTTTAAACTATTCTAAAAACATTATAGAGACAAACAAAAAACACCACTCACCAAAATTGGACATCTTATTTAACTTATAGTTTCCCTCAAGTAAGGGTGGGTTAATAAGATTACCAATAAAGGTCTGGATGATATAGCCTATGTTCCAAGTATCATATCTAATCAATACTTATAGTTTCCCTCTCGTCAGGGTGGGTATTTGAGAAAGATATATATAGGCCTAGCATATTTGTTCTCTTTATCAGTATTTACTCAACAAAACTCAAAATACTTATAGTTTCCCTCTCGTTAGGGCAGGTATTTTGCATTTTTTGTTGATTCTTAAAAAACATTGGCATATTTATTCTCATTAGCCTCAAACTCATATCATTTTTCTCATATTACTTATAGTCTCCCTCTAGTAAGGGCGGGTAATTTTGAGGCATTTGGTATTTCATTAAGGCTTCTGTAAATAATATCCCTTGCATTCTCAAATTAAAGTTAAAGGGGGGAACTTTGGGTTAACTTCAATTTAAAATGAATTCAATGAATACAATTGATCTTCTTACTCCTCATAACTACCATACATGGAAGCCCAAAATTTTAAATCTCATTTCTCAGAAAGGGCTCACACACCTTTTAGAAGAAAAGCAACCTGAGTTTGAAAAAGAATATGAAATATTTATTCACAAAGGGAAAATGTATGAAACAATGGGTATTATTAGCTCTAATGTTCATGAAAGTTTGTGGTTTCACATTACAGATTGTAAAACTCCTCATGAAAGTTGGGAGAAACTAAAAACTTTGTTTGGAAAAGTAGATCAAATAAGATCAATGCAACTAGAAGCAGAACTAACAACTTTGTCTCCTGAAGACTTTAGCAGTATTGTTGACTTCCTCACCAAATTCAAAGAAGTCCTCTCTCAATACAAAGGTAGTGGGAAGACTAAGACTGAAGAAGAGTGCATCTATCTAATTCTTTCTAAACTAAATGGTGCATTTCAAATCTTTGCAACCACTTTTCTATCTACAAAAGATGCTCTTGGCACAACCTTTAAAATGCCCTCTTTAGAAGAATTTTGTGATAGACTAACTAGGGAAGAAACTAAAATTGCAAGATATGAGTCCTCTTCCTCTTCCTCAAAAGCCTTAGTAGCCTCCACCTCTTCTAAAGAAAAATTCAAAAAGAAGGAAAGGAATCCCATAACCTGTACTCACTACAAAAAGAATGGTCATTCTACAAACAAATGTTGGAAAAGGTTACAACAACTAGAGGCAGCTATGAAGGATCAAAATATAGAAAATAAAAATCAAATAGGGAAAGCCCTAAATGTTCAAGGGAAAACCTCCAATTCTTCCTCTAATTACTGGGTCCTAGATTCTGGAGCTACTCATCACATGACTGCTTCAGATGAGTCATTCTCTTCTATCTCCTCTAGTTCTACTTGTAGCATAGAAGTGGGTGACTCTTCCTTTATCCCAGTCAAAGGAAAGGGGGACATAACCATTGATGGTGGCTCTATAAATAATGTTCTCTATGTTCCAAACATTGCCACAAATCTCCTCTCCGTCTATCAAATTTGTACTTCTGGAAAGGGGAAAATAATTCTCTTCTCTCCAACAGGAGTTGAGATAAGAGACTTTCAAGATCCCCATTCTCTCATAGCCAAAGGAGATATTGATCACAACACTCACCTATTTCACTTCAAAGGATTCAAAAATCTAGAAGGGGCATCCTGTTTTGTGGCTCATGGAGATCTTGAAAGCAAAATTTGGCATGAAAGGTTTGGTCATCTTAGTTACAACTACCTAAAGGAATTGAGCACCCATGATATGGTAACAGGTTTACCCCAAGTCTCTTCTATTGATGGAGTTTGTCCTGGATGTGCTCTTGGAAAGCAACATCAAGATCCTTTCCACCCAAGTAGTTCTCTAAAAGCCTCATCCCCTCTAGAACTAATCCATAGTGACTTGATGTTTTTTCCTGAACCTTCTTTCAAAGGAGCAAAATATGCTCTGACCTTTATTGATGAATTTTCTAGAAGAACTTGGGTCTACTTCCTAAAATATAAAAGTGATGTTCTATCCCACTTTAAAGTCTTCAAAGCCTTAGTTGAAAATCAGGCCTCTTGCAATATCAAGCAAATTTGCACTGATAATGGGGGGAATACTGCAGTAATGAGTTCTCAATATTTCTATCAAATCATGGCATCATTCATCAGCATTTTGTCTCCCATAATCCTCAGAAAAATGGCATTGCAGAAAGGAAAAACCGAACATTAAAGGAAATGGCAAATTGCATGCTCCATTCAAGAGATCTTCCAAAAGTTTTTTGGGTAGAAGCTATTAATTGTGCCAATTATATTCAAAACCGCACACCTCATAAAGCTCTTGACCATTTAACTCCTGAAGAAGCATGGTCTGGCTCAAAACCAGATGTTTCCTTCTTCAAAATTTTTGGGTGTACTGCTTGGGCACACATCCCAAAGAAGAAAAGGAAGGCTCTAGATAAGAAAAGCAAAAAGCTCATCTTTATCGGTTATTGTGAGGAAATGAAAGCATACAGGCTCCTTGATCCCTCAACTCATGAGGTCTTTTTCCATAGGAATGTCCAATTTGATGAAACATTCCCTCAAAAATATCCTCAATCCCCCTCTTCCTCCATTGAGCCTTCTCCTATAGTAGAACCTCAATATTATGAAGAGCCAACTCTTGAGGTTAACTTGGAAATTGATAATCAAAATGAAGAACCTGTAACTCCAACTCAATGTCTTTCATCTCCTTCTACTCCTTCCACTATGCCAAAATGGGCCCGCACCATTGTTAAAGAAGCTACTCCTTACATCCAAAATCTTCCATCTACCAGATCAACCAACCCCATAGGCACTGGTCTTGTCTATCAGTCTATTTCCTCTGATCCTCAATCCTTCAAAGAAGCAACAGGTATTAAAGAATGGGATGATGCCATGGAAAATTAATTTTCTTCCTTAATCAAAAATAAAACTTGGGATTTAGTTCCCTTGCCCAAAGGAAGGAAGTTAGTTCATTGTAAATGGATCTACAAAACAAAATATGGGCCTAATGGAGAAATAGACAAACACAAAGCTCGCCTAGTAGCCAAAGGTTTTTCTCAAATTGAAGGTATTGACTATGCAGAAACCTTTGCTCCAGTTGCTAAAATGGATTCTGTTAGACTGGTTCTTGCTCTGGTTGCTTCCCAAAAGTGGCATGTCTATCAAATGGATGTAAAAAGTGCTTTCTTACATGGGGACTTAAAAGAATAAATATTCATGGAACAACCTGTTGGTTTCACTCAAGACTCCTCTCTTGTTTGTAGGCTAAAAAAGTCTCTCTATGGCCTCAAACAAGCCCCTAGAGCTTGGTATGAAAATATGGACTCCTTCCTTCTCTCCATAGGTTTTTCTCATTGTGAGTCTGATAACACAGTCTACATTTGGAGAGATGAAGGCAAAATCACCATTCTTGTTCTATATGTTGATGATCTTCTTCTCACTGGTAGTAATTTCACTCACATTCAGACTATAAAAGACTCCCTCTCTAAAAATTTTGAAATGGCTGATCTAGGTTTAGCTCATTACTTCCTTGGGATTCAAATAAGTCAAAAAGATGCAGGAATTTCATTGTGTCAACAAAAGTACACACTAGATCTTCTTCAAAGGTTTAAAATGATAGATTGCAAACCTTCTCCTACCCCTTTTCAATATGGCATTAATCTTAGTACTTCCTCATCCCCTCTATGTGATGCAACTCTATACCATCAACTTGTAGGAAGTCTGTTATACCTTACTCATACTCACCCAGATATCTCATATGTTGTTGGCCTAATATCCAGATTCTCTCATCAACCTCACTTCAGTCATTGGCAAGCAGCAAAAAGAATCCTCCATTACTTGCAAGGCACTACGCACTTTGGGCTCTTATATAAGGGAAAATCCATGGATATCATTGGCTACATGGATTCAAATTAGGAATATCCATAGAGATATGTTCAACTAAAGCCTTATTCTTCACCAATAGCCTTGATTCTTCACCAATAGCCTTATCTTCTATAGAGGCAGAATACAGGGTAGTAGTTTTAGCTAGTCAAGAAGCTCTTTGGCTTCATCAAATTCTGAGAGAATTTGGTTTCTCCCATGAAAAGCCTATAAATATTTGGTGTGACAATCAAAGCACAATTCATATTGCATGCAATCCGGTTGAGCATCAGTGCACCAAGCACATTGAGATACACATGCACTTCATATGATAACATATTCAGAATGGGGATATATACTTGGACTATATTCCAACTGAGAATCAAATTGCAGATATCTTCACCAAGTCATTTCCTTCTTCGTGTTACCTTCAGTTGCGAGATAAACTTGGAGTAATACAGCTGCATTGACACAGAGGTCTTCCACCTCTCATTATAATGTTTGGAGAATGGTTTTTTCCCTTGTGTTTTTTATATCATCTCTCCAACAACATGTATATTATGAGGACAATCTTCGCCATCCGAAGACATGCCTCTATCTTGGATATTTTTTGTGTGAAATATGGTTTTTCCCAAGGGGTTTTTTCACCATCTACATATATTGTAAATGAGTACCTCATCAGGCCATGTTGTCGGGACTCATCATTCTTATTGTATTAAGAGGACAATATTCACCATCCGAAGACAAGCCTCTTCCTTACTTCCTTTTTGATTGATGGTTTTTCCCATAGGGTTTTTACCATCTCTTCAAAAAGAAGTTGTGATAGTTGGTTTTTCCCCAAGGGGTTTTTTCACCATCTATATATATTGTAAATGAGTACCTCATCAGGCCATGTTGTCGGGACTCATCATTCTTATTGTATTAAGAGGACAATATTCGCCATCCGAAGACAAGCCTCTTCCTTACTTCCTTTTTAATTGATGGTTTTTCCCATAGGGTTTTTACCATCTCTTCAAAAAGAAGTCATTGTACATGAGTACCTCATCAGGCCTTGTTTCTGGGACTCATTTGTACAAAAATCCCCTAGTATCACTTAAGAGGGGGTGTTAGAATAAGTGAATATTCTCTTAAGTTCTACTAGGATAGACACACTTGAGTTTCCACTCCTCCATGTGTTAGGAGAACACTCAGTGGTGTCTTCATCAGGTTTGATGAGTTTTTGTAATCCAACGACTCTCAATGATCAACTTTGCTATTTATACAAAGTTGATCCTTGGAATAAATCAATCAGTTCTACTCTTTCTTCATATTTTGTGTAATGTTGTGCATGTCTATTTTGGGAAATTCTAACACTTACATGTATTACTTGACAATACATTGAAATTCCTAATGATGTTATAAAATATTGCATTGGTATGCTTTACATATTATACATTCTCTATAAATTTATTTTAATACTAAGGTAGTATAATATTCATTGTTGAATTGC
Source organism: Wollemia nobilis (assembly GCA_028583015.1). Classification (NCBI taxonomy): domain Eukaryota; kingdom Viridiplantae; phylum Streptophyta; class Pinopsida; order Araucariales; family Araucariaceae; genus Wollemia; species Wollemia nobilis. Next base: position 456,790 of record JAQPPZ010002533.1, read on the forward strand.
GATTGTTAATTTTAATCTAAAACATATTTTTTAGGTGGAATAAGAAGTCACTTAAATATTCTAAAACACTTGATTTTATGTATTTTTATGTAAATGTTTCTAAATTATTTCTATTGTAAAAAAAATGTTCTTATATCCAATTATATTATCGTTATAAATATTTTTTAGTTTTTAAAGCTAGTAGATACTATAAAACCATCATTGGGTGGGAATTATGGCTCTATTTTGAGTTTAAATAAATCTTAAAACTAGTACATTTATATATGATGCTTTCATTGAGTGAATGGAGAATGTAGAATCCCAATATAGACATGATTAAGGTAGTTTGACAATTAATTCTAGATTATACTTCTAAATCAATTATTGATAATCTATGATAGAATTTCAAACCATCATTGTAATTAAAATATCATTATCCAAATCAACCTATGTCTCGAAAGTCCCAATTGAAGTTGTTGAGAAGAACCCATGTTGGAATTTACAATACTTTCTAGAAACATTCCAAAATATGCATTCACCATGATCATATACGAAATATATGTAGAATAAAATTAAAGATAGCATTAATATATTAAAGAAAAAATGTCCCCTAAATATGCAACATGCCTAGGTAAACCAAAATTCCATTGGATAGCAATATGCTCCCAACACCAAATACCATATAGTTTACAACAAACAAGGATTTTACTCTTTGTCTACATTATCCTTTTATAAAACCTTGTAAATCCAATATAAGAAAAATACCATAGATATATCTAACCTATCAATCCCTTATCCTTATAATTACACCACACCACTCCTATAGAAATAGACAACCACTCATATCTCCAAAAAGTAGACCAAAAATTAAACCTCTCAATAAAGTTTTCAATCTATTGATCTGGCTAGCAGTATGCATCCTATTAATGTGAACCCCATGCCAAAACAACTACTGCTTAGGATCTCCATAATATATATATAGAGGATTTATCTCTAGTCTAAACTCATCTTGATGGACATCCCTCATATCAATATCATCAAGATCCTTCATTATTCCATAAGGGTAAATATCATCTCACCCATCGGCAAAAAGAATATGCTATACTCATAATACTACCTCTCATCCAATGTTGTGAGAAGGGCATCATCTCTAGATACCCAAGTTCAACTATGTCTAAGAAAAACATATCAATAGAGTCACTGCATCTAGTGTGTTCACAAGTGCCCAAGACTGCAATTTTCTATGCTCCAAGATATCCACCTACATCTACAAATCCTTGTTAGCCTATTCTTCCCTAAAATCATGCCAATTTGTGGGTCTTATGCAAATTCATCACTACTTTAAATTTTCCATCTAATAAATTTGCATCTGAAAAAAACTATCCATACCAAATGAATTTACAAATTAGCCATCAAATCATGATAATTTCATAGGTCAAATGTGAATTCATAGTCTAAAACTAAAAATCAAATTTTAAGCATTACATGACAATAAAAATATTTAGTTTTTGACACATACCTATAGAGGTACTCTTGAATGAACTTTATTCCTCAAATCATATCCATGCAATGCACCAGTTGTTGTTGTTGAGCCATCGACAATAAAGGAGAATCAACACCAGACCTATGACTTTTGAAACCACATGATAAAATTGAATTTCATTTTTGTCTCTTTCGACTTACATTGCAGTCCATTCACATTCCCCTAGGTTACTATCCATATTCACATTGCCTTTCATTGCAGTCTCATTCCCATTCTTGTTGTCTTTGACATTGTCGTCTCAGTTTGGTTTGGTGTAGCTTTAAGCCAAGTCAAGTTACTCTACGATGAAAGGCACTCAAGGTCTCTCATTGTTATTGTGGTTTATTTTCCTACTCTGTCTCCATGTCAATATCGATCATGTTGTTGGGAGTAATTCCATAAGGTTAAAGATAACAAGAAGCAGCTTTCCCAAGGGGTTTGTAATTGGTGCTGGCACCTCCGCTTACTAGGTACGTTTAGGTTTAGGTTGACTACTTTATCAGCCTAGGTCTTTGTCTATGTCTCTCTCTTTCTCTCTATACATAGACATTCAACTCCTTTGCATTCCATTTCTCTAGGTAAATAGTGGATATTAAATCATTGTATTCAATATTTTTACAAGTTGAAGGAGCTGTTAGCGAGGGGAAGAAGCCCAAAATTTTAGGATACGTTCATCGACAATTCAAGTATTGTAGTTCACAATTCCCCAGTTACAGTTTAGAGAATAGAAGTGAAGGCTATATCATACTCATATCTTGATTTAATATTTTGTTGTTCACTTGTCTAGGTAAAATCATCAATAACAACACTGGTGACGTTGCAGTGGACCAATACCATCGTTACAAGGTTTTATTTCCTTTTCTTTACAAACATAAATAAAAGCATAAACAAATACATTCAACTCTCCCCTTCAACTCCATGCATGTATGGCATTGACAGAAAGGAAATTAAGTGTGTCGATGGTTATGGTGATGTGCAGGAGGATGTGCAACACCTTAAATATGTTGGACTGGATAGCTATCGACTTTCTATTTCTTGGTCACAAATATTTCCTGGTTACTTTACTTGGAAGGAGGCCATAGCCCATAGTCCATGGCATCAACCTATTAACATTAGTTTCAAGTAAATCAAATTAAATTTAAGAGATACTGGTTATTTACTTGATAATGGGTGTGGATGGATCGATTACTTCCACCACCTACCACCTCTCACTTGTAGAGTGCTCACCAAGGCATGGAGAATTAAATCAAGAGGGAATCACCTATTACAAAAATCTCATCAATGAGCTCATCAATAATGGTATGACCCAAAACTATCACTCATAGTGTCATTGGCATTCGATTAGCATTCTTTAGAAATTATATAATATTTCATGTGCTAAAGGCTTTACAGGCCATGTATACATCAAGGGGATATTTTGATAAGATTATGAATACATGTATGCATCAAGGGGATATTTTGATAAGATCATGAATACATGTATGCATTAAAAATATCCTATCCACAATATAATCATATAACTACTAAAACTACAATTGATATTTGATTGCAATAATGTCTAATTATGAATGATTTTGTAGTAGAAGTAATGTATAATAAAAATGAATGTACAATCAAATGGAGTCTTTATTAATGGTTTAATGAATATATTTCCTAGTTGATTCATTATAAAATTATGTCACAAATGCCATGTTACCTCAATGTGCTTGGACCTCAAAGTTTTTGGACCTTTGGATAAAGACTAGATTCTTTTTCATTTAGATAACAATTTGATTGTCTATCCAATTATGGTATAGCCCCACTTTAGAAAATATGTTACCTTCAAGAAGAGGATAATATCCAAAAAATTTGCCTGACCATAACTACATTTTAATACTCAACCAGTACAAAATAATTATAAATAATATATTGCTTCATATTTGTCTATGTACTTGGGCAACCACCGTCTCTAAAGATGTGTCTTCAATTTAATTTTGGTCATTTGATTTATAGCATAATAAATTTCATAGTACCAAACCAATCTAGGTATGCTTCCCTCCCATACATCACTCCTATATGCAAAACATCATCAATATATCTCAAATTCTACCAAGATAATACAAAATAGATTTTCAATTTATATGCCATGAATCAAGCCATATAACCAATGATAAATTTAATAATTATTCAAATATAATTCATACACCACAAGTTTATTTCTAAGGAAAAAAATCATGTAGCATTTATCTTCAAAACACAAAATCCTTCATCAAGTTCATGCCTGAGCCATATGAGTGTTAGCACATTACACTCCTCAACATGGAATCTTCTCAATAAACCCATGATTGATCTAGATTGATAAAAAGGATACCCACATCTAATTTCTAAACATATAATACCAAAATTAGGTCTAAAATATCTAAAACTATCACCTCAAAATTATCCTTCAACTTATTTTTCATGATTGAAATATCCTTTAAGGAACTTGTGAGAATAAAATAATCCACACAAAAGACAATAACAAGGGTTTTATCACCACATATCTTTTTATGAAGCTTAAGGAACAAATCACATGTGTTGTTCATAAAACAATTTAGTTTTCTCTTTCTATAGTTTTTCATTGTGGTTTTCTAAGTGTTTGATTATTTATAAAAGGATAATACCATCCCTTAATCTTAATCATAATAATACTTCTTTAGCCACTTGGGTTAAAGGTCCATATTTTTTGTAATGGAGAAACTAGTCTAAACATATATAACATCAAGAGAGTGATCATGTACATCCTCCTCTATGTCAACATTATTAATGTATCTATAATAAATATCTTTTATCTTTGCATCCATTTTTTCACAAGCTTATAACTATAATGAATCTTTGCTTATAATTGCATTGAGAGGAAATGTTGTTAGGAGAATGAATGAATGTGTGTATTTATAATACATTTTTCATAATCTAATTAATTGACTACTCCAAGAAGTATACTCAATATTTAATTGTAATAATGCATAACCATGTGTTATAAAAGAAAACATACAACTTTCTTACTAAAATATGATGAAATTGAAGATAAAAATGTTCAAATATTTTTAAATAAACATTATAGTTTGCCCTTATTCATCTTAGATATTGATAGAATAAGAAGTAGAGCCTAACATTAAGCATAATTAATTTTATGTCCTAAATATAATAAAAACATGGACTATTCTTATGAGAATAATAATACAAATTTAAAAATATTTATAATTGAAGTTTAACTTGCATAATTCTTTGATAAATAGCCATTTTCTTACATGATTCATAAAGTATGTTTGATTTTCTAAAACAAAAGTAAAATCTTATCTACATAGAGAACTGCTCACAATACATAATAATTAAAAACTTAAATAATTATTATTATTATTATTATTATTATTATTATTATTATTATTATTTTGGTTATGGTAAAGATGTCATAGAGTTATGATTGATATATTTCAATAATACAATTAATATCATAAACTACATTAATATAAACAATATATCATTTACCATGGTAGGTGCGAGAAAATATTTAAAGGATGCTACTCATATTTTTAATCAATTACATCATGATACTAAAGATTATAAATGATATGGAGTGAGTGTCATCTAGAAGTGAGTACGATCTGTGAGCGAGTGGGAGGAAGCATGAGTAGGAAGCAATAATTAGAAAATAAAGTGATATTAAGGAACAAGTGCCACTTCTTGTTCCAAATATTAGAATACTTTAAAGGATTCATGTGAATAAAATGTAGGTAACTTGGAAAGAAACATATTTCTGAAAGTCCTTAAAGAAAGTAAGGATGGCCTAGTTGGAAGTATGAATTCCCTAGTTAGAAATAAGAGGAAGGGTGAAATCTATGGTAAACCTTGTCTATGTAGAAAATACTACACCAAAAGTGATTATCAAGGATGTGATGATTACTCCATGGATTTTCTTCTAAAAGAATTTTTTCTCATTATTTTCTCCAATCCAGAAATAATGGATAAAATAATAGATGGAGGCCCTTGGTTTAGGGGTAAATATACATTATATTTAAAATGTTGAAGTTATATTTTTTTGGAGATAGAAACTATTAAAAGTCTTATGATATGGATTAGGATTTTTGGACTTCTTGATGAACGCATCAATAAGGAGGTTTTAAAGAATATTGGTAATACTCTATGCAAATTCATCTAGGAGGGACACATTATGAAGGAGAGAAGGTATGCTATAAACACTTGAATATGTGTTTCCATGGATATTTCAAAACCTTTACTAAAGTACATTAGGATTAAATCTAAATCAAAATAATGGGGTCAATAACTGGATTATGAAAAGATTGCGCTTAAATATCCCTAATATCATGAAACTAGGTACATGGCAAGAGATTGCAAAGTGAAAATAATGGAGAAAGATATGGAAATTTTTGGGAACCAAAGTAGGTTCAATATGAAACAAGGAGATCATAGATCAAATCAAATATTTTCCACTACTAACAAAGTGGCAAGAAATAGGTCTGAGGTGATGAACCAATTATCTGAGGTGTAGACCAATTGGTTCATCCAAATCCCATAAGGGGGCGGAGGTCCAAGGTTCAAATCTCAAGCCTCTTCGGACTGAATGCTTATCCCTTTCTTGGTGCTTTCAACGGTGTAAAAGGTTTTAAATTGTTGTGGAATGGTTGTTATAGGGGCAGACTGCATGAAGATATGTGTGGTGGCTTTCGGGATGGACAACATAAAATACTATGGTGGTCATAAAAGCTAGAGGGCCTGCTCGGATTCTTGGTGGCTATCGATTCCACCATGTAAATACCAAAAAAAAAAACAAAGTGGCAAGAAAATATCCCTCTAGGTCATCAGATGACAAAGGCCATTATAGTTCACTCAAATCAACCATCAAAAAAAAAATATGAAGGATGAGGAAGCATAATGTGCAAGCTCAAATATAGAAGAATCTAAAGGCGCAAAGGAATATGGGAAGAAATTTTTTAAAGAAAATGAAGTGAAGGAGGTCAAGTTATAGTAAATTATCTTTGTTTTCCTCAAGCAACATAAAATCATCTCTTTACAATCAAAATGAAAGTAGTACAAAGTGTATTTGTTGCACTTTAGGGTTTGAAGAGCCATACAATAAAGAAAATGATACAAAGGATATCCAAGGAAATTTAGGGTTTCTAGACCAATATCAAAAAGTAATTCCTATGGAGGATAATCTATGTAGTTTAGATTTTTCAAGAAAACATAAAGAATAAAACGCTAATGAGGCTATTACCCCTTTTTTACTCTTTAGGGAAACATAAATATTTTATAGATAAGTCTCATTATGAATAATATGATAAAATATAAAAAGTATAAGATATTGATGAATATGGGAGTTTTGGTGGGAATAAAAAAGGAGAGAAAGACCACAAAGTAGAAATAAAGAGAAAAAGAAACTCAAAAGTAAAATTTGAAGGAAAAATGAAAGGTGTTCAAGTTGCAAAAGATGATCCCTCTGAATCTCATATTTAACTTGTGTCATCTATTAGTTAGTTAAGCCATGGAGTTTAATTTAATATTATCATGCTATTAGAAATATATAGGATAATTGGTTAATATTACAAAATATAAAATAATTTCATTAATATTGCCCTAGATTTACAATAAATTATTGTGATTATTTTAGGGTTTAAAATTAAAAACAATTCAATAACCTACTTGGGTACTCCTTTATCTATTATAGGAAATAAAAAAAAGCTTTGGATATCATTTTTGGATAGAATGAAAGCTTACTTGGCAGGTTGGAAAGGTAAGATCTTAACCATGGCAAGGAGGCTACAACTTACAAAGACTACATTGCAATCAGTAATGAAAGGCCTTGAGGAAAATCCCTTCAAACAAAGAGTCCAATCAGTGGTACTCCTAAGTTGGCCATGAAGTTCACGGCCCTGTTACCTTCTCTAAAGGAATTTTAAATAGAACTCAACTCCCAAAAAATAATAATAAATTTGGATTCTTTAATCGTATTGGCCACATTCCAGTTGGACCTTTGAGAACCAAGACCGCTTTGATAATATTTAAAGAGTCACCTTCGATGATTAATTTTTTGTAGTTTAAGGAATCCACCAATATTAAATCTCAAAATAAATCCCTAGTGTAGACACCAAAACAGCACCAATCCGATTATGTGACTGCAAACACTGATCGCATTGACACACATAGCCCCAAGGGCAGCCCCCAGAGGTTAAACAGTGGTCCTAACCACTCTCACAATAGTTTTGGGAATGTCAAGAGTCAATTTGGCACCTTAAGGCACTATGATCCATACTCGTTCCACCCAGGGATGATTACAAACTGGTATTCACCCCACCCAGGGATGATTAGCAGTATTCGCTCCAAGGTGGGGCGAATAGCAGGTTTGATGGGAAAAAAGTCAAATCTTGACAAATGGCAGCTCAGATCTACCAATTAATTCTTCCTTCATTGCATGGGAGTGTGAGTGAGTGTTTTTTAGCATTATAGGTAGTTACAAGGGTAGTCATGAAGCCCCTAATCAGGGAGGAATCTCCTCCCTCCTAGGAAGGCATGATTGCCAAGTGGCGCCTCTGCATGCTCATCCAAAGAGACCTCCAAGTCTATAAATTGGTGAGTTTTCTCACCACAAGATATACAAAGAAGGAGCATTTTGAGCAACGAAGTGCTGTCATTTTACTTCCACACACACACCTTTTGATTTGTGCCTTTCGCATCCTTGATCTCTTTTGGAAGAGAGGTCATAGGGTGGTTATTGGAAGCACAAATCCGAAACCAAAACCCGACATTTGGCCACAAAATCCTACCAAATTTACTGAAAACACCCCACAAGATATTTTGGACCCATCCCAAGTGGATTGGTGCCAAAATCGGGCCCCAAACGACGGGCGTCCTGCCCCCGGCGCCCCCCACACTGCTGCAGTTCTAATCACCCCGCCCTAGAGAGATTAGAAATCTATGGAATATTTCCTTTCTATTATTTTTTCATTTGATTCTATGCTACTTAGATAGGTTGTTATTTAAATTTCACATTGTTTTGAGCAATTTTGATCATGTTTCTATCATTTCTCGCCTTTACTAACATGCAGGTAGCATCATCAAATTCCTGGTGATAGAGGCCAAATTGGGAAAATATGACCTTCTGGGTCTTCCCAAAATGCCCCCAATTAGCTAAACCCAACTTTGTAGGTGATTTGGAGCTTCCCAGATATGACATTTGGGACAGTGCCTTTTGACATTTTGTTGTAGGTCTATTCGTCCCGCCCTGGAGCGAATACAAATATGTGATGAATTTCCTGACTATTCCATTTGTAGTTTTTTCCTTGTGATTTTTAGATGCCCCTATCAAATTTTTAGTTCACTTGGAGCTATGCTAGTTATCATTTTATTTACATCTTGCTTGCACTAATTGAAGGTGTGGGGATTGCATGTTTTATTTTATCTATAGGTGCTACTGACTATTTTCTATTTCCTTGAATGCAATATCTGGATATTGGAGGAGAATAAAGGAGTCAACATTCATATACACAAGTGGTGGTGATGTTTTTCTTACATGTGGGCACGCGGAAGAAGGATGGTTATCCATGGATGTGACAAGAAACATATTTAACGCTCCTATCCCTTAAAAGGGAAGGAGACGTATTGTAACATGACTTTAAAAGCATATCAATAAAGAGGGTTGTATTCCATATTGCTTTTATCTTGTGTTGATTCGTTTATGTTCTTTCCTTTCATGCAATTTTCAATACATAGGCTTTTAGCGTTAAGTTTGGTTTTACATGCATCATACTTGGCATTTTCCTTTTTTGTTTTTGTATCCTCATGATTTTAGTGGAAATCACGGTGGGACCCTTGTCCTCTATTTGTAAGATCAGAAATCTGATCAAAAATTGATTGTTTTTTCTTGTAGGTACCGAGTTTTCAAACGTTGGACTATTGTTCGTTCCAACCTGTGGCGAATACATAGCTAGAATTCATCTTACCCAGGGATGAATGGGCATTTGCCCCACCCTATGAAGAATACAGTCTTGTTATTCATCCCACCCAGGGACGAATAGCTATCTGTGTAGTTTTAGGACAGAAACTCAGAACCAGCAGATTTGGGCAGAGAAGAGGTAAGGGTCTTGAACTCCTTCTGTCATTTTCTGTTTTCTGTTTCCTATTCTTTTTGGTTATTTGCTTGCTTAGGAAAAGTTGCACTGCATGTTTATTTTCTTTCATGCAAAATAAAAATAACCCCACACATCACGTGGCAACATAAACACCAAGGAGTTGGTCGTAAAACCCCAGCCCTTGATCAAGACCAACGGTGGATTTCATCACCACCTTGGCTTGAATTTTGCATTCATAACCCCGATCGCTACTGTTGCTAGACGTAAATCCTGATGAAAGCTGATCGAGTGTAGCTGGGGTGATTCCCAGTGCATGAGGATAAGTCTTCTATGGTAGGTGTCAAAAATAGGGTGATTCCCCTTCCGTATTGCCTATGTTCCACGTACCATCTGCTCTCACGTACCAATAGTTTCCCTCACGTAAGGGCGGGTATATAGAGAGGTTGGTATATCGACCTAGCAATGGTATATCAAAGGGGCGACCATTTTTGGGAGTCATAAGAGCCATCATATTGCATTTAAATATTCTTTACAAAAGCTTTCAAAACAAAATCAAAACACACTAAACCAAGTTTAGGGCACACCTTTAATATTTAAAATGAGATAATCATTGTTTTGTGTGTGTGATATTTTCTATTTAGGGTAGCATAAAAATCATAAAAATAAATAAAAATCTACGCATCTTGTAGGAAAGCACCACCATGGTGTACACCCGTAGCCAAGCCCAATCAAGGGTGGAAGTTATGGAGAGTGTACAAGGGGGGACAAGTCACCTCTGCTATAGCCCCAAGGACTTGGTCATTCCACCTTGGTGGCCTAGCCCCCAAGAGAGCCCACATCATGCCATTTTAGAATGGGACTATAGGGGCACCCCTTCATGGGGCACTCCCATCCAACATAGACCCTTTTAGGAGGAGTCCTTACACGTGGCACTCAATATAAATGGGAAGGCTCCCTTGGAAGCTTGGTATGAGTGGCCATCGTGCGATGAAGCGCTAGAACAATAGGAGGTCCATGAGGAGAGGCCACATGATTATGTCATCCCTCCTTTACCCCCCATCATTGTTAGGAACAATAGACAAAATCTATAGCACAAGGTGCTTCAAACAGGGCGAGCCAACTCTACCCGCCCCTTTCACGTATATGAAAGGGAGCATGAGGAAGACCATTACATTCCTCAAGAGCAATACACAGCATGGGAGCAATGCGCCTCCGCACCTGCTATCTACCAGAATCACCTACTGAGGCCAGAGCCTCGAGTGAATGTCGCCAACCTCGATAGAGGGAAGTGACCTATAGAGATCTCGGATCATCATGACCAAGATAAATGCGTAGGAGAGGCATCTAGGCCTCCTAGACTCAATATGGCAGAACAAATTGACCTGGAAGTCGCCAGACATGCCGCCCGCCAAGCATAGATTACGCAGCTTGAGCAAGACCAACAACAGCTAGAGCATCTATATCGCCTTAGCAAAGAGCACATTCGGTTCCAAATAGATGAGCTGCTCCATAACACTGTGCCTGAGAGGGTTCCAACCCCTCGCACCCAAAGAGTAGAACCATATGAGAGGCGCAACCCCTTGGTATGAGATAGGTCTCCATGACCTTACCAAGTGTTGCCTTCGAGACCTCCTAGACCTGAGTGGGAGGCCACTCCCAAGAACAACGATGGGCACCCTCCGTGGGGACCCACCCATGGTCATAGGTCTCATCTAGAAACTCCTCAAGAAGCCTATGAGGAGTATGAGCAAGAAGACAAGTGGGCCAAAACGCCCTACCAAGGCAGAGGGGCTGCTCTCCGGCCACCCCTCCATAGGCCTCAAGTCTCCCACAACCCACAACAGGAGCTAACTAAGGAGGAAGAGATTAAATCTTTCGATGCATATAAAGCACTGCTAGAGCGCTTGGAGTCTATGGAGACCAAGACTTTTGGGCCCCAAAAGCCCACTTTACACCAACTCCTTAGTCATCCTGTGCATCCTCCAGTGCCGGCACCCCCTTACCCTGAACACTTTAAGATGCCTCAGTTGGCAATCTTTAGAGGTGAGGAGGATGCCCAAGAGCATGTGACTAGATTCTTGAGCCAATGCTTTGGCATTCAAGATAATGATGCTTTGCTATTAAGAACATTCATCACCACGTTTGTAGGCCCTGCCTCGGATTGGTTCACTCAATTGCCAAAGCACAGCATTAGCAACTTAGATCAGCTAGTGGATGCATTCCTCGAATGCTTCACCTTCAACACCAAGAAGAAGGCATCACTAAGTGACCTAGCCAGCCTCAAGAAGTATGAGGAAGAAACCATGGTGGCCTATGGGAACCGATGGAGGACTTTGCTTTCAAAGCTGCCCTACCTCCCTCCTATGTTCGACCTCACCCAAATGTTCTCAAAGAGCTGTTTGAGATCGATCTCTATGCTATTGTAGCTGTAGCAATATGCCACTTTAGAGGAAGCTCTGGTGCAAGCTAGAATCATTGAAGAGATCAAGATTCAGGATGGCGAGATAGCCAAGCCAAAGAAGAAAGAATGGTCTAAGAACACCAAAATAGGGACCATGCAACAGAAACCCGTCGTGGTCAATCAAGTTGCTATAAACGTCCCCAAGCCTGCACAAGCAACACAGCCCCAAAAGGCTAACTATCAGGTGGTGCCTCTTAATAGTTATGACCGAGAAAATTAGAGGCAAGAACAAAATTAGTAGTGTCGCCCTAGGCGACAATTCACACCTTACACAGAGTCTAGAGACTCCCTATTTGATCGCTTGTTAGTGGCAAACTTGATCAACCTGCCCGAGATTCAACCCATAGATCCCAACGCACCAAAACCTAAGGGCTACAGGGAATATTTGTACTATAGGTTCCATAGGCGGAAGGGACATGACCTTAATGCATGTTGGAAGTTTAAGGGCTTGGTGCAAGACCTAATAGATAACAAGACATTAGCGGTGGATAATCCCGTGGCACCAAGAAACCAACAAATGGAGGTCTTTAAGGACCCCTTGCCTGCCCATGATGCATAGGAAAAGACCCTACAAGTCAATGAGGTCACACAAAACTGCCCCATGTAGGGGTATGTAGGGATGATCAGTATAGTGACTCGAAACAGGAGGTATCCGAGTGTAGCTGCCCACGATAGCTACAGGAGAGGTGCCAACAACGTCACAACCGCAACAACACCTTACACAACCTCCTCCACCTAGACCCATGGCCACAATTTGGACCAAACTCACTTAGAGCTTGAGGACCACATCGGCTAGGCTCTCCATATACGAGCTCATACAACAATCAACGCCCCATCGGGAGGCTCTAATGGAGATATTGAAAGCCATCGAGTTGCAACCCCATGAAGCAAATTCCTTCAACAACTTTGTGGGACATGTCAAACGATGCACTGAGCCAGTCATCACCTTTCGAGAAGACAAAGTGAAATCAGTGGCTGATGATATGGCGGATCCACCCCTGCACGTTATCGCGTGGGTCAACGGGATTCCATATAAGAGGGTGTTGGTAGACACTGGCTCGTCCAATAATATCATCACAACAGTGGCATTGAAACATCTAAAGTTGCTAGCATCTCACATCATGGCTTCCACCTACACTCTATGAGCATTCAATGATGTGATATGCTCGACAGTTGGCACAATTGTCCTACCCATCCAGGTGGGACAAAAGACTATACCTACATTGTGCCATATTTTGGAAGGTGAGATGGCCTATAACATCTTGTTGGGTCGGCCATGGATCAAGGACATGAAGTGTGTCCCTTCGATAGCTCATCAGTGCTTAAAGTATACATTTGAAGGGGAGGTGCATGTAGTCCCAGCGGACTTAGAACCCTTCAAGTATTGCAATGCGATGTAGTTGATGCCGCAATCGACCCTTCCATCAATGCATTTGGATTTTTAGTTGAATCCATCTAAATAGGGTCCGATTCTATAGGCATCCCCATTGACAAGCCCATAAAAACCACAGCCGGGTCCATCTTCATCGGTTGGTCCTTCACCAACGACGCCACCTACGGTGGCCACATAGAAGGACAAAGGGAAGAAACCCCTGGAAGAGGCACCACCATCAGTATCAACTATCTCTACTGAGGAGATGCCTAGCAGAATGGAATTCGAGGCTCCTAGTTCACCCGACATGGAGTGGACTCCTGAAAGAACTTTCGTTCCCTCCCCCTCAATCACCAACAATCATCGTTGAAATGGCCAATACGGGCCTAGGGGAGTATCTGGTGCGGAATATTGTAGCAACACCCACACTAGAGTCCATGCAGGACATGGGGAGACCTCCCCCCCCATTGCATTAATATTGTTCCTCTCTAGGCCCGAGGAAAAAATTTGTGTGGGGGCGGTCTTGAGATCGGGACCATACATGCAAGAGGACGAAGATGAAGAGCCCTTTGCAGAAGATGTCAACTATTTGTCCAACCCAGAATTTGCTTTGAGATACCTTGGCCAATGCAATTGGCATGGATATGGGTTAGGTAGATATGAGCAAGGAGTGTGTGTTCTTTGCCAACCAAGATATCAGATGCCATACGACAAGTCAGGAGTAGGGTTCAACCACCCCTTCCCCTGGACATCTTGGTAGAGAACATGCAAGGCCTAGGGATAGGCAACAAGGGTGGATTGGCATTAGATCCCTATGCCAATCCTAATACAACATATACATTGGAGGATTATCTCCCATGGTCGACCACCAACCTTGTTAACCTCAACAACCCTTTCCCTTCGCTCGAGAGAGGAGAAAGTTCGAGAGCTCACCTTCAAAGGGGATATAGACAAGGTCAGGAAGGATCTTTAGAAGACGAGTCAGAATATGAGGTAGCACCATGGGATCCCTTTGAATCAGATAGCAATCACTCACAAGTGACCCCCATGGATGATTATCAGGAAAGCCTCTTGGCAATGTTCCCTTTGGCGGCTCCCATCGAGCAAGTGCCACCACAAGACAATCAGGCCCCACCGTAGAGAGCGAAACAACCCCAATGGGGCCAGATCAATTTTCTCGAGCAAGATGAGCCTCTAATGTCATGAACAGTTGTTGGAGCCAATGAAGGCCTTTGGATCTTTGATAGTGATTATGAAGATGAAACTGAGATGGCCTATCTCAATCATATGCGACAACAACAATACCCCTTGGAGATTAACGACATATTTGAACAACTAAACATAGTGCCAGGGCATGAGTGGTACGTAGACCCAGTGCAGTGGGACCAAGTGTTGAATCCGCCACTTTGGGCATATGGAGAACACCTTCCACCCAGAGACCCTATAGCGATATCAATGCCGAGGGCAGACCCTGTCTTCCTATCCACACATAGGGCCGATCCATTCATGCCAATACCTCCAGAGCCAGACCCAGAGCACAGAGAACATCCAGAATGTTCGAGTCATCACACCCTCGGTAATGGAGACCAAAATCATTTCATCAACATGATCTCCATTGACTTAACCGCCCCCATCCACAATCTGGCCGATCCAACATAGTCATTGTATTTAGACATAGATGCCATAGACTGGGATCGCGTCAATTCACCACCATCCCCATCATAGTACTGGCCTTTCGGTGAAATGCTCCATTTCACCCTAGAGCCAACTCAGGATATCTTCCATGCTGAGGAGGAACCCGAGGTTCCCAACAAAGATTTGAACTCAGCAAATGATATCCACTTGATCCCAACTCCACACCAGTTGGAGGACGGATCCCACATGTCGATCGAGGAGATGACTGACGTAGACATCGGCTTGGATCCAATGAATCCATAGATTATCAAGTTGGGGGTAAGCTTATCTCCCGAAGAGCAAGCCGAACTACATTACCCTTCTCAAAGAGAAGAAGGAGGTTTTTGCATGGTCCTACAAAGACATGTCGAGGCTAGATCCGTAGCTAGTCATGCATAACCTAACGCTTGATCCGATAGTCAAGCCCGTTAAGAAAAAACTATGTAAGATGCACCCAACAGTGGCCTTGATGGTCAAAGATGAATTGCAAAAGTTGTTGGATGCACAGTTTGTCATCTGCATGGATTACCCACCATGGTTGTCCAACATGGTGCCCATCAAGAAGCCTGACGGGAGGATTCGCATATGCACTGATTTTTGAGATCTAAACAAAGCGAGTCCTAAGGATGATTTCCCCTTGCCAAGCATCGACGCATTGGTAGATGCTACAGCAGGTCACGAAATGCTATCCCTCATGGATGGTTTCTTGGGATACAATCAGATTTGTATCAATCTCGAGGACCAACTAAAAATGGCGTTCACAACGCCTTGGGGGACATTTTGTTATAAGGTCATGCCCTTTGGCCTTAAAAATGTTGGTGCCACCTACCAACATGCCATGACATACATCTTCCATGATTACATGCATAAAACTTTGGAAGATTACATGGATGATTTGTTGGCCAAATCTCTTTTGCGCCCGGATCATCTCGATGACTTAAGCAAGATCCTCGATCGCCTCATGGAACATAAAGTTAGATTGAATCCCAAGAAGTGCGTATTTGGCGTCACATCTGGAAAACTCTTGGGTTTCATAGTCTCAAAGTGAGGCATCGAGGTGGACCCAAACAAAGTCAAGGCAATCCTTGAAATGCTCCCCCCAACTACCATTAAGCAGCTCAGAAGCCTGCAGGGAAAGGTCGCGTCAATTAAGCGCTTCATAGCGCAACTATCTGACAAGTGTCGACCCATGAACAAATTATTGCATAAGGGGGTAGCATTTCACTGGGATGACGAGTGCCAGTCAGCCTTTGACGACATTAAACAATACTTGGCTTCGTTGCCAGTATTGGCACCACCTAGACCAGGAGTGTCATTCTACTTATACATCTCAGCTACTGAGGTGGCACTGGGTGCCATGCTAGCCCAAAAAAATGAACTTCACAAAGAATAGGCTACTTATTATCTTAGCCGCACCCTGGTCAGTTATGAACTTAACTATGCATACGTTGAGAAGCTCTGCTTGGCAGTGGTGTTTGCTACCAAAAAGTTATGCCATTACATGCTGAGCAACACGACGTATGTTGTGTCTAAGGAGAATCCATTGTGGTACATGATGAGTCACACTTATCATAGTAGCCACATGATGAAATGGATCATGTTGTTGACGGAGTTTGACATAGAGTTTATTGGACAGAAATCCATCAAAGGTCAAGTCATAGCCGATCAACTAGCAGAGGCTCCCCTCAAAGACGATCAGCCTCTGGTCATAGAACTACCCGATGATGGGGTCTTCCATGTCTCAGAATCGCCAGATTTTGATGAGCCTGAGTCACAGGCCGACATAACCCTATTTTTTGATGGTTCTAAATGTGAGCAAGGGGGTGGCATGGGAATTGTATTCTTCACACCGCAAGGGGCTCCAATGCCTCTATCATTTAAATTAGACTTCTCGTGCACCAACAACAATGCAGAATACGAAGCCTTGCTCATAGGTCTTCAGACAGCAATCACCATGAACATCAAATGATTGAACATCTTTGGTGATTCACTGCTAATTGTCAACCAAGTTAAAGGGGTATTCCAGTGTAAATGCCCAGTTCTGTAGGCCTACAAAGCCCTTGTGGACAAATTCTTGGCAAATCTTGAATGGTACGACATCGAGGCACTCCCTCGGTCATCGAATCATTTTGCGGACACTATGGCCTCCTTGGGGTCACTAATCCCACAAGACATTTCTGGTGATATGACAACCATTCAAGTCAAAACACTATCGCAATCCATGATGGAGCGTGCAAGCTCTGACTTAACGCCAGGAATCCACCTGATCCAGATTGAACCATCCCCGGACACGTTCTCTCGAATCCATGATTGTCTGAATCATGCCAACTGGGGGTCCTTGTTCTCCCCTACTCCCCTTAATAGCAACACAACGCTATTCTTACAAGTTCTTTCCCGCTCAGCTTTTGCTAGGGATGAACTTCAAGAGGGATTGGTTGTTCATACCGTCGAGGCTTCTGATCAGCAGGATTGGTATTCACCCATAAGGGACTACCTCAAGTTAGGTAACCTCCCACTTGGATTGACGCATGCCGCAAAATGAGCATTCAAGCAGAAAGTGGCAAAGTATGTCTTGTTAGGAGACATTTTGTACCATCGCAGCTACGAAGGAATCCTCCTTCGTTGCTTGGACCAGCAAGAGTCCACTTGGGCGATCACCCAAGCGCACGATGGTACATGCGGTGGCCACTTCAGTGGTATGGCCATCGCAAAGCACATTCTTTGCATGGGCTATTACTGGCCATATTTAGAGCGAGATTGTTGCATGTATGTAAGGAAGTGCGTGAAGTGTCAACACCATGCCAATTTGACACACGTACCTTCTCAGGCCTTGCAGTCGATCCAATCGGCTTGGCCATTTTCGTAGTGGGGTTTAGATCTAATCGGAAAGATCTCCCCTACGTCGTCAGGCCATCACACGTTTATCATAACGGCCACAGAGTACTTCACCAAATGGGTGGAAGCAATTTCGCTTACCTCTACGACTGGAACCCGCATTTCGGAGTTCATTTTACATAATATCATATGTCATTTTGGTATTCCATCCAAGATAATCTCGGATAATGGGACGTCATTCAAGAACAAATACGTGCGTGCTTTGACCACAAAGTACAAAATTTAGCATAGTTTTTTGACACCCTATTATCCGTAGGCAAATGGGCAAGCAGAGGCGTCAAACAAAATGCTAGTTGCCATCCTCAAAAATACGATCGCAGACAATCATAAGGATTGGCACATTCAGATCCCACTTGCCCTATGGGCTTATCGCACTAGCATTCGGACGCCCACTAGGGACAACTCCATTTTCGCTCGTGTATGGCTCCGAGGCTGTCATGCCTCTCGAGTTGGAAATTCCTTCCCTGCGCATATCAATGCAAGAGTTCATCGATGATGACACTGCGCGGTAGGCCCGGTTAGACCAGCTTACGTTGCTCGACGAATGACGCGTTAATGCTCTCGAGCATTTACGTATCTATCAAGAGTGACTTAAGAGGGCATACAACATGAAGGTTCACCTGAGGGACTTTCAGGTTGGTGACTTAGTCTTAAAAGAGAACCAACAAAACTCTAACTTGCCGCCCCATCTAAGGGACAAATTCGTGGCAAACTGGTTAGGTCCTTATGTCATCGACAATAAAATAGGACCTGGAACATACCGGCTAGCCTCTCTTGATGGAATCAAGGAACTAGAACCCTTGAACATCAGTCATTTGCGGCCATTCCATATTTAAAAGAGCCATAGCCCAAACAAAATGCTCCAAGGATTCTCATAATCGCTTGGTCAATCCCAAAATGCTCCAAGGATTCCCATAATCGCTTGGTCAATCCCAAAATGCTCCAAGGATTCCCATAATCGCTTGGTCAATCCCAAAATGCTCCAAGTATTCCCCCTTGGTCAATACCAAAATGCTCCAAGGATTCCCACAATCGCTTGGTCAACCCCAAAATGCCCCAAAGGTGCCCATTACCCCTTTGGTCAAACCAAAAAGCTCCAAGGATTCCCACAATCGCTTGGTCAAAAATAAGAAAATTCAAAAACAATAAAATCATCAAAAACAACAAAGATTTGCATCTCATTTCCATGCATGCTCAAAATCATCACAACAATAAAGAGCTCTTTTTGCATCTCATCTTCATACCCGCAAAAAAAATCAATCCATCAAAAACACAAAAATAATAGTTGCATTAAGCATCACATCCATACATTGCATATTTGTGGTCATACAGGTCAAAGGCACCATAGAACTGTAATTACTCGGCAAATCCATCTGTTCCCACATTTCTCCATTCTATAAACAGTCCATCAAAAATAACCACCATTCACGTTATTTTACCATATCATAGTCAGTGGTCTTCTAATGTATCTAGAGTTTTGTCATTCAGCTGTCATTAGCCTTCTAGCCAAATACTGTACAAAGTCAGACAGATTTTCCAAAGGTAGAGTTCTACTTGGATCACACCTTGTTACGTAGCATCCCAACACAAATTAAAACACATAAAAATTCCAAAGTTGTGTGAACGAAAGATGAAACCTGCAAAGCAATCCAGGTCACCATAAGCGAAATGGTTATCTTGCTCATCCCCCTATGCGAATGACCCCGAGAATGCTGAGAGTTGGCAAAAGGACAAGCATCTTCCCTACCCAATTCCCCAAGAATCCCAAGTTCTCAAAAAGTTGCAAACATCATAAAATTTTGCAAAAGTCAAAACTCCAAAAAATTTGACATCACCACCAAAGTGCATACATCAAAAGGCACATACAATAGTGATTCTCATCACTCAATATTCAAATCCCTTGCTCAAAAAAATATATATAATAAAAATAAACAGTGATTTTTATCACTACAAAAGAGCAAGTATCCCAATACAATTGAAGAAAAGAAGGGAGTCGAACTTGAATCCCTGGAACTCTCAACATTCAGAAGGTCATGAAGTAAACCTCAATACCGGTTTGGTGGATAGCCTATCGGTCACTGGTGGTAAACCTCCCGCATGATGATATATCTGTCACATTAACTCGTGTACAGATCAATGTTTGCATGTGGATGAGCTAGCTTATGGTATCCTAGATAGCACCATAGATTAATCCGACTAAATACAACAAAGGAGTTAGTGGAGCTAATTAGGTGATCCTCAGTACAGGTTTGGTTGATAGCCTATCTAGCACTGGCGGTATCCTGACAAATACCACATAAACGAACTCAATTGCACACACAGGGATGTGAAATAACTTGGTCAAAGACAAGTCCGATTCATACCTTGTCCAAAAGTCTTGTAAGATAACATTACAGTATTGGCTAGTTGGTTAAAACATCTGAGTCTCAGAAAACCTTAACTACATTCTAAACCACCTGTGCAATCTGTCATCCTCGAATTGCCATCAAAAAAATACAAAAATAGCATGTATACATAGAAATTCATTTACCACAACAATCGCCTAAGACAAAAAGCCATAAGTTCTAAACAGTCTATGGTGCCCCCGCCAAAAATCACAAATTTAATTCATCCATTCCATTTGCATATCCTAAAAATTAGAAACATTTGCATTCATCATAACATATGCATCCATCAACATCAATTAACATGCATACATACACATTCAACAATCATTGAGCATAACATCAAATCACGACATGTGTATAAACAAAATAAAGTCATCTGTATATATATCATCAAAAATGCCCGTAGGCTACAATAACCGGTCATCTGACCCCGCAAAAGCAAAAACCCCCCAAGCCTAGGGCATCGACCACCATGATCACGTAGGATCGGTGCGACGGGAACTACCCCCATGGTGTGGGTCCTATGGGACCCCTCAGGGCGGCTACTGCTAGCCCCCGCATCATGCCTACTAGAGCCCCCCTCATCCAGTCACCTGCATCGAGAGGATGCTGACTGCTCAGTATCGCTCCCTCTCGAGCGGCATGACGATCCACCTCCACTAAACATAGGGATCCACCCATCGAGGTGGCTAATCTCTACCTCCAGCTCCAATCGATGCCGCACCAAGTCCATCTCCCACTGATGATACATAGCCAAATTCTCGTTGCACTATGCCAGCTACATCCGTAGGAGATCCCTCTCCCATGCAGCATCGGTATCCCCCTCCCATCGATGATACGTCGCAAGTGTGTTCTCTCACTCCGCTAGCTACGTTCACAAGAGATCCCTCTCCCATAGTGCATCCCCGAGCTCCTCATCTCACCTCCGAAGTAGCCCCACCAATCATGCATTCTCAATGTGCAACCCTACCTCCGTGTCCTCCGAGACTGCCTGAGGCATTGGCATCTCTGGAACAATAGCCTGCTCTAGCTCCCACTACTTCGGGACGTCCTGCATCTCCAACTGCTTCGAAACCCCAAAATCCTCCCTCACAAAATCATCCACCTCTACCATATCTGCATCCTCCAACGAAACCCCCCAACCCTCACCTAGTGCCTCTACACCCTCATCACCTACTGCTGCTGCCTCGACACCTCCCAGTGGTCCCTCTCCCCGCCATCACCGTAGTGTCCACCATTGGTCGTACTCCACGGTAGTCCCGACGTCATCCACATCTGGGACGTCAATAGCTATATCTGAATCCTTGCCCAATGGTGCAATGACCAGCCGAGCCAGAGTCCTCTCGTCCCCCCGACGCCGATAGACCACGGGCTCACCAGGAAACCCCTAGCGCACCCCAAACTATCGTGTCACCCGGCTGTAAGGGAAGAACTCCTACTCGGTCCCATGTCGCCCAATCAGCCACCGCCCCCTACGAACCCGTCGGAGCCACTCTCCAGCCTCAGGCCAGGCTGGACAGTCCCGATAGGGGCGCCAGAACACCTCCCCTAGAGTAAGCCGAGCGAAGGCATCGGCATAGTGCCCTACGACACCTGCCCACCATCGACTCTACCCTTGCTCCTCAGACCGCCACCATAGAGCCGCATAACCTATATCCCTATCCACCATCTCCACTCGAGTCATCCACGACAACCCCACCGGCCTCTCCATCGCTATGTGTTGCCAAGCCCAACACTGCAATAGAAAGCTGCACCCAATACCCTTTTGCCTCTGACAGTGGACCTCGTACAGCTCATCATAGAGCTGTGCCAATAGCGTCTGCCCCCACCTCATAATCAAGGGCTCATGCGTCGGACACTCCACCAGATGAAAGACCACATCCAACAGGTTCCATGGGAACCTCGCACCTGACGAGTCAGGTAGCAACATGTTGGAAATGAGGCCCATAAGTACTGCGTGCCTCACTCCCAACACCCCCTTCTCCAGCCACCATCGAACCAGAATCCTGCCAATCTGGCAGTCGCCCTCTGCCCTCTCCACTAGGCTATCCACACCCACCTCCTCCCCATGCTCGAAGCATCGATAGCTATCCGCTGATCACATAGCGTCATCCTGATCGACAATCCATCTATCAAAATCCATAGAATCTGATAGATATCCTCCAAGGTCACTGTCATCTCCCCTATTGGGAGATGGAAGGTGTTGGTCCGGGGATCCCACAAGTTGATCAGGGCCGTCAGATAGGCCCGATCCCCGACCACAGGCTCCAGCCGAGTCACCTGCTTGAGCCCAAGGGCATCAAGCCACTCCCAGTCAGCCAAAGTCAGTGCCTCCTGTGCTTCAGTGAAAACCGTGGGCACACGGTACCGACTCTTCACAACCTGCAAAAGAAAACAAAATAAAAACATTAAAATCATGAAAAACAATACAACAATAACATGAATATACAACAATGCATAAAACAAATGTAAATAAAAATAGACGAATGCCGAACAACAATATTCACAAAAATTCAAACAAAAAACAAGTTTGTCATCCTAGTTTTAAATAAATTTGTCCTAGGGTTTTAATACTAAAAATTAACAAACAAACAAAAAAAATCAAAAAACGGTTTGTCAGTCCTAGGGTTTTTAATTCTAACTGATAAATTAAAAACAAACAAAAAAAAAAAATCAAAAAAATGGTTTGTTAGTACCTAGGGTTTCACTCTAGAGGTCAACTGATAAATTAAAAACACACACAAAAACAACAAAAAATAACTAGGGTTGTGCTACGTTTTACGCTCAGTTTTACCCTACGTTTCTAACCTAAGTTTTGATCTTTGTTTAACTAGGGTTAAGTGAAGTTTTTCAGTTACGTTTTCAACTAAGTTTTCAGCTAAGTTATAAACTAACTTTTGATCTTTGTTTACCTAGGGTTTTTACCTAAGTTTTCATGAAGCCATAAAACAACAAGTCACGCATAACGACATACATTTAATTAGGGTTTTCATTTTTAATTTGAACAACAAACTACAAAAGAAACAACAAATAAATTGCGGTATTAAAAACTGTAACAACAAAATACAAGCAATAACGAGGAAGATCACTTACTGGTCTCGCTTCGGCTCCGCCGCTCGATCTAGTTCATGCACTCATGGTAGCAAGAAAAATTTGGCAGCGCTTCGCTTCGTAGAATCAACCTCCTCCTCCTCAGAGCTCCAAATCGCCAAAAAATCAAATGCAAATGAGCCCAAACCCTAGTTTTGGCCCTTAAATAGGCTTTTTAGGCCTGTAATCGTTCCTCCCTGGGATGAGTGCCCTGGTTAGCACTCGTTTCATCCTGGGACAAATACTAAACTGGTATTCGTCCCACCCAGGAACGAATACAGGGCAAAAATTTCAAAAACAAAAAACTGCACAAAATGCACCAAAACAAGCAATAAAATTGCCCGATGAGAGTGCTTTTGCACTTGACATTTCGGGCATGCAAAATAGATGTCGGGGTCACAAATCCTCACTATCCTATTCCCTAAGAAGGCTACCATAGCCGGACCGCTCCACGGGAGGACGGATTGTCGAAGAATTTTATCCCCAAATGGCGTCACCAAAAGGGTCAAAACCCAACCAAAAATAGCAATAACATTGTCGAACAAAGGTGCCTTTGCGCCCGACATTCTTGGCATGCAAAACCGACGTTGGGGTCACAAATTGTCACTATCCTACTCCCTAAGAAGGCTACCATAGCCTAGACCGCTCCACGGGAAGACGGATTTTTGCCAATTTCAGCCCCAAAAGATGTCACAAAAAGGGTTCAAACCCACCAAAAATAGGTCTAAATGTCAGAAAACTGCACACACATTCAACGATAAACATCTGAAGGCACCCTTACACAAGTCATCTTGGGTCAAGCGACTCATCACTTTTCTCATGTAGGTCATTCCCTCATCGATTCGTCGCTTGAGGGGGTAGTCACACTTAGTCAACAATCAACAAATACACACCCAATCATGAAAATGGCATGCATTCAAAGAATCATTGATAAAGACAATCACGCCCCTGCTTGGGGCAGCAAACAAGCAATAATCACAAGCTGATCAAACACTTGGCATTCATGAATCATGAACTCAAGGTTCCCATAGACAAAAGGTTGCGCCCTTTGCCTATTCATGACTGATCAATGTCCAAGATCAAGTAACACCTCACCGAAAAAGGTTAACACTTGAATTGAGTTACTTCGCTCGTCAGAAGCAAGGATTCAAGAATGCATGCCCTTTCCATACTTGGGGCATCAAAATTTGGTTAGGTTACTAAGAAACCCTAATCATTAGTGCTTTGGTTATCTATTTTTGCTCAGCATTGCACCATGCACAGCGCATCCCAAAAAGGGGCATCTGTAGACACCAAAACAGCACCAATCCGATTATGTGACTGCAAACACTGATCGCATTGACGCACACAGCCCCAAGGGCAGCCCCCAGAGGTTAAACAGTGGTCCTAACCACTCTCATAGCAATTTTGGGAAGGTCAGGAGTCAATTTGGCACCTTCAAGCACTCTGCTCCATACTCGTTCCACCCAGGGATGATTACAAACTGGTATTCGCCCCACCTAGGGACGATTAGCAGTATTCACTCCAGGGTGGGGCGAATAGCAGGTTTGATGGGAAAAAAGTCAAATCTTGACAAATGGCAGCTCAGATCCACCACTTAATTCTTCCTTCATTGCATGGGAGTGTGAGTGAGCATTTTTGAGCGTTAGAGGAAGTTATAGGGGCAGTCATGAAGCCCCTAATCAGGGAGGAATCTCCTCCCTCCTAGGAAGGCATGATTGCCAAGTGGCGCCTCTGCATGCTCATCCAAAGAGACCTCCAGGTCTATAAATTGGTGAGTTTTCTCACCACAAGAGATACAGAGAAGGAGCATTTTGAGCAATGAAGTGTTGTCGTTTTACTTCCACACACACACCTTTTGATTTGTGCCTTTCACATCCTTGATCTCTTTTGGAAGAGAGGTCATAGGGTGGTTATTGGAAGCACAAATCCGGAACCAAAACCCGACATTTGGCCACAATATCCTACCAAATTTGTCGACAACACCCCACAAGAGATTTTGGACCCATCCCAAGTGGATTGGTGCCGAAATCGGGCCCCAAACGGTGGGCGTCCCTGCCCCCGGGCACCCCCCACACTACTGTAGTTCTAATCGCCCCGCCCCGAAGTGATTAGAAATCTATGGTAGATTTCCCTTCTATTATTTTTGCATTTGATTCTATGCTGCTTAGATAGGTTGTCATTTAAATTTCACATTGTTTTGAGCAATTTTGATCATGTTTCTATCATTTCTCGCCTTTACTAACATGTAGGTAGCATCATCAAATTCCTAGTGATAGAGGCCAAATTGGGAAAATATGACCTTTTGGGTCTTCCCAAAATGCCCCCAATTAGCTAAACCCAACTTTGCAGGTGATTTGGAGCTTCTCGGATATGACATTTGGGACAATGCCTTTTGACATTTTGTTGTAGGTCTATTCGTCCCGCCCCAGAGCGAATACAAATCTGTGATGAATTTCCTGATTGTTCCATTTGCAGTGTTTTCCTTGTGATGTTTTGATGCCCTTGTCAAATTTTTAGTTCATTTGGAGCTATGCTAGTTATCGTTTTATTTACATCTTGCTTGCACTAATTGAAGGCATGGGGATTGCATGTTTTATTTTATCTACAGGTGCTACTGACTATTTTCTGTTTCCTTGAACGTAGGATCTGGACATTGGAGGAGCAGCAAGGAGTCAACATTCATATACACAAGCGGCGGTGACGTTTTGGTCCGCCCATCTTACATGTGGGCACGCGGAAGAAGGATGGCTATCCATGGATGTGACAAGAAACATATTTAACGCTCCTATCCCTTAAAATGGAAGGAGACGTATTGTAACACGACTTTAAAAGCATATCAATAAAGAGGGTTGTA
This sequence comes from Wollemia nobilis, assembly GCA_028583015.1. Taxonomy (NCBI): domain Eukaryota; kingdom Viridiplantae; phylum Streptophyta; class Pinopsida; order Araucariales; family Araucariaceae; genus Wollemia; species Wollemia nobilis. The sequence continues at coordinate 483,132 of JAQPPZ010002533.1, forward strand.
TTCCATATTGCTTTTATCTCATGTCGATTCGTTTATGTTCTTTCCTTTCATGCAATTTTCAATACATAGGCTTTTAGCGTTAAGTTTGGTTTTACACGCATCGTACTTGGCATTTTCCTTTTTGTTTTCGTATCCTCGTGCTTTCACCTAGCTTCCATGAAATGGCTAGTCTAAACATCTAAAAACTTATCATAGGCCAAAAGGAGAGACCCTTTATCATCCCTTAACACCCCCTTAGCCCTGGCTAAGCCTAGATTTCCTTTAAATGACCCATAAAAACTAAACTTGATTTATCTTGGGGAAGGGGGACCCCTTTTGATTTAGCCCTTGGATGGCACCAAGGGTCTGTCACTCATCCCTTTCCTTGGTGAGAAACCAAGTCTTAATTCTACCAATAATTTTGTCGATCCACCATAGGCCGCATCCAAATCTAGACAAAAGACATTCTCTACCATGGCCACACCAACTCTAAGACCCACATAAACATGTATCTATGTTGTAATTTTTAAAAGCCCTATAGTTTCTTCCCTTCCAAATGATCCAAAAAATATGAGGAAATTTGAAAGGCCAAAGGGACTTTAAACAGGGTACCGAGAAAGTATTAGTCCATTGTTCACAAAGGTCAGATAGATGAAATGGGGCAACCCAATAAACAACCAATAACTTTAGAAAATTCGACAACACTTTTTGAGTAAAGGAGCAATGATGGAATAAATGAGCAAAAGTTTTAGAATCCATCCTGCATAGAAAACATCTACTAGGTAAGAACCATCCTCTTTGTTTGTTCTAAATTATGAGCCAAAAAAATATTTATCTTGGAAATAAGACCTTTAAACCAAATCATCAAGGGAGTGAACCAATTTTGGGGTCCAGCATCCAACATGGAGTAAGCCGACCTCATAGAAAACAAATCATTCTTCTCTTTCTTCCACAACAAACCATCCTCCTTGTCCTGACTTCTAATAACCTGCAAGTTCATATTTTCAAAAATAACCTTCCAAGCCTCCTTCCTAGCCTAGTCAAGGAAAGAAGATGACAGTTGCCTCCATGTTTTTCTAATATTTTTTGAACAAATGTAGTCCACATATTTGGAATCAAAAATAGTTTTTGAAATAGGTTCCACATAGGCTAAATTTGGGTATTGGAATAGTGGCTTATCAAGAAGCCACATGTCCTCTCAGAAGTCAATTTTAATCCCATTACACAAGTACCATCTAATTCCTTTTAACAGATTAGAGTTAGAGTTTAACAATTTTTGATAGAATGATGTTGACCCTAAATAAGGAAGTGGATCCACAAAAAAAATTCAATAGCATTAAGATATTTAGCCTTCACAATTCAAAACCATTCCATCACATCTTATTGGATCAACCTCCACCCTTGTTTTACCACAAGAGCCTTATTTATTTATGAAATATTCCTAACACCCAGTCCTCCAAAAGGCTTCCTACTACAGACTTGATTCCAAGAAACCAAATGGAATCTTCTTCTTTCCTCTCTACCGAACCAAAGAATTTTTTTCAGTAGTTGTTCAATATTTATCAAAACTTTTTTCGAAATAGTAAAAAGAGAAATGAAAAACATCAAAATTCTTTGAAGCATTGATTTCACCAACATTGCCTTTCTCACTTGAGATAAAAGTGCACATTTACAACCAATAAGTTTTATCTGAATCCTTTTGATCATAGGATCACATAAAAATTCTTTTACATGGCCTAAAAACAAACACATCCTAAGATAGTTGGCCATAAATTTTACTATTTTATATCCAAGAATGAAAGCAATCTTCCTTTGCCTAGGCCTCAGAGTATTCAAAAAGTAAAATTTATTTTTTGAGAAACAAATTTCTTGACCAACCATTCTCTCAAAGGTATTAAGAAAATTCTTAATCTCTTTGGCTTGAGGTACTAAAGAAAAAAATAACAATAGAGTATCATCATTGAATTGGTGATGTGAAAATTAGATTTAAAGATAAATATTATCTTATACCCTCCACTACCACTTCTACCTTGATGGATCTACCCAATGATTCTACTACTAGGATGAAGAGGTAAGGGGGATAACAAGTCCCCTTGGTGAATATCTTTGCAACTCTAAAAGTCTCCTGCTGGAGATCCATTAATGAATACAAAAAACTTCATCAAGAAAATACAGGCCTTACCCAACTCAATCTAGTGATAGTTGAATCTAAATTTTTCCAGAACCTTATGGAGGAAGTCCCAAGACACTTTATCATAAGCTTTAGAAATATTGAGATTAAGGATGGTCCTCGTTCTACTAGTTTTATACGCATAGTGTATTAAGTCATGAATTGGGATGATGTTGTCAAGGATCTACCTCCTAGGAATGAATCTACTTTGAGCTTGTTTAATGATAGAAAGAAGGATGGATTTCAACCTGTCAGTAAGGACCTTCATTAAAATCTTAGGAAGCATGGGTTGGCAAGCATATATTAGTAATACTCTTCTATAGATATATTTTATTAAAAAATATAAAATGTATATAGTGCTTACATGTATTACTTGACAATACGTTGCAATTTCTAATGTTGTTATAAAATATTACATTGGGATTCTTTACATATTATACATTCTCTATAAATTTATTTCAATACTAAGGTAGTAGAATATTCATTGTTGAATTGTGATCGTTAATTTTAATCTAAAACGTATTTTTTAGGTGGAATAAGAAGTCACTTAAATATTCTAAAATATTTGATTTCATGTATTTTTATGTAAATATTTCTAAATTATTTTTATTGTAAACAAAATGTTCTTATATCTAATTATATTATCGATAATAAAGAGAGTTATAAATATTTTTTAGTTTTCAAATATAGTAGATACTATAAAACCATCAATGTGTGGGAATTGTGGCTCTTATTCTTAGCTTAAATAGAAAGTTAAAACTAGTACATTTATATAGGATGTATTCATTGAGTGAATGGAGAATGTAGAAACCCAATATAGATATGATTAAGGTAGTTTAACAATTAATTCTAGAGTATACTTCTAAATAAATTGTTGATAATATATAATAGAACTTCGAACCATCATTGTAATTAAAATATCATTATCCAAATCAACCTATGTCTCTAAAGTCCCAATTGAAATTTTTGAGAAGAAACCATGTTGGAATTTATAATACTTTCTAGAAACATTCCAAAACATGCATTCACCATTATCATATACGAAAAATATGTAGAAGCAAATTAAATATAGAATTAATAGATTAAAGAAAAAAGGACCCCTAAATCTACAACATACCTAGGTAAACCAAAAGGCCATTGGATAGAAATATGCTCCCAACACCAAATACCATATAGTTTACAACAAACAAGGATCTTACCCTTTCTCTACATTATCCTTTGTGTAATCCTATAAAGCCAAGATACAAAAATACCCTATATATATCTAACCTATCAATCCCTCATCCTTATAATTACACCACATCACTCCTATGGCAATAAACAACCACTCATATCTCCAAGAAGTAGACCAAAAATTAAACCACTCAAAAAAGTTGTCAATCTATCGATCTGTCTAGCAGTAAGCATCCTATTAAGGTGAACCCCATGCCACATCAACTACTACTTATAATATCCATAATATATCTACAGGGCTAATCTCTATTCTAAACTCATCTTGATGGGAACCCCTCATATCGGTATCCTCAAGATCCTTCATACTTCCATAAGGATAATATCATCTCATCCATCGGATAAAAGAATATGCTATACTCAAAATGCCACCTCTCAGCCAATGTTGTGAGAAGAACATCATCAAAAATAATATTGGGCATCATCTCTAGATACCCAAGTTCAACTATGTCTAAGACAAACATATCAATAGGGGTCACTTGATTAGTATGCTCACAAGTACCCAAGATTGCAATTCTCTATGCTACAAGATATCCACCTACATTTGGAAATCCTCGTTAGCCTATTCTTCCCTAAAATCATACCAATCTGTGGGCCTTATGCAAATTCATCACTCACCACTAAATTTTCCACCTAACAAATTTGTACCTGAAAAGCAATTATCCATGCCAAATGAATTTACAACTTACCTAAAAAATCATGATAAGTTCATAGGTCAAATGTGAATTCATAGTCTAAAAATAAAAATTAAATTTTAAGCATTACATGACAAGAAAAATATTTAGTTTTTGAAACATACCTATAGAGGCACTCTTGAATGAACTTTATTCCTCAAATCATATCCATACAATGCATCAGTTGTTGTTGTTGAGCCATCAACAATAGAGGAGAATCAACACCAGACCTATGACTTTTGAAACCACACGATAAAATTGAATTTCATTTTTTTCTCTTTCGACTTAATATAACCCCTACGAGTGGTTCCTTAAACATTATTTTTGGTATTGAACAACTTTCTTCGTACTATAAATAAAATACCTCATGGCTACTTCTTTTGTAAAATTAAGGCCAACTACATGTACTTTTGAAGCATTTATTGGGCAATAAATACCTCAAAAGGGGAAAAATGTAGAAATCAAATTTCACTCAACCATTGCATTGTAAGATTCTAGTCAACAAATTATCTACATTATTCTCTAGCCCTCATCATTAAACTTGGGTATTGAGAACAAGCTCATATCTTAATAGGGCCATCGGTTGCTTGAGAAATGTACTATCGTTGTTGGTTTGGCATGCACTCAGAGGATTTGGAGTAGACTACTACCTTTGCAAACAAGCATGCCCCCAAGGTTTGGACAATTGGTTAATATTACAAAATATAAAATAATTTCATTAATATTTCCCTAGATTTACAATAAATTATTGTGATTATTTTAGGGTTTAAAATTAAAAACAATTCAACAACCTACTTGGGTACTCCTTTATCTATTAGAGGAAATAAAAACAAGCTTTAGAAATCATTTTTGGATAGAATTAAAGCTTACTTGGCAGGTTGGAAAGGTAAGATCTTAACCATGGCAAGAAGGCTACAACTTACAAAGACTACATTGCAATCCATCCCTATTTATATGATGTCACTTTCAAGATTGCTAGAAAATATATGATTATAAATTAATAAAATTCAAAGAGACCTTTTATGGAAAAGTTGTAAGGAAAAATCTAGGTTTCCTTTTTGTAAGTGAGATAAGGTTTGCAAAGTAATGAATATTGGAGGAGTAGGCTTACAAAATTGTAGATTTATGAATTTGGCAAAGGAGCAAGGACTGGATGGATATTATTTAGAGATCAATGAAATAATTAGGTAAAATTATTAACTCAATAAAAAATAGGTTGTATTGATGCAATGAAATAGTTTAGGAAAAGAACTCTACCCAAAGGATTGTCAACATGAACCTTGATATCAAACAATTTTCAATTGATAGAGGTCATCATAATTTGTAGTCAAATCACACAAAGAATGTAAGAGCTATAGATAGAACTCAAATTCATTAGATCCTAAGTGAACCAATGATTATCTAGAATCAAAACAATTAGCCATATTAGCAAGGATCTAGTTGATGCACCCTCATTGTAAAAACTAGAGAAATATGGGTCAAAGGATCCACTCACAATACTAGAGGAGTCCAACCACCTAGGCTATAAGGTCACCTTCTCATTAAGAATCACCTCATGACCTCAATCTATTGACACACTATTTTTACCCTCTAGTGGGAATTCAAACAAACCTCGAGGGTGCCAACCAACCTTAATTCAAACTACTAGGATAACCTGGTGTGGTGACTAGAGTCTCACAAATATTAAAATAAGAAGGAATAACAAAAACTACGGTTCCATCCTTCCAATAGTCATTGACCACCAAAGGCTAGGTCTAAAATTAAGCACCAACAAAATCCCTTTAGTATGCATCACCAAGCCACAATCCTCTAGAGCAGTAATAAAAGGCCTTGAGGGAAATCCCTTCAAACAAATATTTCAATCAGTGACACTCCTATTTTTGCCATGAAGTTCACTACCCTATTACCTTCTCTAAAGGAATGTTAAATAGAACTCAACTCCCAAAAAAAATAATCAATTTAGATTCTTCAATCGTATTGGCCACATTCTAGTTGGACCTTTGAGAACCAAGACCGATTTGATAATATTTAAAGAGTCACCTTCGATGATTAATTTTTTGTAGTTTAAGGAATCCACCAATATTAAATCTCAAAATAAATCCCTAGCAAGTTCATATTTTTAAAAATAACCTTCCAAGCCTCCTTCCCAGCCTGGTCAAGGAAAGAAGACGACGGTTGCCTCCATGTTTTTCTAACATTTTTTGAACAAATGTAGTCCACATATTTGGAGTCAAAAATAGTTTTTCAAATAGGTTCCACATAGGCTAAATTTGGGTATTGGGCTAGTGGCTTATCAAGAAGCCACATGTCCTCTCAGAAGTCAATTTTAATCCCATTACCCAAGTACCATCTAATTTGTTTTAACATATTAGAGTTAGAGTTTAACAAGCTTTGCTAGAATGATGTTGACCCTGAATAAGGAAGTGGATCCACAAAAAAAAATCAATAGCATGAAGATATTTAGCCTCCACAATTCCAACCCATTCCATTGCATCTTATTGGATCAACCTCCACCCTTGTTTCACCACAAGAGCCTTATTCATTTATGAAATATTCCTAACACCCAGTCCTCAAAAAGGCTTCCTACTACAGACTTGATTCCAAGAAACCAAATGGAATCTTCTTCTTTCCTCTCTACCCAACCAAAGAAATTTTTTTTAGTAGTTGTTCAATATTTATCAAAAAAAATTTCGAAATAGTAAAAAGAGAAATGAAAAACATCAAAATTCTTTGAAGCATTGATTTCACCAACATTGCCTTTCTCACTTGAGATAAAAGTGCACCTTTACAACCAATAAGTTTTATCTGAATCCTTTTGATCATAGGATCACATAAAAATTCTTTTACATGGCCTAAAAACAAACACATCCTAAGATAGTTGGCCATAATATTTACTATTTGATATCCAAGAATGAAAGCAATATTCCACTACCTAGGCCTGAGAGTATTCAAAAAATAAAGTTTGCTTTTTGAGAAACAAATTTCTTGACCAACCATTCTCTCAAAGGTATTAATAATATCCTTAATCTCTTTGGCTTGAGGTACTAAAGAAAAAAAAGGACAACATAGTATCATCAACGAATTGTTGATATGAAATTAGATTTAATAATAAATCTTATCTTATACCCTCCACCACCACTTCTACCTTAATGGATATACCCAATGCTTCTACTACTAGGATGAAGAGGTAAGGGAATAACAAGTCCCCTTGGTGAATATCTTTGCAACTCTAAAAGTATCCTACTGGATATCCATTAATGAAGACAAAAAACTTCACCGAGAAAATGCAGGCCTTAACCAACTCAACCCAGTGATAGTTGAATCTAACTTTTTCTAGAACCTTAATGAGGAAGTCCCAAGACACTTTATCATAAGCTTTAGAAATATTGAGCTTAAGGATGGTCCTTGTTCTACCAGTTTTATATGCATAGTGTATTAAGTTATGAATTGGGATGATTTTGTCAAGGATCTACCTCTTAGGAATGAATCTACTTTGAGCTTCTTTAATGATAGAAAGAAGGATGCGTTTCAACCTGTTAGTAAGGACCTTCATTAAAATCTTAGGAAGGATGGGTTGGCAAGCATATATTAGTAATACTCTTCTATAGATATATTTTATTAATAATATAAAATGTATATAGCTCTTACATGTATTACTTGACAATACATTGTAATTCCTAATGATGTTATAAAATATTACATTCGGATTCTTTACATATTATGCATTCTCTATAGATTTATTTTAATACTAAGGTAGTAGACTATTCATTGTTGAATTGTGATTGTTAATTTAATCTAAAACGTATTTTTTAGGTGGAATAAGAAGTCACTTAAATATTCTAAAATACTTGATTTCATGTATTTTTATGTAAATATTTCTAAATTATTTCTATTGTAAACAAAAGGTTCTTATATCCAATTATATTATCTATAATAAAGAGAGTTATAAATATTTTTTAGTTTTTAAAGCTAGTAGATACTATAAAACCATCATTATGGCTCTTATTATTAGCTTAAATAGAAAGTTAAAACTAGTACATTTATATAGGATGCATTCATTGAGTGAATGGAGAATGTAGAATCCCAATATAGATATGATTAAGGTAGTTTAATAATTAATTCTAGAGTATACTTCTAAATAAATTGTTGATAATCTATGATAGAACTTCGAACCATCATTGTAATTAAAATATAATTATCCAAATCAACCTATGTATCTAAAGTTCCAATTGAAGTTGTTGAGAAGAAACCATGTAGGAATTTATAATACATTCTAGAAACATTCCAAAACATGCATTCACCATGATCATATACGAAAAATATGTAGAAGCAAATTAAATATAGAATTAATAGATTAAATAAAAAAGGGCCCCTAAATCTGCAACATACCTAGGTAAACCAAAATACCATTGGATAGCAATATGCTCCCAACACCAAATACCATATAGTTTACAACAAACAAGGATCTTACCCTTTCTCTACATTATCCTTTGTGAAACCCTATAAATCCAAGATAAAAAAATACCCTAGATATATCTAACCTATCAATCCCTCATCCTTATTATTACACCACACCACTCCTATGGCAATAGATAACCACTCATATCTCCAAGAAGTAGACCAAAAATTAAACCACTCCATAAAGTTGTCAATCTATCGATCTGGCTAGCAGTAAGCATCTTATTAATGTGAACCCCAAGCCACATCAACTACTACTTAGAATATCCATAATATATCTAGAGGACTAATCTCTAGTATAAACTCATCTTGATGGGCACCCTTCGTATCGGTATCCTCAAGATCCTTCATACTTCCATAAGGGTAAATATCATCTCACCCATAGGATAAAAGAATATGCTATACTCAAAATGCCACCTCTCAGCCAACGTTGTGAGAAGAGCATCATCAAAAACAATATTGGAAATCATCTCTAGATACCCAAGTTCAACTATGTCTAAGTCAAATATATCAATAGGGGTCACTTCATCTAGTGTTCTCACAAGTACCCAAGATTACAATTATCTATGCTCCAAGATATCCACCTACATCTGGAAATCCTCGTTAGCCTATTCTTCCCTAAAATCGTACCGATTTGCGGGCCTTATGCAAATTCATCACTCACCACTAAATTTTCCACCTAAAAAGTAATTATCCATGCCAAATGAATTTACAACTTAGCTACCAAATCATGATAAGTTCTTAGTCAAATGTGAATTTATAGTCTAAAACTAAAAATTAAATTTTAAGCATTACATGGCAAGAAAAATATTTAGTTTTTGACACATACCTATAGAGGCACTCTTGAATGAACTTTATTCCTCAAATCATATCCATACAATGCACCAGTTGTTTTTGTTGAGCCATCGACAATAGAGGAGAATCAACACTAGACCTATGACTTTTGAAACCACACGATAAAATTGAATTTCATTTTTTTCTCTTTCAACTTAATATAACCCCTCTGAGTGGTTTTTTAAACATTATTTTTGGTATTGAACAAATTTCTTCGTACTATAAATAAAATACCTCATGGCTACTTCTTTTTCAAAATTAAGGCCAACTACATGTACTTTTGAAGCATTTATTGGGCAATAAATACCTCAAAAGGGGAAAAAATGTAGATGCCTAATTTCACTCAACCATTGCATCGTAAGATTCTAGTCAACAAATTATCTACACTATTCTCTAACCCTCATCATTAAACTTGGGTATTGAGAACAAGCTCATAGCTTAAGAGGACCACCGATTGCTCGAGATTCGTACGGTTGTTGTTGGTTTGGCGTGCACTCAGAGGATTTGGAGCATACTACTACTTTGCAAATAAGCATGCCCCCAAGGTTTGAACCTAGATTCTTCTAAGAGGATTTGGAGCATACTACTACTTTGCAAATAAGCATGCCCCCAAGGTTTGAACCTAGATTCTTCTAAGTGTCTAGCCAAACAAACAATTACCAAACCATCTAACCCTTGGGATTATTTATAAGTAAGTTGTTCACTAACCTTGATATCTTTTAAAATAATTTAAAAATACGAAAAACATTAAAATTATTATAGGAATGATATAAAAGAGTGAAAAATAAAAAACACACAAATTATAATATAAATGATAAAAAATAAGTTTACGTGCGTGCGCGTTGAAATGGTCTATTTGATGTTCAACGGTTATGTTAAAATAAATTCAAAAACAGGCTTTGAGCTAATCCTTGAATGTGCTATGCACATTTTACATGCTTACGTGTTAGAAATGGCCTATTTCCTCGAGGCGGACATTCCGTCCGCTGTTCAGAGTCAACTCTAATGAAAAGTCAACGTCAAAAAATTCAACCAGTCAACAAGCGCCACCTGGCGCTTTCGGTGGACTCGCATCCAACCCGCGAGCGGCCCCCGCACGGGGCAGCCTGACCACGGAGTGGTGGTCAGAAGCTTTTCATATGAAACTTTTCACTTTTAAAAATAAATTCAAAATTGGGCTATATTGAAGATGTTGAATGATTAATTTAATACTATTCAAATCATACGATCACTTGGGAAAATCAACGGTTTGAGTCTAATTAATAAAAGTAGATATAGAGCAGTGCAAGTAATTCAAAAATTAAATTTAAGAGATACTGGTTATTTACTTGATAATGGGTGTGGGTGGATCGGATGGACAGTTATCGGTTTTCTATTTTTTATTTCCTGATCACGCATATTTCCTAGTAAGTTACTTTACTTGGAAGGAGGCCATAACCCATAGTCCATGGCATCAACCTATGTGAAAAACTCACTCATGGACTCATTTTCATGCATTTGCAGTCCTTCAAATTCTCTTCTTAACAATTGTAATTTCACCATTTTTACCTTATCTGTGCCTTGGAAGGAGTTTGCCAATATATCCCATGCTTGCTTTGATTTAGTTGTTGCTGCAATCCTTGGAAATATTGTTTCTTCAACTCCCTGCATAATGTAAAATAAGGCTTTCTAGTCCCTTTTTCTATTTTCTTTCAACACATCTTTCTCAACTTGAGAAAGGGCATTCAACGTTGCTGCATTGGCTGGTTCTGCATATCCATTTTGAACCAGCTCCCAAAGATCCTGAGACCCAAATAAAATCTTCATTTGGATGCTCCAAAAATCATAATTTTTGCCATTAAAGCGTAGGATTTGCAGTTGCAGAGGATTGTTATTTGCAACCATTCTGTTCTGGTGCAAACTCCTTGAATCTATGCCCGCCTACAAAATGCTAAACTCTCTCAGTTGAGGGAAAGAAGGCCGGGAGTGGCAAGTCTGGCGATGGTGAATCTGAGGCCTGAGTGGGGGATCGAAGCGGTGTCCCAGAAGAAAACAGCCACAGGTTAGGTTTCAACACCCGAACGAGAACCAAATACAGAGGAGGCTGCAGATGAAAATTCTACCAGTTCCTTTTAAGAAGAAGGAACATTCTCAAATCCACTCCGATAAATTGATGGCGCGAATAATCCTTAAGAAATTTTTTGTCACTCCTACGGAATAAACCCTAGCGAAAAAATGGTTCGGCCACGAAGAAATCTGCATCAAAAGGGCTTTGATACCAATTTGATGTATAAAAATCCCTGAACCAGTTTGTTCTGGCTCAACACTGCAACAGGTTTGAAGCCTCCAGATGTCAATACCCTTCAACATAAATCAAGAGCAAAAACAAACAGAGGACAGAACAAAAATAGAGCAAGAATAGGACGAATGAGACACAGAATAGCTGCTGCTACTTGTTTTTAAATAAACCCCTGTTATATATATATTATTTCAATAATACTGCAGAATACATACATGGAGGATTCAAAAAATAGAATCTTCGAGAAAGAGGGAGTAGTTATCTCTTTGTGCAGAGAAGCTTCTCGAATGGGTCTATCTCCATCCGTAGAGAGAAGAGAGGAATGCATTAATTTACCTATCTACTTATGCGTACAACCAACGGTACAAAATGGGGTTTATCAAAAACTGTGAAAAAATAATAAAGACAATAAAGCAATTTAGATTAATCTTAAACAAGAGGTGGTATGTGGTGGAAGTAATCGATCCACCCACACCCATTATCAAGTAAATAACCAGTATCTCTTAAATTTAATTTGATTTACTTGAGACTTGGGTATAATTAATCAAATGAAATTGATTGGTGAGAATGTTGAAGAACAAAGAATTGTTGAAAATATTCTGAGGAGTTTACCAGCAAAATATGATTAAGTGGTCATTGCAATTGAAGAATCCAAAGATTTATCAACTCTTTCAGTGGATGAGTTAATGGGCTCTCTACAAACTCATGAGCAAAGGTTGAATTGATCTACACAACCATTGGAATAGGCATTCAAATCACAACTCTCATTCAAAAAGGAAGAATACCAACAAGGATCTTCAAGATTTCATGGAAGAGGAAGAAGAGGGCATAATTACAGAGGTAGAGGAGGTAGAGGCCTTGGAAGAGGAGGAAGAACAAACTTCACAAACAAAGAAGAAAGTAGCAGCAATTATTCTCATTCAAGAGGCAGAGGCAGCAACAAATATCAGCAAAGAGACTTGTTGGTATTTTTGCCACATTGTTTTGATTGTTGATTATTCATGCATAAAGTATTGAAGTTCTCACTCCTCTGTGTTTCTCTACGATTTTTTGTGCTGAAATAGCTAAGTCTGAAAACTGTCACGATATCACGACCAAAAAGTAGCATGGAGAGCATAGTTTCAAAATCGTCGCGATATTGCGACATGTCGCGTTATCGCGGGTCTTTTGAGGAGAGAGAAGCCAAGTCGGAGAATGTCGTGATATCGCGACGTGTTCCAAAATCACGGTCAAAGTGGTCAACGGAGGAAGAGCAGTAAAACTGTTGCGATATCGTGACATGTCGTGTTTTCACGACTTGCGATGGCCATGGAGCAGAACGATAGAAAAGGTCATGAAATCGCTACATAATTAAGCAAAGGGCGATGACAATGAACCTCGTCGCGATTTCGCGGCAAGGTTGAAAGAAAAAGCATAAGGCATAAAAGGTGCCACGAAATCGTGACATTTTTGAAGATGAGGTCAAGCTAGAAGAAGACGTCGTGATATCGCGACAGAAAGCAGCAACAGTAGAGAAAGCAAGGAAACGTCGCGATTTCGCGACATATTGTGGAGAAAAGGCGAAATAGAGAAGGATGTCGCGATTTCGTGACATGTCTTATTTTCGTGATGTGAAAGCGTAGAAAGAGCAAAATAGTACGAAACGTCGTGATTTTGTGACATGTTCCATTTTTGCTACCTGCAAGAGAATGAAGGCCAAAGAAGAGAAAACTGTCACAAAATCTCGACCTGTTGCAGTTTCGCGGGTATACATCAGAGAATGGCATAGAAAGTAGATGTCACGATTTCGCGACATGGTGAGTTTTTGCAACATGTTGAGGAAAGAAGTCCAAAAAAAGGAGTGTCGCAATTTTGCGACGTATCAGGAAGACAAAGCCAAAAGAGAGAAAGGTGTAGTGAAATCGTGACCTATTGTGTTTTCGCAGTTTGGAGTGGCATAAGGACAACATGGGAAAGAATGTCGTGATTTCGTGACATGTCATAGTTTCACGGAAGCAAGGCAAAGAAAGAGCAGAATAGTACGGAACGTCATGATTTCACGATGTGTCGCATTTTCATGACCAAAAGTGACGAAGGAAACCAAGGAGCCGAATACGTCGCGATTTTGCGACATGGTTGGTTTTCATGAACCGAAAGTGGCAAAAGTGTACGAAGCAAGAAAATATCGTGATTTCGTGACATGTCGCGTTTTCACGAACTATCACAGTTTCGTGCCAGGAAGCAGTTCAACGACCCGATGAAGTATTGCAATTTCCAAAGATTAAAAGCTCTCCAGAATTTAATTTTTGCTGCTTTCCAATGTGTACAAAATAGAAGAACGTGCTCAGGCCTATAGTTTTCGAAGCCACCAGAATTGAAGACGCCTCCATTATTCAAAGCTTCTGTTCATGATTTTCTAACGGTCCAAGCATGCTCCGAGGATGACCATTTAATGAATACGACTGGTTCCTTGTTTCATTTAATTTTTGGTTTCTCCGAGGCTGGTTTAAGGGCATCATTTCCTTATTTTCATTAAATATTTTGTAGATCTCGAGGAAGTCCGTTGCATGTTTTAAATGTTGCAGAGAGGCAAGACCTCTATAAATATCAACGTATATCTTAAAAGAGACATCGAGAGAGACTTTTTCTGAAAAACTTTTCAAGTTCTTTGCATGAATGAAAGATATTTGGCCTCTGGTTTTGCAAGCGTCTTTCTGTGTGATTTCCTTCTATTTCATGCATTTTTCAATTATGCTCATCTTTCTGATTTGCTGTTAGATTTAAATTTTGCATCTGAATTTGAATATTACTAATGAGGAAGTGAGTTCTGGAATGCAATCCTAGAGGTTGTCTGCGCAAGGTTGTAAGTGGATTATGCTACATTCTGTTATTATATGTTTTTCATATGCTTGAGGTTAAATTCTTGCTTATAATCTTTCCTCGATCATACAAATTTAGCCTGTGGCCATATTTTCCATCTCTTTTCGTAATTTCCCATTTCTTTCTGCATATTTCCTATTTCTTTCCTACAACTCTAGTCTTCAATAGCATAGAATTTAGTAAGGGAACCAGCCCTCTCTGGATATTGGTCCGAGAGACATTTCTTTCTCTCGGCCTTTCAATGTTGGCCAGGTCTAGGGCGCATTTTGCATAAAATCCTTTCCTATGGCATATTCGTGACCAACAAGACTCAAATCCAAGGTATGACAAATCCAAAATTCAATATCATTATTGCAAGAAATTTGGGCATTATATTCAAGAATGTAGAAAAATAATGGCTAAAGAAAACAAGGAACAAGCTCACTACACAGATGAGAATGTAGAAAACTTAGATGCATGTGAAACAGTAATGTTAACTTGCAATGTTGCTGAAGAAAATCAAAAAAATGTATGGTATCTTGATAGTGGCAGATAACCACATGTGTGGGAATAAAGAAATCTTCTCAAACCTAGATGAGTCTATAAAACCTAAAGTTAAAATGGGAAACAATAGCAAAATACCTGTCATAGGAAAAGGGAGGATTCTAGTCCACACAAAACAAGGAGACATGAGACATATTCCTGATGTTTTCTACACACTTGGGCTAAAATATAACTTGCTTAGTATTGGACAACTTTTGGAAAAGGGGCATACAATAAAATTTAAAGATAAAGCTTGCATTATCAAGGACAAAGAAAAAAGGCTCATAGCAAAAGTGGGGATGACAAAAAATAAAATGTTTCCTTTGAAAATCCAAACTGAAATGTTGATGTCTTTCAATGCAATTGTGAATGATACTACATGGCTATGGCATCTTAGATATGGTCATCTAAGTTTTGGTGGTCTGAACTTATTGCACAAAAAGGAAATGGTAAGAGGATTACCTCTAATTGAGTAGCCCAATCAAGCATGTGAAGGTTGCCTTGTAGGCAAACAACATAGGGACACATTCCCTAAAGGAATTTCTTGGAGAGCCTCAAAACCGTTGGAGCTAGTACATTCAGACATATGTGGGCCTATGCAGACAAATTCACTTGGTAATTATAGATTTTTCTTGACTTTTATAGATGACTACAACAGAAAAACATGGGTATTCCTCCTCAAACAAAAATCTGATGCATTTGATAAATTCAAGGAATTCAAGGCCTTAGTTGAAAAACAAAGTGGGCACTATGTAAAGACTTTAAGAACATATGGAGGAGGTGAATACATCTCCAATGAGTTCCTTAATTTTTGCAAAGCAAATGGGATTAGAAGACAACTCATAGCTAGATATACACCACAGCAAAATGGTGTTGCCGAGAGGAAAAACAGGACCATTATGAAGATGGCTAGAAGTATGATGAAATCAAAAGGATTACCAAATGAGTTTTGGGCAGCAGTTGTAGTATGTGCAGTCTATATCCTCAATAGGTCTCCTACAAAGAGCATGAAGAACATGATCCCACAAGAAGCATGGAGCAATAAAAAACCAAGTGTAGCCCATTTGAGAGTTTTTGGGTGCATAACATATGCACATATTCCAGAAGAGAAAAGAAGCAAACTTGATGATAGGGTAGAAAAGTGTATTTTCATTGGGTATAGTGAGGAAGCAAAGGCCTATAAATTGTATAATCCCATTACAAAGAAGCTGGTCATAAGTAGAGATGTAAAATTCTTAGAAAATGAAGCTTGGAATTGGGATTCTAATACTAAGCATGAGGATACAGAAGCAAACAAAAGGGAAATGTAACGCTAAGTCCAAAGTGCATGAGAATGCATGAAAATAGGGAAAACAAATGAATCTGAAACGAGATTTAAAGCAAATGTAAAAGTGCAGCCCTTTATTTTATTAATTTGCTTGAGATCGGGTTACAATATGTCTCCTCCATTTTCAGGGACTAGGAGCGTCGGACCTAGTTTTGTTACACCACAGATGATACATTCCCCTTAGGGATCTTCTGCGTGCCCACATTGAAAATGTGCGGACCAAATGTCGTCGCCGCTTGCGTGAATGCATCTATAGTTCCTTGCTGCCCCTCCAGTGTCGAGATCCTGTGTTCAGAGAAACAGTAAACAATTAGTAGCACCTGCGGATGGAGGGAAACATGCGATCCGCAAGGCCTACGGTAATGCATGCTTAAAATAATTAAAACAATAATTAAAACATATAAAAATAAGCTAAGAATTTGACATAAACAAGAAAACATTACCAGGAACACACTGCAAAAGGAACAGTCGAGAAATCTGTCACAAATTTTTAATCGCTCTAGGGTGGGATGATTAGGACTATCATAAACTATCATAAGGTGACCTCCTAAATGTCCCATCCAGGGGCCTCCAAAATACCTATAAAGTTGGGGTTAGGCAAAACGGGGCATTTTGGAATGACCCAGAAGGTCATATTTTACAAATTCAGCCTCGATCACCTTGTATCCGATGATGCTCCCTGTATGTTAGCAAAAGTGAGAAATAATAAAATCACAGCCAAAACTCATCAGAATCACATGAAACTTGAATGGAAGCATATGTAAATAACCTAAAATCAAATGCAAAATAAATAGTAGGGAAATATGCCATATATTTCTAATTGCTCCGGGATGGGGCGATTAGGACTGCAGCGATGTGGGGGGCGCTCGGGGGCAGGGCGCCCACCGTTTAGGGCTCAGTTTTGGCACCTATCCACTTAGGATGGGTCCAAAACCTCTTATGGGGATGTGTCGATAAATTATATGGGGTATTGTGGCTAAATGTTCAGGTTTTGGGTCTGGATTGCACTTCCAATAATCACCCAATAACCTCCCTTCCAAAAGAGAGATCAAGGATGTAAGAAGCACAAGCGATGGGTGAGGATGTAATTCGGTAGCACTCCGTTGCTCCAAATGCTCCTGCTCTATTTTTTTGGGGGGTTGAGAAAACTCACCATTTTATAGACTTGAGGGTCTTTGTGAATGAGCATGCAGAGGCGCCACTTGGTCATCATGCCTTGCCAGGGGGAAGAAGATTCCTCCCTGATTAAGGGCTCCATGACTGCCTCTTTGAGCTTAAAAATGCTCACTCGCACTCCCATGCATTGAAGGTGGAGTTGAGTGGTGGATCTAAGCTACCATTTGTCAAGGTTTGACCTTTTTCCCATAAAACCTTCTACTCGCCCCACCCTGGAGCGAATGCTGCTAATCGTCCCGGGGTCAGACAAATACCAGTTTGTAATCGTCCCAGGGTGGAACGAATATGGAGCAGAGTGCCTGAAAGGTGCCAAATTGACCTTTGACCTTCCAAAATTGTTGTGAGAGTGGTTAGGACCACTATTTAACCTCTCGAGGGCTGCCCTAGGGGCTATGTATGTCAATTCGATCAGTGCTTGTCGTTACATAATCGGATTGGTGTTGTTTTGGTGTCTAAAAATGCCCCTTTTTGGGATGCGCTGTGTGTGGCGCAGTGCTAAGCAAAAATAGATAACCAAAGCACTAATGATTAGGGTTTCTTAGTAACCTAACCAAATTTTGATGTCCCAAGTATGGAAAGGGCACGCATTCTTGAATCCTTGCTTCTGATGAGCTAAGGAGCTTAATTCAAGTGTTAACCTTTTTCGATGAGGTGTTACTTGATATTGGACATTGTTTAGTCATGAATAGGCAAAGGGTGCAACCTTTTGTCTATGGAAACCTTGAGTTCATGATTCTAGAATGCCAAGTGTTTGATCATCTTGTGATTATTGCTTGTTTGCTGCCCCAAGCAGGAGCGTGATTGTCTTTGTCAATGATTCTTTGAATGCATGCCATTTCCTTGATTGGGTATTTAGTTTGTTGATTGGTGACTAAGTGTGACTACCCTCTCAAGCGACGAATCGATGAGGGAATGACCGACATGAGAAAAATAATGAGTCGCTTGATCCAATATGACTTTTGTAAGGGTGCCTTCAGTTATTTTTCGTTGAATGCTTATGCAGTTTCCCAACAATTTGACCTATTTTTGGTGGGTTTTAACCCTTTTTGTGACGCATTTTGGGGCTGAACTTGTCAAATATCTGTCCTCCCGAGGAGAAGTCTGGTTATGGTAGCCTTCTTATGGATTAGGATATTGGAAATTTGTAACCCCAATGTTGTTTTTGTATTCCAATAACATCAGGTGCAAAGGCGCCTTTGTTTTGTAGTTTTATTGTTGTTTTTTGGTGGGTTTTGACCCTTTTTGTGACGTCGTTTGGGGATGAAATTCTCGAAAATTCGTCCTCCCGTGGAGCGGTCCGACTATGGTAGCTTTCTTAGGGAGTAGGATAGTGAGTATTTGTGACCCCAATGTTGGTTTTGCATGCCAAGAATATCAAGCACAAAGGTGCCTTTGTTCGGAAAGTTTATTGTTGTTTTTGGTGCATTTTGGTGTAGTTTTTTGTGGTTTTGATTTTTTGGCTCTGTAATCGTCCCTGGGTGGGATGAATACCAGTTTAGTAATCATCCCAGGGTGGGACGAGCACTAACTAGAGCAGTCATCCTAGGGTGGAACGATTCCCATTTTGACTCGATATATACGTGACTTTCTTTTGGGATTATTCCCTTGTTATGGTTTGTGGTGTACTTTTATGCACATTTATTTATGTTGATGGATGCATGTGTTATTATGAATGCAATATTTCTAATTATATGATGTATGCATATGGAATGGATGGAATGATTTGTTGATAACTTGTCGATGGCACCATAGACTGTACATGATTTACTGGCTTTCTGTACTATGTGATGACTTTGTGGAATGACTTTGCATGTGTGATTTTTTTTTTGTATTTTTTGATGGTGATGTAAGAATGGAATGTACCATAGATGTTCTAGAATGTAGTTTAAGGTTTTTATGAGATTCAGATGTTTTAACTAACTAGCCAAGACTATACATTTATCTCACAAGACTTTTGAACAAGGTACGAATCAGACTTGAGTTTGACAAAGTTATTTTACATCCTTGTGTGTGCAAGTGAATTTGTTTATGTGGTATTTATCAGGATACCGCCAATGCCAGATAGGCTGTCAACCAAACCTATACTGGGGATCACCTAATTAGCTCCACTAACTCTATTGTTGTATTTAGTAAGATTAATCCATAGGACAATCTAAGGTACCATAGGCTAGCTCATCCACATGCAAACATTGGTCTACACACATGCAAAGCTAATGTGATAGACATATCGTCATGTCCTTAGGATACCGCAATTGCCAGGTAGGCTATCCACCAAACTCGTAATGAGGATCACCTAGATGGTTTTTTGAATGCTGAGAATTCCAGGGATTCAAGCTCAGGCGTCTTTCGATTGCTCAACTTGTTGGGATACTTGCTCGCATACATAGTGATGAAAAATCACTGTTTATTTTTCTTTTTGAGCAAGGACTTTGAATAGTGGTGATAACCACTGTTATTTGATTTTGCATTTTAGGTTTCAAAGTTGAGCTCGTAGGTTTTTGGCTTGTGAATGGCATTGATCCTTTTGGCCTTGGGGATGACTACCCATCCTGTTCAGGGATGTGTAGTACGAATCCTTATGACTTTGGGAACCAAAGGTGATTAGGGATGTTATTATGTAAGGGCATCGATCTTTTAGGCCTTGGGGATGACTACCCATCCTTGTCAAGGGCGTGTAGTACGAATCCTTACGAATTTTGGGACCAAAGGTGTTTTGGGAGTTTGTGATGATGGATTGTTGGGATTTTTCTTATGAATGGCATTGATCCTTTTAGGCCTTGGGGACGACTACCCATCCTTGTCTAGGGTGTGTAGTATGAATCCTTACGACTTCGAGGATCAAAGGTGTTTTGGGATTTTTTATAGTGGTGAAAACCATTGTTTATTAGGTAGAATTGGATGGGGAAAATCTTGTCCTTTTGTCAATTCTCAGCATTCTTGAACCATTCTCACAGGTGGATGAATAGGCTAACCTTTCACCTATGGTACCCTAGACTGCTTTGTAGGTTTCTCTTGTGTTCACACAACTTGGGAATTTTTTTATGTGTTTTAACTTGTGTAGGGATGTTACCTAACGAGGTGTGATCAAAGTAAAACTATACCTTTGTAAAATCTATCTTAATTTGTACAGTTTTTGGCTAGAAATCTAAAGACAATTGAATGACGAAAACCCTAAATACATTAGGAGACAACTGACTATGCTAAAAATGTGGATGGTGTTATTCTGGATGGATGTGTTTATAAAATGGATTGAATGTGGAAAATTATGAAATTGCCTAGCAATTATAGTCTATGGTGCTTGTGACATGTATGAATAGCAAATATGCGATGTATGTATGCGATGCCTAATGCAGTTTATTATTATTATTATTATTTTGTGTTTTTATTTTTAAGAGTATGCATGGAAGTGAGATGCATTTTTTTGTTATTTTTGATTATCCTTTGTTTTTGTTTGTTTTTGAATATTTGTTTTTGACCAAGTGATTGTGGGAACCCTTGGAGCTTTTGGTTTGACCAAAGGGTTTATGGATACCTTTGGGGAATTTTAGGTTGACCAAGCGATTGCGGGAATACTTGGAGCGTTTGGTTTGACCAAGCGATTATGAGAATCCTTGGAGATTTTGGTTTGACCAAAGGGTTTATGGACACCTTTGGGGCATTTTTGGGGTTGACCAAGCGATTATGGGAATCCTTGAAGCTTTTGGTTTGACCAAAGGGATTATGGTTACCTTTGGAGCATTATAGGGTTTGACTAAGTGATTATGGAAATCCTTGGAGCTTTTGGTTTGACCAAAGGGTTTATGGACACCTTTGGGGCGTTTTTGGGGTTGACCAAGCGATTATAGGAATCCTTAGAGATTTTTGGTTGGGCTATGGCTCTCTTAAATATAGAATGGCCTCAAATGACTGATGTTCAAGGGTTCTAGTTCCTTGATTCCATCAAGAGAGGTCAATCGGTATGTCCCAGGTCCTATTTTATTGTTAATTACATAAGGACCTAACCAGTTTGTTGTGAACTTGTCCCTTAAATGGGGCGGCAAGTTAGAATTTTGCTGGTTCTCTTTTAAGACCAAGTCACCAACCTGAAAGTCCCTCAGGTGAACTTTCATGTTGTATGCTTTCTTAAGTCACTCTTGATAGATACGTAAATGCTCAAGAGATTTGATGTGTCGTTCATCGAGCAACATAAGCTGGTCTAACCGCGCCTGTCACATAGTGTCATCATCAATGAACTCTTGCATTGATATGCACAGGGATGGTATTTCCAACTCGAGAGGCATGACTGCCTCGGAGCTATACACCAGCGAAAATGAAGTTGCCCCAGTGGGCATCCGAATGCTAGTGCGATAAGCCCAAAGAGCAAGTGGGATTTGAATGTGCCAATCCTTATGACTATTTGTGCCCATATTTTTTAGGATGGCAACTAGCATTTTGGTCGATGCCTCTGCTTGCCCATTTGCCTGCAAATAATAGGGTGTTGAAAAACTATGCTAAATTTTGTAATTTGTTGTCAAAGCACGCACATCTTTGTTCTTGAATGACGTCCCATTATCCGAGATGATATTGGATGGAATACCAAAATGACATATGATGTTATGCAAAATAAACTCCGCAATGTGGGGTCCAGTCATAGAGGTTATCGAAATTGCTTCCACCCACTTGGTGAAGTACTCTATGGCCATTATGATAAACGTGTGACGACTCGACGATGCAGGGGAGATCTTTTCAATTAGATCTAAGCCCCACTACAAAAATGGCCAAGATGATTGGATCGGTTGCAAGGCTTGAGAAGGTACGTGTGTCAAATTGGCATGGTGTTGACACTTCATGCACTTATTTACATACACGCAACAATCTTGCTCTAAATATGGCCAATAATAACCCATGTGGATAATGTGTTTTGCAATGGCCATACCACTGAAGTGGCCACTACATGTACCATCATGTGCTTGGGTGATCGCCCAAGTGGACTCTTGCTGGTCCAAGCAATAGAGGAGGATTCCTTCGTAGCTCCGATGGTACAAAATGTCTCCTAGAAAGACATGTTTTGCCGCTTTCTATTTGAATGATATTTTTGCGACATGCGTCAATCCAAGTGGGAGGTTACCTAGCTTGAGGTAGTCTCTTATGGGTGTGTACCAATATTGATGATCAGAAACCTAGATGGTATGAACTGCCAATCCCTCTTGAAGTTCATTCCTAGCAAAAGCTGAGTGGGAACGGACCTGTAAGAATAGCATGGTGTTACTATTAAGAGGGTTCGAGGAGAACAAGGACCCCTAGTTGGCATGATTTAGACTATCATGGATTCAAGAGAACTTATCCTGAGATGGTTCAATTGGATCAGGTGGATTCCTGGCATTAGATCAGAGCTTGGACGCTCCATCATGGATTGTGATAGTTTTTTGATTTGAATGGTTGTCATCTCACCGTAAGGGTCTTGCAGGATTAGTGACCCCAAGGAGGCCATAGTGTCCGCAAAACAATTTGATGATCGAGGGATTGCCTTGATGTATTACCATTCAATATTTTCTAGGAATTTGCCCACAAGGGCTTTGTAGGCATGTATAACTGGGCATTTGCATTGGAATACCCCTTTTACTTTATTGACAATTAACAGTGAATCACAAAAGATGTTCAAGCGTTTGATGTTCATGGTGATTGTTGTCTGAAGACCTATGATCAAGGCTTCATATTCGACATTATTATTGGTGCATGAGAAATCTAGTTTAAATGATAGAGGCATTGGAGCCCCTTGTGGTGTGAAGAATACAATTCTTGCACCACCTCCTTGATCACATTTAGAACCATCGAAGAATAAAGTTATGTCAGCCTATGACTCAGGTACATCAGAATCTGGCAATTTTGAGACATGGAAGACCCCATCATCGGGTAGCTCTATGGTCAGAGGCTGATCATCTTCGAGAGGAGCCTCTGCTAGTTGATCGACGATGACTTGACCTTTGATGGAATTCTTTCCAATGAATTCGATGTCAAACTTTGTCAACAACATGATCCATTTCACCGTGTGGCTACTATGATAAGTATGACTCATCATGTACCGCAATGGATTCTCCTTAGACACAACATACGTTGTGTTGCTTAGCATGTAATGGCATAGCTTTTTGGTAGCAAACACCATTGCCAAGCATAGCTTCTCAATGTATGCATAGTTAAGTTCATAACTGACCAGGGTGCGGCTAAGATAGTAAGTAGCCTGTTCTTTGTGTAATTTATTTTTTTGGGCTAGCATGGCGCCCAATGCCACCTCAGTAGCTGAGATGTATAAGTAGAACGACACTCCTAGTCTAGGTGGTGACAATACTAGTGGCGAAGCCAAGTATTGTTTGATGTCGTCGAAGGTAGACTGGCACTCGTCATCCCAGTGACATGCTACCCCCTTGTGCAATAATTTATTCATGGGTCGACACTTGTCAGATAGCTACGATATGAAGTGCTTTATTGATGCGACCTTTCTCTGCAAGCTTTTGAGCTGCTTGATGGTAGTTGGGGGTAGCATTTCAAGGATTGCCTTGACTTTATGTGGATCCACCTCGATGCCTCATTTTGAGACTATGAAACCCAAGATTTTTCCAGATGTGACACCAAATACGCACTTCTTAGGGTTTAGTCTGACTTTGTGTTCGATGAGGTGATCGAGGATCTTGCTTAAGTCATCAAGATGTTCTGGGCGCAAAAGAGATTTGGCCAAAAAATCATCCATGTAATCTTCCAAAGTTTTATGCATGTGATCATGGAAGATGTATCTCATGGCACGTTGGTAGGTGGTGCCAGCATTTTTAAGGCCAAAGGGCATGACCTTATAACAAAATGTCCCCCAAGGCATTGTGAATTCCATTTTTAATTGGTCCTCGGGATTGATACGAATCTGATTATATCCCGAGAAACCATCCATGAGGGATAGCATTTCGTGGCCCACTGTAGCGTCTACCAATGCATCGATGCTAGGCAAGGAGAAATCATCCTTAGGACTCACTTTGTTTAGATCTTGAAAATCGATGCATATGTGAATCCTCCCGTCGGGTTTCTTGATGGGTACCATGTTGGACAACCATGGTGGATAATCCACGTAGATGACAAACTGTGCATCCAACAAATTTTGTAGCTCATATTTGACCATTAAGGCTACTGTTATGTGCATCTTATGTAGTTTTTTCTTGAATGGCTTGATTGTCAAATCAAGTGTTAGATTATGCGTGACTAGCTGCAGGTCTAGCCCTGACATGTCTTTGTAGGACCATGCAAAAACCTCCTTCTCTTTGATAAGGGTAATGTAATCGGCTTGCTCTTCGGGGGATAGACTTACCCCCAGCTTGATGATTTATGGATTCATTGGATCAAAGCTGATGTCTAAGTTAGTCATCTCCTTGACTGACATGTGGGACCCATCCTCCAACTAGTGTGGAGTTGGGATCAAGTGGATATCATTCGTTGAATTCAGATCTACGTTAGGAACTTTGAGTCCCTCTTCAGCATGGAATATATCCTGAGTTGGTCCTGGTGTGAAATGAAATATCTCATCGCAAGGCCAATACTCTGATGGGGATGGTGGTGAATTAACATGATCCCAGTCTATGGCATCTAGGTCTAGATACAATGACCATGTTGGATCGGTTGGATTGTGGATGGGGGCGGTTAAGTCAATGGAGATCATGTTGATGAAATGATTTTGGTCTCCATTATCATGGGGGTGGTGACTCGGACTTCCTTGATGATTTTTGTGCTTCGGATCTGGCTCTGGGGGTATTGGCACAAATGGATCAGCCTTATGTGTGGATAAAATGACAGGGTTTACCCTTGGCACTGATAACTCTATAGGGTCTCTAGGCGGAAGATGCTCTTTGTATGCCAAAAGTGGTGGATGCAACACTTGGTCCAACTGTTTTGGGTTTAAGTGCCACCTATGCCTTGGCCCCATGTTTAGCAGTTCAAACATGTTGTCAATGTTCATGGGGTATTGCTGCTGTTGCATATGATTGAGATATGCCATTTCAATTTTGTCTTCATAATCGATGTCGAAGATCCATAGGCCTTCATTGGCTTCGACAACTATTTGTGACATGTGAGGCTTGTCCTGCTCGAGCAAATTGATCTGGTCCCATAGGGGTTGTTCCGCTCTTTGCAGGGGGACCTAATTTTCTTGAGGTGGCACTTGCTCGATTGGAGCATCCAAAGGGAACATTGCCAAGAGGCTTTCTTGATAGTCATCCATGGGGGTTACTTGTGAGTGATTACTATCAGACTCAAAAGGGTCCCATGGTGCTACGTCATACTCTGAATCATCTTCCAAAGATCCTTCCTGACCTTGTCTATATCCCTCTTGTAAGTGAGTTCTCAAACTTTCTCCTTTCTCGATCGAAGAGAAGGGGTCGCTAAGGTCAACAAGGTTGGTTGTCAACAATGGGAGATAATCCCCCAATGTATATGTTGTGTTAGGATTGGCATATGGATCTAATGCCAACCCATCCTTGTTGCCTATCCCTAGGCCTTGCATGTTCTCTACTAATATGTCAAGAAGTAAAGGGTGGTTGAACCCCACTCCTGATTTGTCATATGGCATTTGATATCTTGGTTGACAAAGAACGCGCACTCCTTGTTCATATCTGCCCAACCCATATCCATGCCAATTACATTGGCCAAGATATCTCAAAGTGAATTTTGGGTTGGAAAAATAGTTGATGTCCTCAGAAAAGGGCTCTTAATCTTCTTCTTCTTGCATGTAAGGTTCAATGCCATTATCGAGGCCCCCATATACAAAGTTTGTCTAATTTTGTGGGTATCCTAGAGGAAAAATAGTGTCGATGGGGAGGCGAGGTCTCCCTATGTCCTACATGGACTCAAGTGTGGGTGTTGCTACAATGTTCCACACCAGGTACAACCCCAGGCCCATATTGGCCATATCAACGGTGATCGTTGGTAGTTGAGGGGGAGGAAATGGGAGTTCTTCCTAAGTCCACTCCATGTCTGGTGAACTAGGCGTCTTGAATTCCATTCGGCTAGGCATCTCCTTGGTAGATATGGTTGAGACTGATGGTGGTGCCTCTTCCAAGGGTTTCTTCCCATTGTCATTCGGTGTGGCCACCATAGGTGGCATCGTTGGTGAAGGACCAGACGATGAAGATGGACCCGACTAGGGATTTGATGGACTTAACAACGGGGATGTATGTGAAATTAGACCTTGTTTAGATGGATTCAACTAAAAATCCAAATGTGTCCATGGAAGGGTCGATTGCGGCATTAGCTACATCGCATTGCAATATTTGAAGGGTTCTAAGTCTGTCGGGACTACATGCACTTTCCCTTCGAATGTGTACTTTAGGCATTGATGAGCTATCGAAGGGACACACTTCATGTCCCTGATCCAAGGTCGGCCCAACAAGATATTATAGGCCATCTCACCTTCCAAGATGTGGCACAATGTAGGAATAGTATTTTGTCCCACCTGGATGGGCAGGACAATTGTGCCAACTGTCGAGCATATCGCATCATTGAATGCTCGCAGAGTATAGGTGGAGGCCACAATGTGAGATGCTGGCAACTTGAGGTGTTTCAAAGCCGATATTGTGATTATATTGCTGGACGAGCTAGTGTCCACCAACACCCTTTTAAATAGAATCCTGTTGACTTGCATAATGACGTGCAGGTGTGGATCCACCATATCACCAGTTACTGACTTTAGCTCATCCTCTCTAAAGGTGATGACTGGCTCGGTGTATCGTTTGACATGTCCCACAAAGTTATTGAAAGAGTTTGCTTTGTGGTGCTGTAGCTTGATGGCTTTTAGTATCTCCATTAGAGCCTCTTGATGGGGTGATGATTGTTGTATGAGCTCATAAGTGGAGAGCCTAGCCGACGTGGTCGTCAAAATTTGGGTAAGTTTGGTACAAATCGTGGCCACTGGTCTAGGCAGGGGAGGTTGTGTAGGGTTTTTTTGAGGTTGTGACGTTGATGGAACCTCTCCTATAACCACCGCAGGGGCAGCTGTGCTTTGGTACCTCTTGTTTCGAGTCACTATGCTTATCATCCCTACATATCCCTACATGGGGTAGTTCTGTGTCACCTCATTGACTTCAAGGGATTTTTTCTACACATCATGGGCAGGCAGGGGGTCTTTGAAGACCCCCATCTATTGGTTGTTTGGTGCCATGGGATTATCCACCACTAGCATCTTGTTGTCTATTAGGTCTTGTACTAAGCTCTTGAAATTACAACATGCATAAAGGTCATGTCCTTTCTACCGATGAAATCTATAGTACAAGTCTTCCCTATAGCCCTTAGGTTTTGGCACGTTGGGGTCTATGGGTCGACTCTTTGGAAGGTTTATCAAGTTTACTACAAAAAAATGGTTGAACAAGGAGTCTTTGGACTCTATGAAGGGTGTGAATTGTCGCCTAGGGTGACGCTGTTGATTTTGATCTTGCATATGATTTTCATTTTCATAGATGTCAAGAGTAATTGCTTGATAATTAGGCTTTGGGGGCTATATTGCTTGTGCAGGCTTAGGTATGTTTATAACAACTTGATTGACCATGGTGGATTTCGGTTGCGTTGACCCAATTTTGGTATTTTTAGGCCACTCTTTCTTCTGTGGCTTGGAAATATCGCCATCTTGTATCTTGATCTCCTCAATGATTTTGGCTTGCACCAGGGCTTCCTCGAGAGTGGCATATTGCTGAAGCTACAATAGCACAGAGATCAACCTCAAACAACTCTTTGAGAACATTTGGGTTAGGTCAGCCATGGGAGGTAGGTAGGGCAACTTTGAAAGAAACATCCTCCATCGATTTCCATAAGCTTCCATGGTCTCTTCCTCATACTACCTGAGGCTAGCTAGGTTGCTTAATGATGCCTTCTTCTTGGTGTTGAAGGTGAAGCGTTTGAGGAACACGTCCACTAGCTGATCCAAGTTATTGATGCTATGCTTTGGCAACTGAGTGAACCAATCCGAGGTAGGGCCTACGAATGTGGTTATAAATATTCTTAGTAGCAAAGCATGATTGTCTTGAATGCCAAAGCATTGGCTCAGGAATCTAGTCATGTGCTCTTGGGCATCCTCCTCCCCTATAAATATTACCAACTGAGGTAGCTTAAAGTGTTCAGGGTATGGGGGTGTCGAAATTGAAGGATGCATAGGGTGACTACGAATCTGGTGTAAAGTGGGCTTTTGGGGCCCAGAAGTCTTGGTCTCCATAGACTCTAAGCGCTCTAGCAGTGCTTTATATGCATTGGAAGATTTTGTCTCTTCCTCCTTGGTTTGTTCCCACTACGGGTTGCGGGGAACTTGAGGCCTATGGATGGGTGGCCGAATAGCACCCCCTCTACCTTGGTACGGCGTTTCAGGCCGCTATTCTTCTTGCTCATACTCCTCATAGGCTTCTTGAGGAGTTTCGAGGTGAGACCTATAAACATGGGTGGGTTCCCATGGAGGGTGCCCATCATTGTTTCTGGGAGTGGCCTCCTGCTCAGGTCTAGGAGGTCTTGGAGGCAATACTTGGTAAGGTCATGGAGACCTATCTCACACCAAGGGGTTGTGCCTATCATACAACTCTACCATCTACATGCGAGGGGCTGGAACCCTCTCAGGCACAGTGTTATGGAGTAGATCATTTGTTTGACGCCAAATGCGCTCTTTGCTAAGGTGATACAGGTGCTCCAACTGTTGTTGGTCTTGCTCAAGCTGCGTGATTTGCACTTGGTAGGCAGCATTTCTAGAAAATGCTAGGTCTATTTGTTCCATTGTCTTGAGTCTAGGAGGCCTAGATGCCTCTCCTACATATTTATCTCGATCGTGATGATCCGAGATCTCTATAGATAACTTTCCTCTATCGAGGTTGGCGACATTCACCCGAGGCTCTAGTCTCAGTAGGTGATCCTGATAGATAGCAGGTGCGAAGGCACATTGCTCCCATGTTATGTATTGCTCTTGAGGAGTGCAATGGTCTTCCTCGTGTTCCATTTCATATATGTGAAAGGGGCAGGTAGAGTTGGCTCGCCTTGTTTGAAGGGCCTTGTGCTATGGATTTGGCCTATTATTTTTGACAGTAATAAGGGGTAGAGGAGGGATGATGTAATCATGTGGCCCCTCCTTATGGACCCTATGTTGTTCTAGCACTTCATCGCACGGTGGCCACTCATAACGAGCATCCAAGGGAGCCTTCCCGCCTAGGTTAAGTGCTACGTGTAAGGACTCCTCCTGGAAGGGTCTATGCTGAATGGGAGTACCCCTCGAAGGGGTGCCTTTATAATCCTGTTTCATAATGGTATGAAGTGGACTATTTTGTGGGTCAGGCCACCAATGTGGTATGACCAAGTCCTTGGGGCTATACCGGAGGTGACTTGTGCCTCCTTGTACACTTTTCATAGCCTCTGCCTATGATTGGGCTTGGCTACGGGTGTACACCATGGTGGTGTCTCTCTACAAGCTATGTAGGTTTTTATCTTCTTTATGATTTTTATTCTACACTAAACAAAAGGAACCACACAATCAAAGAAGTGATTATCTCATTTATAGATTAAAGGTGTGCCCTACATCTGGTTTAGTGTGTTTTGATTTTTGTTTTGACATCTTTGTAAAGAACATGTTGTTGTACATGCAATATGATGGCTCTTATGTCTCCCAAATGGTCGCCCCTTCAATATACCACTGCCAGGCCTTTATACCGAACCTCTCAATATACCCACCCTTACATGAGGGAAACTATTGATACACGAGAGCAGAACAGTATGTGGAACATAGGCGGTACAGAAGGGGGATCGCCCTGTTTTTGACACCTACCATAGAAGACTTATCCTCATGCATTGGGAATCACCCCAGCTACACTTGGTTAGCTTTCATCAGGATTTACGTCTAGAAACAGTAGTGATCGAGGTTATGTATGCAAAAATTCAAGCCAAGGTGGTGATAAAATCCACCGTTGGTCTTGATCAAGGGTTAGGCTTTTACAAACAACTCCTTGGTGTTTAAATTACCACATGGTGTGTGGGGTTCTTTTTATTTGTGCAAAGAAAGAAAAACATGCAGTAAAACTCTCCTATGCAAGCAAAGAAACAGGAAATGACAGAGATAGAAAACAAAGATGACAAGGGATGCTCAGAACCCCTACCTCTTCTCTGTCCAAATCGGATGCCTCTGAGTTTTTGCTCTGAAACTACACATAGAGCTAATCATCCCAGGGTGGGATGAATATTAGAACTATATTTGTCATAGGGTGGGATGGATGCCCATTCATCCCAGGGTGACACGAATTCAAGCTTCCTACTCATCATAGGCTGGAATGAGCAGCAGTCCAGTGCTTGAAATATTGACACCTTCAAGAAAAAACACACAAATTTTGATCAAAAATTTGATCTCAAAATCATGGGACAGTGTCCCACCGTGATTGCCACTGAAATCACGAGGATACAGAAGCAAACAAAATGGAAATGTAACGCTAAGTCCAAAGTGCATGAGAATGCATGAAAAGAGGGAAAACAAACAAATCTGAAATGAGATTTAAAGAAAATATAAAAGTGCAGCCCTTTATTTTATTAATTTTCTCAAGATCGGGTTACAATACGTCTCCTCCATTTTTAGGGGCTAGAAGCGTCAGACCTAGTTTTGTTACACCATAGATGACACATTCCCCTTGGGGATATTCCATGTGCCCACATTAAAAATGGGTGGACCAAACGTCGTCGCTGCTTGCGTGAATGCGTCTATAGTTCCTTGCTGCCCCTTCGATGTCAAGATCCTGCGTTCAGAGAAACAGTAAACGATTAGTAGCACCTACGGATGGAAGGAAACATGTGATCCCTAAGGCCTACGGTAATGCATGCATAAAATAATTAAAATGATAACTAAAATGTATCAAAATAAGTTGAGAAATAGATAGAAACAAGAAAACATTACCAAGAACACACTGCAAAAGGAACAGTCAAGAAATCTTCCATAGATTTCTAATCGCTCCGGGGTGGGACGATTATGATTGTCATAAACTGTCAGAAGCTGACCTCCTAAATGTCCCATCCAGGGGCCTCCAAAACACCTGCAAAGTTGGGTTTAGGCAAAATGGGGCATTTTGGAATGACACAGAAGGTCGGATTTTGCAAATTCGACCTCGATCGCCCTATATCCGATGATGCTCCCTGTGTGTTAGCGAAAGC
This sequence comes from Wollemia nobilis, assembly GCA_028583015.1. Classification (NCBI taxonomy): domain Eukaryota; kingdom Viridiplantae; phylum Streptophyta; class Pinopsida; order Araucariales; family Araucariaceae; genus Wollemia; species Wollemia nobilis. Next base: position 514,802 of record JAQPPZ010002533.1, read on the forward strand.
AAGAAATAACAAAATCATAGCCAAAAATCATCAGAATCACATGAAACTTGAATGGCATCATATGTAAATAACCTAAAATCAAATGCAAAAGAAACAGTAGGAAAATATGCCATAGATTTCTAATCGCTCCAGGGTGGGGCGATTAGGACTGCAATGATGTGGGGGGTGCCTGGGGGCAGGACGCCCACCATTTGGGGCTCAGTTTAAGCACTGATCCATTTGGAATGGGTCCAAAACCTCTTATGGAGATGTGTCGATAAATTGGGTGGGGTATTATGGCCAAATATTCAGGTTTTGGGTCCGGATTGCACTTCCAATAATCACCCAATAAATTCCAAAAGAGAGATCAAGGATGTAAGAAGCACAAGCGATGGGGGAGGATGTAATTTGGCAGCACTCTTTGCTCCAAATGATCCTACTCTATTTTTTTTTGGGGTGAGAAGACTCACCATTTTATATACCTAAGGGTCTTTGTGAATGAGCATGCAGAGGCGCCACTTGGCCATCATGCCTTGCTAGGGGGAAGAAGATTCCTCCCTGATTAAGGGATCCATGACTGCCTCTATGACTACCTCTTTGAGCTCAAAAATGCTCACTCACACTCCCATGCATTGAAGGTGGAGTTGAGTGGCGGAGCTGAGCTACCATTTGTCAAGGTTTGACCTTTTACCCGTCGAACCTGCTATTCGCCCCACCCTGGAGCGAATGCTGCTAATCGTCCCGGGGTGGGACAAATACCAGTTTGTAATCATCCTAGGGTGGAACGAATATGGATTAGAGTGCCTGAAAGGTTCCAAATTGACCTCTGACCTTCCAAAACTACTGTGAAAGTGTTTAGGACCATTGTTTAACCTCTAGTGGCTGCCCTAGGTGCTGTGTATGTCAATTCGATTAGTGCTTATCGTTACATAATAGGATTGGTGTTGTTTTGGTATCTACACTACGACTTGTCGGAAAAGGACAATAGGCTTTGATTCCACATATTTGAATGATGATAATATAAATCATACTACAAATGAAAATACAAATTTTGGCAGCAATCCTTCATAAAACTCATCACCGGTTGCAAGAATGAGGTCAATTTCTTCCTTGATGAAAACTCCAACAAAGACTAGGAGTTTACAAGAAATTTATGATGTGACTAACAATTAAGAAGAAGATGAAGAACATTCAAATTATGCTTTATTTATTGAATGTGATCCTATTTCATTTGAAGATGCAATTGCTGATAAGAAATGGGTAAAAGCAATGAATGATGAAATAGATGCCATTGAAAGAAATCAAACTTGGGAACTTGTTGATCTTCCAGCAGGTAAGAAAACAATAGGAGTGAAATGGGTGTACAAAACCAAATTTAATGCTCAAGGTGATGTTGAAAAACATAAAGCTAGGCTGGTTGCAAAAGGTTACAAATAAAAATCAGGTATTGATTATCATGATGTCTATGCACCTATAGCTAGGCTTGACATAGTAAGAATGATATTAGCTTTGGCAACCCAAAAAGGATGGCAAGTATATCAAATGGATGTTAAATCTGCTTTTCTTAATGGAGTACTAGAAGAAGAAGTTTACATTGATCAACCACCTGGTTATGAGATGAAAGGGCAAGAAGGTAAAGTATACAAACTCAAGAAGGCCTTGTATGGACTAAAACAAGCACCAAGGGCATGGTATAGTAGGATTGACTCCTATTTTCTAGAAAATGGCTTCACAAAATGTCCCTATGAACACACCTTATATATCAAAAACAATGAAAAAGGAGAAATGATTATTATTTGTTTATATGTAGATGATTTGCTTTATACTGGCAATTGCAAAGTGTTGTTTGATGAATTTAGAACTGCAATGAAAACATAATTTGAAATGACTGATATGGGCTTAATGAAGTACTTCCTTGGAATTGAAGTTAAGCAATCAACAATTGGTATCTTCATTTCACAAAGCAAATTTGCAAGGGATATTTTGAAAATATTTGGCATGGAAAATAGCAAACCAGCTAGTACCCTAGTTGCTACAAATCTAAAATTGAGTAAGAAGGATAGCAGCAGAAAAGTAGATTCAACTTTCTACAAGAGATTAGTTGGCAGCCTTATGTATTTAACAGCCACTAGACCGGACATTACATATGCAGTAAGTTTGATTAGTAGATTCATGGAAACTCCAAAACATACTCACTTGCAAGCAGGAAAAAGGATACTAAGGTATGTCAATGGAACCAAAGACCATGGAATATTTTATGCAATTGGAAAACAACCCATTATTGTTGGATATACTAATAGTGATTGGGGTGGTAGTATTGATGATCGAAAGAGCACTTTTGGCTACATTTTTCATCTTGGATCAGGAGCAATTTCTTGGTAATACAAGAAATAACCTATTGTTGCACTCTCTACTGCTGAAGCAGAGTATGTTGCTTCCACATCAACTACTTGTCAAGCAATTTGGTTGAGAAGAATATTAGGAGAGTTGAATCATAAACAAAAAGAGGTAACTCAAATATTTTGTGACAACAATTCAGCTATTGCATTATCCAAGAATCCAGTATTCCACGGGAGAAGCAAGCACATTGACCTCCGATATCACTTCATAAGAGAGATGGTTAAAAATAATGAAATTGAACTCTTGTTTTGCAGGTCTCAAAATCAGGTTGCAGATATTTTTACAAAGCCTTTGAAAGCGGAAGATTTCAAGAAGTTCACAACAATGTTAGGTGTAAACAATTTTGAGAAATTTAGCTTAAGGGAGGATGTTGGAGATTAATCTAAATTTCTTTATTGTATTTATTATCTTTTCACAGTTTTTTATGAACCCAATTTTGTACCGCTAGTTGTACGCATAAGTAGATAGGTAAATTAATGCATTCCTATCTTCTCTATACAGATGAAGATAGAACCATTCGATAAGCTTCTCTCCACAAAGATATAACTACTCCCTCTCTCTCTCGAAGCTTCTATTTTTTGAATGTAGAAAATACTCCATGTATGTATTTTGCAGTATTGTTGAAATAATATATATAAAATAGGGGTTTATTTAAAAACAAGTAGAATCAGCTATTTTGTATCTCATTTTCCCTATTCTTGCTCTCTTTTTGTTCTGTCCTCTGCCTATTTTTGCTATTGATTTATCCTACAGGGTCTTGACATCTGGAAGCTTCAAACCTATTGCAGTGTTGAGCCATAACAAACTGGTTCAAGGCCTCTTATACGTCACCTCTCACTTTACTGCAAAGGGCTTGCCAAGGCATGGAGAAGTAAATCAAGAGGGAATTGCCTATTACAACAATCTCATGAATGAGCTCATCAATAATGGTATGACCCAGAATTATCACTCGTAGTGTCATTGGCATTCGATTAGCATTATTTAGAAATTATATAATATTTCGTGTGCTAAAGGCTTTACAGGATATAATGTAAATAGGTAAATGCAAATGTATGGATGGTGATGGTGAATGCTAATTAGTAATTAGTAATGAAACTCTACAGGCATAAATATTTTCATGATGATGTATCACTGGGACATGTCGCAAGCTCTGAAGGATGAGTATGGAGGATTTCACAATGTCAGAGTCATGTAAGATGAACAGAATCCTCTCATAGCTCATATTTATTAATTCTTCAACTCCAATCATTGAAATCTAATATTTTTTATGGACACATGGACAAGGAGGATTTTAAGGCCTTTGCAAACGTGTGCTTTTCAACATTTTGGGACCGTGTCAAGTCGTGGCTAACCATAAACGAATTGCTCTACCACTCAATGTATGGTTATGATAAAGGAATCCATGCTCCAGGTCATTGTTCACCTCCATTTGGGAAATTCTCGATAGGAAATTCTTCAACAGAGCCTTATATTGTAGCCCATAATTTTCTCCTTACGCATATTGCTGCCGTCAAATTGTACATATCCACATATCAGGTACTGTAGGTAAATAGAAATTTCAGCTGGAACAAGAAACTAACCTTTGTTCGTATACAAGAAAAAAATATATTAAATGGGTGGCTACTGCAACTACAATTGTAGGCGAAGGAAAAGGGTTCCATAGGCATAGCTCTTGTGGAAACGTGGATGGAACCCTTCAACTCAAAATTTTTGGATGCCCACAGAGCGATCGAATTCATAATGGGATGGTATAACTACGTGTCTATTTATTTGTAAATGCTTTATTATTATGCAAAATTTGAACCTCTAGAATAATAGTACCATCATCGTTATTATTGATCTCTGAGGTTTTTGGATCCATTGACCAAAGGGGAGTACCCCAAGATCATGAGAGACTTAGTGGGAGTACGGTTGCCACACTTCACCCGACAATAGGAACAAGATCTGAAAGGCTCATTTGAATTTATTAGATATAACTACTATACCTCAAAATTTTCTAGAGACAATCCCATCCCACCAGATCCTTTTAACTCTGACTTCTTTCTTGATGCCCGTGCTAATGAATCACGGGTTTTCACACATAAAAATTAAACAAGTTAAAATTTAACTTTATATAATGTATATCTTTGTTGATGTTAACTTTACTAACTTTTTTGTATGTTGTTCCTTCAGAGGAGTTCAACGAAGTTATCATTGGAGAATCGGTAAGCCCGGTGATTCACACGTTGATCGTTGGTTGTGATGGATAGTTGATATTTGTTGAAAGCAAAATTCAAATGTAACGTTTGCTTTGATTTGCATTACATTGTAGGAAGGGCTTGATCGATTCACGTCTTATCCCATCGGATTAGAGAAAGTAGTAAGTATACAAAGATTCGATACAAAAACCCCCCTATCTACACAATAGAGACGGGTAAGCAACACAACACGCATACACATACAATGTCACAGCTACAGTTGTAGTTGTAGAGTTATATAATTTAAATTTGAATTTAAATTTAAACAAGATATGTTGGTTTTGACAATGGCACCACCTCGCTTCCACAAGCATTAAACAATCCCAACGCAGTGATGTATCATAGACAACATCTATCCAAAGTCCTTGAATTAATAGGGTGCGTAAGCCTAAACGAAATTTTGAATTTTGATAATTCTTAGTGCTAATGCCCAGTTTTTAATATCAATATTAATATTGATTGTATTAATACAATTTTGAACTTGAAATAAATATCAGGGATGGAGCGGATATTCTAAAGTTTTAATTTTAATTTTTTTATCGTCGTCGGGAGCGAGAGCACAAGGCGAAGGGAGGGCCTGAAGTCAGGCTGCACAGTCGAATTCAGACTATGCTCCTGACTATTGTGCAATCGAGCTATGCTCTTGACTATTGCGCAATCGGGCTATGCAAGTTGAACTTGCGCAGTCGGGTTTCACACGTAGTAATGTGCACAGTCGGGTTGCACATGAAAAATGTGCACAATCAAAATATGCATGAAAGAAAGTGCTAAGTTAGGGAGCGACTGGTCAACTTCCGACTGTGCTGGTCAAAGGCAGCGAAGTCTGACTTCGCTGCGCAGTCGGGTGGACAGCTCTAGACTTAGGCAAAAAATATTTTTGCCTTGCAAACTTTTGCTGTCCGGAGGCTTGCGCGACTATAGCGATGGTTTGCTTGGCTTGGCAAGAACTAAATGGGAAGGAGAGAAACATTGAATATAAATGCAATGTTTCAGATCTGAGCTCAAACTTATAGAACATGAAATAAAATGCTCTGAGGCGATTGTACAGACAACAATAGATTTTGTACCAACAAAGATAACCACAAACCCTACAGATGCCTTAAACAACAAAAAATTTTATTCTTATAATACGAGGGTTACAAAAGTCCTCAAATGAGGAAAAAACTAACATCTACAGACTAAAGCTACAGGATAAACTAAGAGGGAAAACAAATGTTGAGTCTACTACTCGGACATTAAATAGATGAGCTACTCTACTCACTAAAAAAATCTTGTCTGCTACTCTGCGAATGATTATTTTTATCTTGCTTGTTTCTCCAAGTTTCCCCCACTCTCCTATTCTTGTTTGAAGACTTGAACTGCCTTAGCCACGGGGAGAGGAAGATAGAGGTTATCCTCTGACATGTTTTGACAGACCCTAAACTAGGGTTTTTGACTAATCGCTAAATTGACATTAACTTCTATGGTGATAAGATATATTAGATGTCACATCTGTCAGAAGGCACGTGCGATGTCAAGTCAAAATTTTTGTCCAGGATCCTCAAATTTGTGAGCGCAGTCTGGCTTCTCCCAAGTTTGAAGCGCAGTTGGGTGGAGGCATGAAATCTAGATTAATATTTCTAACACCCTCATTTAAACCTAATTTCATGAGTGCTTTGACTCCAAGCTGCTCTCGCAATCTACTAAAGTCTTCCTCCTTCAAAGGCTTCGTGAAAATATCTGCCAACTGCTCCTTGGATCTACAAAACTATAGTTGAATTTCTCCAAACTTCACCAAATCTCTGATGAAGTGATAATGAATATCGATGTGCTTCATCCGGCCATGGAACACGAGATCCTTTGATAGTGCAATGGCCGAATTATTATCACAAAAAATTATTGTCATGCCTTCCGAAGGATAGTTCAGTTCACTTAGAACTCTTCATAGCCAAATTGCCTAGCATGTGGTTGACATGGCAGTGACATATTCTACTTCGACTATGGACAATGCAATGATGGGTTGCTTCTTGGACACCCATGATACTGCCCCTAATTTGATATGGAAAGCATACCCGGAGGTGCTCTTTCGATCGTCGGTGTTGCCAGCCCAGTCACTGTTTGTGAAGCCCACTAGTTCCAACTGGTCCTATTTGGTGTAAAATAGGCCATTTTTCTGCATCTCGTTGACATAGGGCAAGATCCTCTTACCTACTTTCTAGTGCGTGTCCTTTAGATTCTCCATAAAATAGCTGATTAGACTAACTCTGAACATCAGATTTGGCTGAGTTGGAGTCAAATACATCAGACTCCCAACTAGCCTCTTGAACAACATTGGATCTACATTCCTCCCTGAATCCAGCTTGCTCAGCTTCAAACCTATGGCTATAGGTGTGATGGTAGGTTTGTTGTCCTCCATATTGAACCTCTTCAGGACATCCTTTGCATACTTGCCTTAAGAAATGAAGATGCCATCTGTCGATTGGTCAACTTCAATGTTGAGAAAATACTTCATTAGCCCTAAGTTCATCATCTCGAACTCCTTCTTCATGGTTGTTCTGAAATGGGCAAATAGTGTTGTACTATTGCCAGTGTAAATTAAATCATCCATATATAGGTAGACGATTATGAGCCCCCCTACATCATTTGTCTTCATGTACAGGGTGTGCTCATATGGGCATTTTACAAATCCATTTTTCTAAAAATAACTATAAATTCGGTTGTACCAAGCTCGGGACACCTACTTCAAACTGTATAGGGCCTTCTTCAGCTTTAGGACTTTGCCCTCCTAGTCTTCAATTTTGTAACCTGGTGGTTGGTCTATGTAGACCTCCTCCAACACTCTGTTGAAGAAGGCTAACTTGACATCCATCTAGTGCATCTTCTATGTACAGGGTGTGCTCATATGGGCATTTTACAAACCCATTTTTCTAAAAATAAATATCAATTCGGCTATACCAAGCTTGGGGCACCTACTTCAAACTATATAGGGCCTTCTTCAGATTCAATAATTTGCCCTCCTAGCCTTCAATTTCGTAACCTGGTGGTTGGTCTATGTAGACCTCCTCCTCCAACACTCCGTTGAGGAAGGATGACTTGACATCCATCTGGTACATCTTCTAACCCTATTAGGATGCCAATGCTAGGATCATCCTGATTGTATCAATTTGAGCTATAGGTGCATAAAAATCATGGTAATCGATGCCTGACTTCTGCTTGTAACCCTTCACCACCAGTCTGGCTTTATGCTTGTCAATGTCTCCTTGGGCATTGAACTTTGTCTTATACACCCACTTGACCCCAATGGTCTTCTTCCCTACTAGAAGATCTATTAGTTGCCATGTATCATTATTTTCAATGGCTTTAATCTCCTCGTCCATCACCTACACCCACTTTTGATTCTAAATTGCGTCTTCGAACTCTATTGGATCAACTTCAATAAAGAATGCAAATTCAGAGTATTTTTCATCTACATGGGTTTGGGTTACCTCGTAGATTTCTTGCAAGCTCCTCATCTTTGCTGGTGTCACCAGGTTCTAGATTCTAATTGCACATGGAGGCGATCGAGATGGAGTGGTTGTGCTACTGCTGGCATCGCTGCTGCTGCTGGAGGTTGCAAGTGGTTGCACACTTCCTTCTTCCAAGTCAACAGACTCTACTACTGCTAGCTCTGACTGGCCAGTCTCTGACTTCTAGTTCCAGGCTTCATATTCAAGAAACTTCACATCACGAATGATGATGAGCTTCTTTGTCATAGGGTTATACAGCCTATATGCCTTCGTCTACTCACTGTACCCTATGAAAATGCACTTATCAACTCTATCATCCAACTTCTACCGCTTCTCTTTTAGAACATGTGCATATGTAATGCACCCGAACACACGCAAGTGAGCCACACTTGGCTTCACACCGCTTTAGGCCTCCTGAGGGATTTTTTCCTTCACACTTTTTGTGGGACATCTGTTCAGCAGGTAGACTGCACATGTTACAGCCTCTGTCCAAAATTCATGCGACAATCCCTTCGCCTTCATCATGCTTCGTGCCATCTCCATGATGGTCCGGTTCTTCCTCTTAGCTATGCCATTCTGTTGTGGAATGTATCTAGAAGTGAAATACCTTTGAATTTTATGCTGCTTGTAGTAGTTATGTAATTTTTTGGAGATGTATTCACCTCCACCATATGTCCTAATAGTCTAGATCCGATATCCGCTTTATTTCTCCACCAGAGCCTTGAATTCTTTAAATCTAGCAAATGCTTCTAAATTTAGCTTGATGGAATAGATCCAAGTCTTTCGATTGAAGTCATCTATGAACGTTAAGAAGTATTTGTTGTCGACAAATGTGCTGGTCTGCATTGGATCGCAAATGTCTAAGTGCACCAGCTCTAGTGGTTGTGATGCTCTCTAAGACTAATCGAAAGGGAACGAATCCCTATGTTGTTTGTCAACTAAGCAACCCTCACAAACTTGATTTTGCTACTCTATCAGGGGTAAACCCTTCACCATCTACTTATTGTGCAGTTGATTCAGACCACTAAAGTTTAGGTGACCAAATATGAGATGCCATAGCCAGGTAGCATCTTTCACAACTGCACCCAGAGACATCAATGATTTGTTCTAAATCTATAGTGAAAACATTTTATTCTTCATCATGGACACTATAGCAATCTGCCCATGCGACTTGTCTCTAATGGTGCAAGCTCCGTATTTGAACTAGATCGTATGTCCCTTCTGCACGAGTTGTCCAATGCTTAGTAGGTTGTGCTTCAGGCCAGGCACATAGTAGACATCACAAATTTGCTTTCATTCATCATGCCTGGTGTAGATGAGGATCTTTCCTTTCCCCATTATGAGAACCTTGTTGTTGTTCCCCATATTCACCTCAGACTAGACTGTTTCATCTAGTTGGGAGAACATCTTCTTATTCCCGATCATGTGGTTGCTGCACCCGCTGTCTAAATATCAAACATTCTTCTGGCACTCCTCAATGTTGCAAGTCAACAACACGTTTCCTCCTATCGCATTTTTGGTTTCACCTATGTAATGGGCTTGCTATTGGTTCTCCTTGGCCATTCATTTTTTGCATTGTGAGATGTAATGGCCAAACTTCTTGCAAAAATACCATTGGACCTTTGAAATGTCCTTCTGAGCAAATCCACCTTGCTAATTTTTTGAGCTGCCTCTTCCATCTTGCTAATGGAAATTATAGTTGGTCTCTCATTCGCTAGGGTTTGACCGTCCTCCTTACTTGTTGCCTTTCCCATGCCTGCCTCTACCTCTTGCTCTATGAGAACTAGAGGTGCCATGGTGGGAATATTGTCTACCACTGTCTCGAAATGAGACCTGAGCCTTGAAAGCTTACTCTAGAGAGGCTTAAGACAAATGGCATAGCCTCTGTTCATGTGTCTACAATGAACCCATGAGCTCATATATTGAGAGAGTTGTCAAATCCCTCGACTCTTTGATTGCTATCATAATCAAGTCAAACTTGGAAGGCAGACTTCTGAGAATTTTCTCCATGATTATTTGGCTCTGCATGATTTCTCTGTTCAATCACATATGGTTTATAATGTCTATCATCTGGGTGAAGAAATCATTCATGGACTCGGACTCACTCATCTGTAGATTTTCAAACTCCCTCCTTAGCATCTATAGCTTCACCAACTTTACCTTATTGGTGCCCTTGTACGAGCTGACAAAAATCTCCCAGGCCTGCTTCACCTTGGTGGCTGATGCAATCTACAAAAATATGGACTCCTCGACCACTTGCATGTTGTATAAGAGGGCCTTCTAGTCCTTCTTCGTGTTCTCTTTCAATAGGTCCTTGTCTGCTTGAGAAAGGGCGACTAGTGCTGCTGGATCTACCGATTATGGGTAGCTATTCTCGACTAACTCCCATAGCTCTTGAGATCCGAATAGGATATTCATCTGGATGCTCTAGTAATAATACTTCTTCCCATTGAAGTGTGGGATCTACAACTACAATTTCTTGCTCCTAGAAGCCATTTTTCTTTGGTCTTCGCATCAAGGTATTAGTGGCTCTAATACCAATTTGAAGTTTTAATTTTTTGTTTTTTATTGTCGTTGGGAGTGGGAGTGCAAGGTGAAGGGAGGGATTGAAGTTGGGATACGCATCTGAAGTCAGAATATGCTCCCAAATATTACACAATCGGGCTGTGCTCCCGACTATTACAGAATTGAGTTGCGCAAGTAGAACTTGCGTAGTCAGGTTTTGCACGCAATAATGTGCGTAGTCGGGTTGCGCACAAAAAATATGTGCAATTAGACTGTGCACATAAGAAAGTGCTAAGTAAATAAGTGACTGGTCAATGCTAAACTGCACTGGTCAACGGCAACAAAGTCTAACTTCACTGCGCAGTTGGGTGGACAGCTCTAGACTTAGGCAAAAAAATTTTTTTGCCTTGCAAACTTTTGCTGTCTGGAGGCTTGTACGACTACAACAATGGTTTGCTTGGCTTGGCAAGAACTAAATGGGGAGGAGAGAAAAACCAAATTTAAATGCAATTTTTTAGATCTGAGCTCAAAATTATAGAACACAAAATAAAATGCTCTCAGGCGATTGTACAGACAACAATAGATTTTGTGCTGACAAAGATAATCGCAAACCCTACAGATGCCTTAAACAACAACAAATTTTGTTCTTATAAGACAAGGGTTACAAAATTCCTAAACTGAGGAAAGAACTAACAACTGCAGACTAAAGCTATAGGATAAACTAAGAGGGAAAACAAATGTCGAGTTTGCTTCTCAGAAATTAAACAGATGAGCTACTCTGCTCACTGAAACGATCTTGTCTACTACTCTGTGAATAACTATTTTTCTCTTACCTATTTCTCCAAGTTTCCCCCACTCTCCTCTTCTTGTATGAAGACCCGAACTGCCTTATATAGCCACAAGGAGAGGAAGATAGAGGTTATCCTCTAACAGGTTATGATAGAACCTGAACTAGGGTTTCTGACCAATTCAAATTGGTATTAACTTCTATGACAATCGAATCTATCAAACGTCACATCTGTCAGAAGGCACGTGTGATGTCATGTCAAAAAATTTTGTCAGGATCCTCGACTTCGTGAGCGCATTCCAACTTCACCCAAGTTCAGAGCGTAGTTGGGTGGAGGCGTGAAATCTGGATTAATATTTCTAACATATTTGAGGTTATCTGGTTTGGGTGCTTCTCGACGACTTCGAGTGGGCCTTTGGCTACACAAGTCGATTTGGACTATATTATGTTAATTACAATAATGGCTTGAAACACTATCCTAGAGAATCGACACATTGGTTTAAAAGTATGCTCCATAATTAACTGTCGGACCATTGGCTTCCCCATTCCCCCTTCGCTCACGGAATGCATCATGCATAAATGTGCTAGTTCTAGCTTTCTAGTTATGCTAATAATAAAATCCATGCTCGTGCTCCCACCCACTAGTAGTTCGATAATGTCTCCTAACTTGAAAAATAAAGAATCATTATAACTCTTCTTCTTAAAAATATATTATTAAATTTATCATCTCAATAAATAGTACATGAAATCTTCTCAATAAACCCAAGACTGATCTAGATTGAGAAAAAAATACCCACATCTAATTTCCAAACATATAATACCAAAAGTAAGCATAAAATATCTAAATCTATCATCTCAAAATTACCCTTATGATTGAAATATCCTCAAGGAACTTGTGAGAATAAAATAATCTACACAAAAGAAAATAACAAGGGTTTTATCACCACATCTCTTTGTGTGAAGCTTAAGGAACAAATCACATGCATTGTTCATAAAAATAATTTAGTTTTCTCTTGCTATAGTTTTACATTATGGTTTTCTATGAGTGATTATTATTATTACTTTTTTTTATAGCTAAAACTCCTTGTGGGGCCGCCTTGGTCTGAGAGACCATGAACATGGGATTCTACATCGTTAAAGTCACCCGGGAGTCGCACCCAACCTTACCCACACCAACATTATCAATTGGATTTTGGGTACCCAATTCAACTTTTCGGTAGGGTGGAGATTCGAACCTGAGACCTCTCTTGGAGTATTTCCCTCTCCTCTCCAACTCACCTACAACACCTGGGTATGAGTTTGATTATTCATAAAATGATAATACCATCCCTTAATATTTTTCATAATAATACTTCTTTACCCACTTGGGTTAAAGGTCCACATTTTCTGTAATGGAAGAACTAGTCTAAACAAATATAACATCAAGAGAGTGATCATGTACATCCTCCTCTATATCAACATTATCAATGTATCTATAATGAAGATCTTTTATCCTTGCATCCATTCTTTCACAAGCTTATAACTATAATGATTCTTTGCTTATAATTGTATTGAGAGGAAATGTTGTTAGTAAAATAAATGAATGAATGTGTGTATTATGATAATACATTTTTTATAATCTAATTAATTGACTATTGCAAGAAGTATACTCCATATTTAATTATAACAATGCATAACCATGTGTTAGAAAAGAAAAATACAACCTCCCTACTAAAATATGATGAAATTAAAGATAAAAATGTTCAAATATTTTTGAATAAACATTATAGCTTGACCTTCACATTAATGTTTTCTAGGCCAATATCATAAAGTAATGCCTATGGAGGATAATATATGTATTTTAGAGTTTTCAAGAAAACATAAAGAATAAAATGCTAATGAGGCTATTACTTGCACTTTTTACAGATAAGTCTCATTATGAACAATATGATAAAATTAAAAAAGTAGAATATATTGATGAAGATGAGAGTGTTGGTGGGAACAAAACAAAGGAGAGAAAGGCCACAAAGTAGGAAAAAAGAGAAAAAGAAACTCAAAGGTAAAATTAGAAGGAAAAAAGAAAGGTGTTCAAGTTGCAAAAAAAGGTCCCTTTGAATCTCATCTCTAATTTGTTAATGATACATTTTTTTTGTTAAATCTCTTAGTCCGTTATGCCATGGAGTTTAATTCAATATTGTCATGCTATTATGAAGTTGTTTGACAATTGGTTAACGCTACAAAATATAAAATTTTCATTAATATTGCCCTAGATTTACAATAAATTATTGTGATTATTTCAGGGTTTAAAATTTAAAAAAATTCAACAACCTACTTGGGTACTCCTTTATATATTAGAGGAAATCATTTTGAATCTCATCTCTAATTTGGGTACTCATGGTTGTACCACATCTCTTTTTGTGAAGCTTAAGGAATAAATCACATGTGTTGTTCATAAAAATAATTTAGTATTATCTTGCTATAGTTTTCCATTGTGGTTTTCTAAAAGTTTGATTATATATAAAAGGATAATACCATCCCTTAATCTTAATCATAATAATACTTCTTTATCCACTTGGGTTAAAGGTCCATATTTTCTGTAATGGAAAAACTAGTCTAAACAAATATAACGTCAAGAGAGTGATTATGTACATCCTCCTCTATATCAAAATTATTAATGTATCTATAATGAAGATCTTTTATCCTTGCATCCATTCTTTCACAAGCTTATAACTATAATGAATCTTCGCTTATAATTGCATTGAGAGGAAATTTTGTTAGGAGAATGAATGAATGAATATGTGTATTGATAATATATTTTTCATAATGTAATTAATTGACTACTCCAAGAAGTATAATCAATATTTAATTGTAATAATGCATAACCATGAGTTATAAAAGGAAACATACAACTTTCCTACTAAAATATGATGAAACTAAAGATAAAAATGTTCAAATATTTTTTAATAAACATTATAGTTTGACCTTATTCACCTTAGATATCGATAGCATAAGAAATAGAGCCTCAAATTAATCATAATTAATTTTATGTCCTAAATATAATAAAAACATGGACTATTCTTATGAGAATAATAATACAAATTAAAAAATATTTATAATTGAAGTTTAACCTGTATAATCCTTTGATAAATAGCCATTGTCTTACATGATTCATAAAGTATATTTGATTTGTTAAAAAAAGGTAAAATCTTATCTACATAGAGAATTGCTCACAATACATAATAATTAAAAACTTAAATTATTATTATTCTTTTGGCTATGGTAAAGATGTCATAGAGTTATGATTGATATATTTCAAGAATATGATTAGTATCATAAACTACATTAATATAATCATTTACCATGGTAGGTTTGAGAAAATATTTTAAGGATGCTAGCCATATTTTTAATCAATTACATCATGATACTAAAGATTATAATGTTAGAATAAGTAATTATTCTCTTAAGTTCTACTAGGATAGACTTACTTGAGTTTCCACTCCTTCATGAGTCGGGTGAACTCTCAGTTATAGTCTACATCAGATTTGATGAGTTGTTGTAATCCAACGACTCTCAATGATCAACTTTGTTATTTATACAAAGTTGATCCATGGAATAATCAATCAGTTCTATTTTTGTTTCTTCAAATCTTGTAATGCTTTGCAGTTCTACTCTTGGGAAATTCTAACATGGTACCAGAGCAGGATAGATTCTGCTTAGCATTCTCTCCTGAAGGAAGTTTTTGAATCTGGTTCTTATCTCTTATATTTTTTTAATAAGGAGTTTTATTTTCATATCTATTGTAGATTGCTCTCCTTTTATCTACAATTTTTTGAAAGTCTATTTATGGTTCTATCTAATTTTGTTTCACAAGTTCATTTTACCATAATAGATTCTCCTTATGTTTTAAAAGAAAGAGTGTTGATATTTGCTTCATAGGAAAAATTTTGAAATATTTTTTGCCATTTTTTCAAAGGCAATATATATATTTCTCCTTTCCTTTGGTTCCGTCGGTGGTTGCCTGCATTGGTCGTGGAAGCGCATGGAGTTCTCCCTCTGTTAGGCACCGTGGTGTGGGCTTGCCAACCGGAGCGTCGTTGGGTAGCGACGGTATTTTCATCATCGACATTCATTTTCATGGGGATCGTTCAATTTTTTTTGTCTCACAAATCGGAGCATCGTTGGGCAGCGATGATATTTTTCGGCGTTCATTTTCGTGGAGATCATTCAATTTTTTTTGTCTCCCGAATCTTTGTTTCGAAGTAGATCGAAAGTTTTTTTAATTACTCTCCTCACGTCTTTATTGTCAGATGTTTGACTCATTAATTAAAATAGATCTTAATATAATACGTGGCAAGCTCTTCTCCAACATTGCATAAATCTAAAGCTTGGAGCGTGGTGATTTCGTTCATCTTCCTCAACGGTCATTTGAAACGATCTTAGAGCTCAGCGGAGGCCAAATCTCAAAGATTTTTTCTCTACACTTAAACTCTAAGCTCACTTTCTATCCGTTATCAGGAGCTTCAACTTTCTTATTCAAATATTTATATAAGTTGTGTGAATATTGCTCTCTAAACCAAAGCTTTTATTCAGCATCAAGTTTTTTTTGAATATGCTATAGTTGTGTTGAGTGAATATTGATTCTAGAGCTACTTCTTTCACGTATCTGTATTCTTTTTTTAAGTACAGTGAATGCTTGGCATCCGCTTGATGTTCCTCTCTCTCCCTGTGCCATTCGAAAGTTCAAACTCCTTACCAGTCGTCTGTTGCATTGTGATTCAGGAAAACAAGGTATTATTTTTTTTATAATTATCTCCTTTTTTACCTCTCGAATGTAGTAATATCGTAGGTATATCATGCTCCTTTTGAAGAGCGTGCAGAATAGCTGTAGTGTCTTCCTTGTTGTTCGAACATAATTTTTTGGGAGTCCTACCTTGGAAAACAGAGTGATATTTTGGAGTGCTCCTTTCTCTTTTTTCGTAGATGATTCCCTCATTTTTTGAATTTCTTTAAGATTTTATTACTCGGTACTGTGAGTTACGTTCTCCTTCGAGTCCTTCGATGACACATCCAGATCAAGTCAGGTATTTTTTAGAAGTCTTGGAGTACCTTATCTCTATTAAAATTTTCATCTTTTGTAAAGTTCGATTTTTGGGCCCTGACAAAGCCCCAAGAGCTCTCTCCAGCTTCTTCATTATTTGAAGAAAATATCTTCTATTCGACTAGTTTTTTTAAAAACTAGTACCAAATAGTGATCTGTTCTTCACATTATAAGTTATCAAATCAATATTGTTGTCTTTTTCTTCTTTAGTGCCTATGTTTTTGGCCACTAAAGAGAAAATAAAAAGACAAGTTTGTAACCTCTTTAATAAAATTTTCTTGGGGGGTTTTAAGGGTGCCTTTTATGCACCTGTGTTATAGGCTTCAAGGGGGGTTGTTAATATTGGTCAAAACTTCTTATTTGTCTATTTGATTTTATTATTTTTTTAAGGAAAAATTCATACTTCATCAAATAAGGGAATATATTTGGATGATAAACTAATTATATGGTTTATTTAAAAATTTGATCATAAATTTCATTTCATTTCAATTCCTTGTTTTTAAGAAAGTAATATAATAAATATTTCCTTTCTATAATAATAAAAGAAATCAAATATTTTAAACAACCTCCATTATAACCTACATTCCAAGTATTGCACTTCTCAAAACTTATAGTTTCCCTCACGTAAGGGCGGGTTATTGAGAAAAATAATATATGGTTTCGTAGATAAAAATTTCAATCAAAAGCCTAAGTTCCACGTACCATTCCTCTCATTACTTATAGTTTCCCTCTCGTAAGGGTGGGTACTGAGAAGAATAAGTATAAAGGCCTGGCCTAATATTTTTTGCTTCATTAGCCTAAGTAAGGAATATCACCCTCCTCATTTACTTATAGTTTCCCTCTCGTCAGGGTGGGTAAATTGAGTAGATTGGTATTACTCTCAGGATTTTGTTTCAACCTTTAAAAGCTTATTTTAATTTGAAGTTAAGGGGGGATTATTGGTTCACTTCAAATTTCTTTGGCAAAATAAATACAATGAATATAATTGATCCTCTCACCCCTCATAACTATCATACATGGAAACCCAAAATATTAAATCTCATTTCTCAAAAAGGGCTCACACACCTGCTAGAAGAGAAGCAACCTGAATTTGAAAAAGAATATGAAATATTTGTTCATAAAGGGAAAATGTATGAAACAATGGGTATTATAAGCACTAATGTAAATGAAAGCTTATGGTTTCACATTACGGATTGTAAAACTCCTTATGAAAGTTGGGAGAAACTAAAGAACTTATTTGGAAAAGTAGATCAAATAAGGTCAATGCAATTAGAGGTAGAATTAACAACATTATCTCCTGAAGACTTTAGCAATATTGTTGAATTTCTCACCAAATTTAAAGAAGTCCTTACTCAATTTAAAGGTAGTGGCAAGGATAAAAAATATGAAGAATGCATTTATCTAATTATTTATAAATTAAATGGTGTATTTCAAATATTCGCAACCACCTTTCTATCTACAAAAGATGCTCTTGGTGCAAGTTTCAAAATGCCCTCCTTAGAAGAATTTTGTGAGAGACTAACTAGAGAAGAAACAAAACTTGCAAAGTATGAGATCTCTTCCTCTTCCTCTAAAGCCTTAGTAGCATCCACCTCCACTAAAGAAAAATTCAAAAAGAAAGAAAGAAGTCCCATAACTTGTACTCACTACAAAAAGAATGGTCATTCTGTAAACAAATGCTGGAAAATATTACAACAACTAGAGGCAGCTATGAAGGATCAAAATATAGATAATAAAAAGTAGATAGGAAAAGCCCTAAATGTTCAAGGGAAGACCACCAATACTTCTTCTAATTACTGGGTACTAGATTCTAGAGCAACTCATCACATGACTGCTTCAGATGAGTCATTCTCTTCTATCTCCTCAAGTTCAACATGTAGCATAGAAGTTGGTGACTCTTCCTTTATCCCAGTCAAAGGAAAGGGTGACATATCCATTGATGGTGGCTCTATCAATAATGTTCTCTATGTTCCAAACATTGCAACAAATCTCCTCTCTGTCTATCATATTTGTACTTCTGGAAAGGGGAAAATTGTTCTCTTCTCTCCAATAGGAGTTGAGATAAGAGACTTTCAAGACCCCCACTCTCTTATAGCCAAAGGAGATATTGATCACAACACTCACCTATTTCACTTCAAAGGATTCAAAAATCCAGAAGGGGCCTCCTATTTTGTGGCTCATGGAGATCTTGAAAGCAAAATTTGGCATGAAAGGTTTGGTCATCTCAGTTATAACTACCTAAAGGAATTGAACACCCATGAAATGGTAACAGGTTTACCTCAAGTCTCTTCTATTGATGGAGTATGTCCGAGATGTGCTCTTGGAAAGCAACATCAAGATCCTTTCCACCCAAGTGGTTCTCTAAAAGCCTCATCCCCTCTAGAGTTAATCCATAGTGACTTGATGTTTTTCCTAGAGCCTTCTTTCAAAGGAGAAAAATATGCTCTAACCTTCATTGATGAATTTTCCAGAAGAACTTGGGTCTACTTCCTAAAATACAAAAGTGATGTTCTATCCCACTTCAAAATCTTCAAAGCCTTAGTTGAAAATCAGGCCTCTTGCAACATCAAGCAAATTTGCACAGATAATGGGGGAATACTGTAGTAATGAGTTCTCAATATTTCTATCAAGTCATGGCATCATTCATCAACATTATGTCTCCCATAATCCGCAACAAAATGGCATTACAGAGAGGAAAAACTGAACATTGAAGGAAATGGCAAACTGTATGCTCCATTCAAGAGATCTTCCAAAAGTTTTTGGGTAGAAGCTATTAACTGTGCAAACTATATTCAAAACTGCACACCTCATAAAGCTCTTGACCATTTAACACCTGAAGAAGCATGGACTGGCTCAAAACCGGATGTCTCCTTCTTCAATATTTTTGGGTGTACAGCTTGGGCACACATCCCAAAGAAGAAAAGGAAGGCTCTAGATAAGAAAAGCAAAAAGCTCATCTTTGTTGGTTATTGTGAGGAAATGAAAGCATACAAGCTCCTTGATCCCACAACTCATGAGGTCTTTTTTCATAGGAATGTCCAATTTGATGAAACATTCCCTCAGAAATATCCTCAACCATCCTCTTCCTCTATTGAGCCTTCTCCTATAGTAGAACCTCAATATAATGAAGAACCAACTTTAGAGATTAATTTAGAGATTGATGATCAAGATGAGGAACCTATAACTCCAACTCAAAGTCTTTCCACTCCTTCTACTCCTTCCACTATGCCAAAATGGGCCCGCACCATTGTTAAAGAAGCTACTCCTTACATCCAAAATCTTCCATCATCTAGATTAACCAACTCCATAGGCACTGGTCTTGTCTGTCAGTCTATTTCCTCTGATCCTCAATCCTTCAAAGAAGCAACTGGTATTAAAGAATGGGATGATGCCATGGAAAATGAATTCTCTTCCTTAATAAAAAATAAAACTTGGGATTTAGTTCCCCTACCTAAAGGAAGGAAATTAGTTCATTGTAAATGGATTTATAGAACAAAATATGGGCCTAATGGAGAAATTGACAAACACAAGGCTCGCCTAGTAGCCAAAGGTTTCTCTCAAATTGAAGGAATTGATTATGCTGAAACCTTTGCACCAGTTGCCAAAATGGATTCTGTTAGACTGGTTCTTGCTCTGGCTGCTTCCCAAAAGTGGCATGTCTTTCAAATGGATGTAAAAAGTGCTTTCTTACATGGGGACTTAAAGGAAGAGATATTCATGGAACAACCTTCTAGTTTCACTCAAGACTCCTCTCTTGTTTGTAGGCTAAAGAAGTCTCTCTATGGCCTCAAACAAGCTCCTAGAGCTTGGTATGAAAAAATGGACTCCTTCCTTCTTTCCTTAGGTTTTTTGCATTGTGAGTCTGATAACATAGTCTACATTTGGAGAGATGAAGGAAAAATCACCATACTTGTTCTATATGTTGATGATCTACTACTCACTGGTAGTGACTTCACTCACATTCAGACTATAAAAGACTCCCTCTCTAAAAAATTTGATATGGCTGATCTGGGTCTAGCTCATTACTTCCTTGGGATCCAAATAAATCAAACAGATGCAAGAATTTCATTATGTCAACAAAAATACACTCTAGATCTTCTTCAAAGGTTTAAAATGATAGATTGCAAACCTTCTCCTACACCTTTTCAATCTGGAGTCAATCTAAGTACTTCCTGCACATCCCCTCTTTGTGATGCAACTCTATACCATCAGCTTGTAGGGAGTCTATTATACCTTACTCATACTCATCCAGATATCTCATATGTTGTTGGCTTAATATCCAGATTCTCTCATCAACCTCATTTCAGTCACTAGCAAGCAACAAAAAGAATCCTCCACTACTTGCAAGGAACTACTCACTTTGGGCTCTTATATGAGGGAAAATCCATGGATATCATTGGCTACACGGATTCAGATTGGGCAGGTTCAGTAGAAGACATATGTTCAACTTCTGGCTATGTCTTTTATCTTGGTTCTTCACCAATTGCTTGGTTATGCAAAAAATAACAAGCAGTGGCCTTATCATCTATAGAGGCAGAATACAGGGCAACAATTTTAGCAAGTTAGGAAGCTCTTTGGCTTCATCATATTCTAAGAGAATTTGGTTTTTCCCATGACAAACCTTTTACTCTTTGGTGTGACAATCAGAGCACAATACATATTGCACGCAATCCAGTTGAGCATCAGTGCACCAAGCACATTGAAATACACATGCACTTCATTCGACAACATATTCAGAATGGGGACATATACTTGGACTATATTCCAACTAAAAATCAAGTTGCAGACATCTTCACCAAGTCATTTCCTTCTCCGCGTTACATACAGTTGCGAGAGAAACTTGGAGTATTACAACTACATTGAAACAGAGGTCTTTAACCTCTCCTTTTATTATTGTATTCTTTGGAGGATGGTTTTTTCCCATGTGGTTTTTTTACCATCTCTCATATATATTGTAAATGAGTACCTCATCAGGCCATGTTGTCGGGACTCATATTTTTGTTTTGTTATTAAGGACAATCTTCGCCATCCGAAGACATGCCTCTTTATTTCATAGCAGATGGTTTTTCCCATGTGGTTTTTTCACCATCTCTCATAAAAATTGTAAATGAGTACCTCATCAGGCCATGTTGTCGGGACTCATATTTTTTGTTTGGTTATTAAGGAAAATCTTCACCATCCGAAGACATGCCTCTTTATTTCATAGAAGATGGTTTTTCCCATGTGGTTTTTTCACCATCTCTCATAAAAATTGTAAATGAGTACCTCATCAGGCCATGTTGTCGGGACTCACCTCTTTCTGTATTAAGAGGACAATCTTCGCAAACCGAAGACATGCCTCTTCCTTTTTCTTTTTTGGCAGATGGTTTTTCCCATAGGGTTTTTACCATCTCTTCAGAAAAGAAAACATTGTACATGAGTACCTCATCAGGCTCTATTGTCGGGACTCATTTGCACAATACACCCCTAGTATCACTTAAGGGGGGTGTTAGAATAAGTAATTATTCTCTTAAGTTCTACTAGGATAGACTTACTGTTGGCAATTTGAGTTATTTCATGTTGTCATTGATGTCACATGGATCACATTGAGTTTTGGTGGCCAAAGCATTTCATAAATAAGCATTTATGATATTTGAAGAGCATGGATATATATAGAGTTTTTGTGAAAACCAAGGCAAGAAAAATAAAAGGTTTTATTTAAAACTATGAATGGCATATTTGAAATGGATTTTTCTTAAAACCCAGGTTGGATTTTCATTTCATCGAAAAATGTGTCCCGGTGATGGAGATATTTAATTTTAAATATTTACTTTAAAGTTTTTTTTTTTAATTTACATGGTGGAATAGGTAGCCGCCACGAATCCGGGTAGGCTGTCCAACTTTTTATGGCTACCACAGTATTCTGTGCTGTCCACCCTAGAAGCCACCACACAGATCTTCGCGCAGTCCACCCCTATAACCACTATGCCAAAATCATTTTAAACCTTTTACACCGCTGAAAGCACCAGGAAAGGGACAAGCGTTCAGTCCGACGAGGCCCGAGATTTGAACCTTGGACCTCCACCCCCCTTATGGGGTTTGGATGAACCAATTGGTCTACACCTTGGACCAATTTACTTTAAATTTTAAAATTATATACTAATTTATAGCAGTGACATCTAAAGAAAGAGGAAAGGCATATATATATATGCTAACAAAAGCTTAGACTTCATGATTCCATCGCTTATTTTTTGAATGCCTTCGATTGGGGAACGAATTATGAAAAGAGAGAGAAGTGTGACTTTGGTCTATTGAAAAATAATTCGTGGAGTTTAATAAGATGCATAGGCATCTTTGGCCTAGCGGTTCATGCACTGTGTGTTACATAAGAGATCCTACGATCGAGTCCTGCCATGGTTATTTGCTTTGTTGAAGCGCTGCTAATTTTTTCAAAGGGTGCAAAAGTTTATGATATAAGTTTTTGTTCATGTCTCTTTGAACACGTGAGGGCATGTGGCCCAACGACAGACTGGCTATGGTTAAAGTGTTGAGCAAGGAGATGTCACGAGATCGAATCCCATCAGGGACAGAGGCAAGTTAATAATTTTTTAATATATTTTATTTTTCTAAAGTTACCCTAGGAGGAATAAGGGTTGTGATGCATGTTTAGAAAAAGAAATATTTTTGGTGTTTCTCCTTTTGAAAGTATATCATATTATATCATTGGAAAGCTTATTTCGAGGGCTATTTGATTAACTTTCTTATAGGGATAAATAAGGTGTATGTAAAGAGATATTTCTATTTTTGTAAAAGGGTTCAAAAGTGAAGGTTGTTTTGTTCTTTTTCAAAGGTGATTAATTCTTTCATGAGGGGACATGTTGTATTTTATTGAGTAGGAGTGATAAGGTGTTATTTGGATATTATTGTTGTGATATTAATCATGATCTCTAACCCTTATTGAAATTTGAAAAAGAATTTTGTTGAGTGTGGCAGATTTAGTGGACAACCAATACAACATCAAAAAGCTATGAGCAATATTCTCCATTGACTTTGTTTATGGTGGTTGATTTCTGAAATATCATTGGAGAGAAAATAATTGATTGTGGTTTCCTTTTTGAAAGTGGTTGGTTGAATGCTTCAAGGTTTTCTAGTTTGAGAGTTGTGTTTAAACCTTGTTTTATAAGTACAGTTATTTAAGCCCATTGGTTATGCAAAAGAACTTGAGTTAGAAAAGAATATGAGTATCATTGTTATGTGAGATTTGTGGTTGAGCATTGTTGGAAATATTTGAGTTGGTTGATACATGCTTGGACTAGGGTTTTGTGAGAAAGAGTTATCCCTTGTGGTGATTGGTTGAGTTGAGTTGATTGAGCCTAGTCAAGTGATTGTGTGAGGTGATTGTTCAAGTCCTATGAAAAAAACAATTCTATAATTTTGATTTGAGTTGAGATTGATATTTGAGATTAGAACATATTGAGTCTCTAACAATTCTCTTTATGCTTCTATAAGACTTGAGTTGATTTGAGATTTATTTGAGTTGATATCATTGTGGATCATTGTTGTCATCCATTGTGAAGTACATTTCCTTTTACTATTGAGTTCATCATAGAGAATTGCATTCATAAATGTGTGAATGAGATTGGAGTGCTACTTGAGCATGATTGGTTGAGCCTTGAGAAGGCTTTTGGGATAGATTTCTGGACATATTTGTGGCAGTTTTTGTGTATTATTGATTGAGCCTTGAGAAGGCTTTTGGGACAGATTTGTGGATAGATTTGTGGCAGTTTTTGTGGATGATTGATTGAGCCTTTGAGAAGACTTTTGGGACAGATTTGGGACAACATTTGAGCAAGTTCTTGGTGAGCTTGTTGAGCAGATTTTGAACAAGTTCTTAGTGAGCTTGTTGAGCAGATTTTGAGCAAGTTCTTGGTGAGCTTGATGAGCAAATTTTGAGAAAGTTCTTGGTGAGCTTGTTGAGCAAATTTTGAGCAAGTTCTTGGTGAGCTTGTTGAGCATATTTTGAGCAAGTTCTTGGTGAGCTTGCTAGAGCAATTTTGGGCATGTTCTTGGTGAGCTTGCTGAAGCAGTTTTGGGCAAGTTCTTAGTGAGCTTGCTAGAGCAAATTTTGGGCAAGTTCTTGGTGAGCTTGCTAAAGCAGTTTTGGGCAAGTTCTTAGTGAGCTTGCTAGAGCAAATTTTGGGCAAGTTCTTAGTGAGCTTTCTAGAGCAGTTTTGGGCAAGTTCTTGGTGAGCTTGCTGAAGCATATCAATGGATTACCTACCTGAGCATATCAGTGTATTACCTATATTTGAGTAGATCAAAGTAATAATTTATATTGGGATAAGTATCCTTATTTTAGTGTGAAATATTATAAGGAGATTATCTTGTGGAGTACCCCACATTGGGGGAACCACGTTAAATCTTGTGTCTCAATTATGTGTGGTTATTTGTGCACTTATTTACTATTACTATCTATGTCATTAATGCACACTACTATATTTGGTTATTACAATTAAGGACACTAATTGATATTGATTTGGAAATAAAGTAAAAAGTGGGTGCTATACTGTTCACCCCCTCTTAGTATAAGCTTTTGTTCTTCATTTACTTGATTTTCCACTCCTTAATGAGCCAGGTGAAATCTTAGTTATAGTCTACATCATATTTGATGAATTGTTGTAATCTAACGACTCCTAATAATCAACTTTTTTATTTATAAAAATTTGATCCATGGAATAATCAATCAGTTCTATTTTTATTTCTTCAAATTTTGTAATGCTTTATAGTTATATGGTAAACCTTGTCTAAGTAGCAAATACTACACCAAAAGTGATTATCAAAGATGTGATGATTGAGCATGATATAATGGTTCTTAAAATGAAAGGGATAATATGTATGTTCCATGGATATTAGCCAGGTTTTTTTTAGATTTAAAATTGGATCAAGTAGAAGTGGGAATTAAATTCAAATTACTCCATGGATTTTCTTCCAAAAGGATTTTTTCTCATTATTTTCTCCAATTTAGAAATAATGGATAAAATAATAGATGGAGGCCCTTGGTTTAGGGGTAAATTTACATTATATTTAAAATGTTGAAGTTAGATTTTTTATGGAGATATAAACTATTAAAAGTCTTATGATATGGATTAGGATTATTGGACTTCCTGATGAACGCATCAATAAGGAGGTTTTAAAGAACATTGGTAATACTCTAGTTGAATTCATCTAGAGGGACACATTATGAAGGAGAGAAGGTATGCTATATACACTTGAATATGTGCTTCCATGGATATTTCAAAACCTTTACTATAGTACATTAGGATTAAATCTAAATCAAGAGAATGGGATCAACAACTGGATTATGAAAATATTGCACTTCAATATCGCTAATATCATGAAATTGGGCACATGGCAAGAATTTACAAAGTGAAAATAATGGAGAAAGAGATGGAAATTTTTGGGAATCAAGGTAGGTTCAATATGAAACAAGGATATCATAGATCAAATCAAATATTTTACACTCCTAACAAAGTGGCAAGAAAATATCCTTGTAGGTCATTAGATGACAAAGGCCATTATAGTTCACTCAAATCAACCATTAGAAGAAAAAACTGATATGAGAGATGAGGTAGTATAATGTGCAAGTTCAAATATAGAAGGATATAAAGGTGCAAAGGAAGAGGGGAAGAATTTTTTTAAATAAAATGAGGTGAATGAGGTCAAGTTAAGGTAAATTATCTTTGTTTTCCTCAAACACCATAAAATTATCTCCTTACAATAAAAATGAAAGTTATACAAAGTGCATTTGTTGCACTTTAGGGTTTTAAGAGCAATACAATAAAAACTAATATAGAGGATATGCAAGGAAATTTAGGGTTACTAGGCCAATATCAGAAAGTAATACCTATGGAGGATAATATATGTAGTTTAGAGTTTTCAATAAAAGATAAAGAATAAAATTCTAATGAGGTTATTACTTGCACTTTTTTTTTTAAAGCAAAAAACCCCTTATGTGGCTGCATTGGTCTGAGAGACCATGAACATGGGGTTATACACCGTCAAAGTCACCCGAGAGTCGCACCCAACCCTGCTCACACCAACATTATCAATTGGATTTTGGATACCCAATTCAACTTTTTGGTAGGGTGGATATTTGAACCTGGGACCTCCCTTGGAGGACTGCCCTCTCCTCTCCAACTCACCTACAACACCTAGGTTATTAATTGCACTTTTGACTCTTTAGGGAAACATAAATATTTTACAGATAAGTCTCATTATGAACAATATGATAAAAAAAAAATGTAGAAGATATTAATGAAGATGAGTGTTGGTGGGAACAAAAATGGAGAGAAATGCCACAAAGTAGGAACAAAAAGAAAAAAAACTCAAAGGTAAAATTAGAAGGAAAAATGAAAGGTGTTCAAGTTGCAAAAAGTGGTCCCTCTTAATCTCATCTCTAATTTGTTAATACTTTTTTTTGTGCCATATCTTAGTCCATTAGGACATGTAATTTAATTCAATAGTATCATGCTATTATAAAGCTACTAGAAAATTGGTTAATACTACAAAATATAGTTTTTTTTATTAATATTATCCTATATTTACAATAAATTATTATCAATATTTTATGGTTCAAAATTTAAAAAAATCAACAACCTACTTGGGTACTCCTTTATCTACTAGATGAAATAAAAAGAAGCTTTGGATCTTTTTTTTTTGGATAAAATGAAAACTTACTTGGCAGGTTGGAAAGGTAAGATCTTAACCATAATAAGAAGGCTACAAGTCACGAAGACTACAACACAATCCATCTCTATTTATATGATGTCACTTTCAATATTTCTAGCATATATCATTAGAAATTGATAAAATTCAAATAGACCTTCTATGGAAATATTGTAAGGAAAAATATAGGTTTCCTCTTTGTAAGTGAGATAGGATTTTCAAAGGAATGAATATTGGAGGAGTAGGTTTATGAAATCGTAGACTTATGAATTTGGCATAGGACCAAGGATGGATGGAGATTATTTAGAGATCAATGAAAGGATTGGATTAAATTATTAATTCAATAAAAATAGGTTCTATTGATTGAATAAAATTATTTAGGGAAATAACTCTACCCAAAGGATTGTCAACATGGACCTTCATATCAAATAGTTTTCAATTGATAGAGGACATATCACAATCTATAACCAAACCACACCAAGAATGCAAGATCCATAGATAGAACTCAAATTCATTAGATCTTGAATGGACCAATGATTATATAGAATTTAAACAACTAGCTATATTAGCAAGGATCTAGTTGATGCACCCTCATTCAAGAAACTAGAGAAATATGGGTCAAAGGATCGGCCAAAAGGTCAGCTTCTCATTAAGCATCACCTTCGTGACCTCAATCTATTGACACACCATTCTTACCCTCTAGTGGGAATTCAAACAAACCTCGAGGGTGCCAACCAACCTCAATTTAAATTTAAATTCAAAAGGAATTATTAGGACAACATGATGCAAACTAGAGTCTCACAAACATTAAAAAAAGGATAACAAAAAATAGGGTCCCGCCCTTCCAACAGTCATTGACCACCAAATGCTAGGCCTATAATTAAGCACCAACAAAATCCCTTTAGTATGCATCACCAAGCCACAATCCTCTAGATCAATAATGAAAGGCCTTGAGAGAAATCCCTTCTCCAAACAAAGAGTCCAATCTGTGACACTCCTAAGTTGGCCATGAAGTTCACTACCTTGTTACTTTATCTAAAGGCTTGTTACTTTATCTAAAGGAATATTGAATAGAACTCAACTCCCAAAATAGAATAATCAATTTGGATTCTCCAATCATATTGGCCACATTCTAGCTAGACCTTTGAGAACTCTAGACGGCTCTGACAATATTTAAAGATACACCTTCAATGATAAATTTTTTGTAGTTTAAGAAATCCACCAATCTTAAACCTCAAAATAAATACCTAGCTTCCATGAAGTGGCTAATCTTAAACCAATATTGTTGTATTCATTTTTTATCCTCCAATATTAGAGAAAGTACTAAGGTATACAAAACTTCGATACAACAACCCCCTATCTACATAACAAAGACTGGTAAGCAACACAACACGCATATGCATACATTGTCACAGCTGTAGTTACAGTTGTAGAGCTATATAATTTGAATTCAAATTTAAATTTAAACAGGATATGCTGGTTTTGACAATGGCACCACCCCGCTTCCACAAGCATTAAACAATTCCAATGTAGTGATGTATCATAGACAACATCTATCCAAAGTCCTTGAATTAATATGGTGCGTAAGCCTAAATGGACTTTTGAATATTGATAAATTATTAGTGCTAATGCCCAGTTTTTAATATCAATATTAATATTGATCATATTAATACAATTTTGAACTTGAAATAAATATCAGGGACAGAGCGAATATTCGAGGTTATCTGGTTTGGGTGCTTCTCGATGACTTCAAGTGGGCCTTTGGCTACACAGGTCAATTTGGACTATATTATGTTAATTTCAACGATGGCTTGAAATGCTATCCTAGAGTATTGACACGTTGGTTTTAAAGTATACTCTAGAATTAACTGCCAGACCATTGGCTTCCCCATTCCCCCTTCGCTCATAGAATGCATCATGCATAAATGTGCTAGTTCTAGCTTTGTTCTTATGCTAAGAATAAGAGCCATGTGCCCGGCCACTAGTTGTATGATAATGTATCCTAGCTTGAAAAATAAAGAATCGTTGTAACTCTTCTTCCTTCCACTGAATTTGTCTTCTTAAAAATATATTATTAAATTTATTTTATTTAGATGGGTGAGAAAAAGGAGACAATCTAATGGCATATAAAAAAAAAATCAAAAGAATAATACATCTTTTTATATATATAAAAAATTTATTATTTATTAAATCAATGGTTTTGGTTTTTTTAATCATAAATGGTTTTAGGTTTAATTTTTACAATTGTTGAAAGTATAGAGACCAAACATCGCATTGATCTTTGATCAAGGAATTTAATCAATCGAATGGATTGAGTTTATGATTATGATGACATGTTCCTTATTATTACATCAAGGAAATATTTTGATAAGATTATGAATAAATGTATGCATTAAAAATATCCTATCCACAATCTAATTATATAACTACTAAAACTACAATTGATATTTGATTGCAATAATGTCTAATTATGAAATATTTTGTATTAGAAGTAATGTATAATCAAAATGAATGTACAATCAAATGAAGCCTTCATTAATGGTTTAATGAGGATATTTCCTAGTTGATTCATTATCAAATTATATCGCAGATCAATCTCATCATGCTACCTCAATGTGCTTGGACCTCAAAGTTTTTGAACCTTTGGACAATTACTAGATTATTTTTCATTTAGATAAAAATTTAATTGTTTATCCAAATATGGTGTAGCCCATATTTATAAAATATGTTACCTTCAAGAAGAGGATAAGATCACAAAAAAGTTGTCCCATATTAACTACATTTTAATACTCAACCTCTACAAAATAATTATAAGTAAGACATTGCTTCTTATTTATCTATGTACTTGGGCAACCACAATATCTAAAGATGTATCTTCAATTTAATTTTTGTCATTTGATTTATAACATAATCAATATCATAGTACTGAACCAATTTAGGTATGCTTCCCTTCCATGCATCACTTCTATATTGCGAAACATCATCCATATATCTCAAATTCCACTAAGACAATACAAAATGGCTTTCTAATATATATTTCATGAATCAAGCCATGTAACCAATAATGAATTCAATAATTAGTCAAATATAATTCAAACACCACAAGTTGATTGTTAAGGAACAAAATCATATAGCATTTATCTTAAAAACACAACATTCTTCATCAAGTTCATGCTTGAGCCATATGAGTGTTAGCACCATTACACTCATCAACATGGAATCTTCTCAATAAACTCAAGAATGATATAGATTGAGAAAAAAAAATACCCACATCTAATTTCCAAACATATAATACCAAAAGTAGGCATAAAATATCTAAATCTATCACCTCAAAATTAAACTTCAACTTATTCTTCATGATTGAAATATCCCTTAAGGAACTTGTGAGGATAAAATAATCCACACAAAAGACAATAACAAGGGTTTTATCACCACATCTCTTTTTGTGAAGCTTAATGAACAAATCACATGCGTTGTTCATAAAAATAATTGAGTTTTCTCTTGCTATTGTTTTCCGTTGTGATTTTCTATGAGTTTGATTATATATAAAAGGATAACACCATCCCTTAATCTTAATCATAATAATACTTCTTTATCCACTTGGGTTAAAGGTCCATATTTTTTTGTAAATGAAAAACTAGTCTAAAAAAATATAACATCAAGAGAATGATCATGTATATCCTCCTATATCAACATTATCAATGTATCTATAATGAAGATATTTTATCCTTGCATCCATTCTTTCACAAGATTACAACTATAATGAATATTTACTTATAATTGCATTGAGAGGAAATGTTGTTAGGAGAATGAATGAATGAATGTGTGTATTGATAATATATTTTTCATAATCTAATTAATTTACTACTCCAAGAAGTATACTCAATATTTAATTGTAATAATGCATAACCATGTGTTATAAAAAAATATACAACTTCCCTAGATATATAAATCTATATATCTATATATATAAGTAATTTATTATTTATTAAATCTTTGGTTTTGGTGTTTTTAATCATAAATGGTTTTAGGTTTAATTTTTGCAATTGTTGAAAGAATAGAGACCAAACATCACATTGATCTTTTATCAAGGAATTTAATCAATCGAATGGATTGAGTTTATGATTATGATGACATGTTCCTTATTATTACATCAAGGGAATATTTTGATAAGATTATGAATAAATGTATGCATTAAAAATATCTTATCCACAGTCTAA
This sequence comes from Wollemia nobilis, assembly GCA_028583015.1. Taxonomy (NCBI): domain Eukaryota; kingdom Viridiplantae; phylum Streptophyta; class Pinopsida; order Araucariales; family Araucariaceae; genus Wollemia; species Wollemia nobilis. The sequence goes on from JAQPPZ010002533.1 coordinate 546,196, forward strand.
TTATATAACTACTAAAACTACAATTGATATTTGATTGCAATAATGTCTAATTATGAAAGATTTTGTAGTATAAGTAATGTATAATCAAAATGAATGTACGATCAAATGAAGCATTCATTAATGGTTTAATGAGGATATTTCCTAGTTGATTCATTATCAAATTATATCGCAGATCAATCTCATCATGCAACCTCAATGTGCTTGGACCTCAAAGTTTTTGGACCTTTGGATAATTACTAGATTTTTTTTCATTTAGATAAAATTTTAATTGTTTATCCAAATATGGTGTAGCCCATATTTATAAAATATGTTACGTTCAAGAAGAGGATAAGATCACGAAAAATTTGTCCCATATTAACTACATTTTAATACTCAAACTTTACAAAAGAATTATAAATAAGACATTGCTTCTTATTTATCTATGTACTTGGGCAACCACCATATCTAAAGATGTATCTTCAATTTAATTTTGGTCATTTGATATATAACATAATCAATATCATAGTACCAAACCAATTTAGCTATGCTTCCCTCCCATACATCACTTCTATATGTGAAACATCATCCATATATCTCAAATTCCACTAATACAATACATAATGGCTTTTCAATATATATTTCATGAATCAAGCCATATAACCAATGATAAATTCAATAATTAGTCAAATAAAATTCAAACACCACAAGTTGATTGCTAAGGAACACAATCATGTAGCATTTATCTTCTAAATACAACATCTTTCATTAAGTTCATGCCTGAGCCATATGAGAGTTAGCAACATTACACTCCTCAACATGGAATCTTTTCAATAAAACCTATACTGATCTAGATTGAGAGAAACAATGCCCACATATAATTTACAAACATATAATACCAAAATTAGGCATAAAATATCTAAATATATCACCTCAAAATTACCCTTAAACTTATTCTTCATGATTGAAATATCCCTTAAAGAACTTGTGAGAATAAAATAATCCACACAATAGATATAACAAGGATTTTATCACCACATCTCTTTTTGTGAAGCTTAAGGAACAAATCACATGTGTTATTCATTAAAATAATTGTGTTTTCTCTTGCTATAGTTTTCCATCGTGTTTTACTATGATTTTGATGTTATACAAAAGGATAATACCATCCCTTAATATTAATCATAATAATATTTCTTTACCCACTTGGGTTAAAGGTCCATATTTTCTCTAATGGAAGAACTAGTCTAAACAAATATAACATCAAGAGAGTGATCATGTACATCCTCCTCTATATCAACATTATCAATGTATCTATAATGAAGATCTTTTATCCTTGCATCCATTCTTTCACAAGCTTATAACTATAATGAATCTTTACTTATAATTACATTGCGAGGAAATATTGTTAGGAGAATGAATGAATGAATGAATGTGTATATTGATAATATATTTTTCATAATCTAATTAATTGACTACTCCAATAAGTATACTCATTATTTAATTGTAATAATGCATAATTATGTGTTATAAAAGAAAACATACAACTTTCCTACTAAAATATGATGAAATTAAAGATAAAAATATTCAAATATTTTTGAATAAACATTATAGCTTGACCTTCTTCACCTTAGGTATCGATAGCATAAGAAGTAGAGCCTCACATTAAGCATAATTAATTTTATGTCATAAATATAATAAAAACATGGACTATTCTTATGAGAATAATAAAACAAATTAAAAAATATTTATAATTGAAGTTTAACATGTATAATCCTTTTATAAATTTCCATTATCTTACATGATTCATAAAGTATATTTGATTTGATAAAACAAAAGTAAAATATTATCTACATAGACAATTTCTCACAATACATAGTAATTAAAAACTTAAATTATTAGTATTCTTTTGGTTATGGTAAATATGTCATAGAGTTATGATTGATATATTTCAATAATATGACTAATATCACAAACTACATTAATATAAATAATATGTCATTTACCATGGTAGGTGTGAGAAAATATTTTAAGGATGCTAGCCATATTTTTAATCAATTATATCATGATACTAAATATTATAAATGATATGGAGTGAGTACGAGATGAGAGTGAGTGAGAGGAAGCATGATTAGGAAGCAATAAGTAGAAAATAAAGTGAGATTAAGGAACAAGTGCCACTGCTTGTTCCAAATCTTAGAATACTTTAAAAAATTCATGCAAAGAAAATCTAGGTAACATGGAAAGAAAGTTATTTTTGAAAGTCCTTACTGAAAGTAAGGATGGCCTAGTTGGAATTATGGATACCCTAGTTAGAAATAAGAGGAAGAGAAAGCTAAACCTTATCTAGGTAGCAAATACTACACCAAAAATGATTATCAAGGATGTGATGATTGAGCATGATATAATGGTTCTTAAAACCAAAGGGATAATATGTATGTTCCATGTATACTAGCCAGGTATTTTTGAGATTCAAAATTGGATCAAGTGGAAGTTGGGATTGAATTCAAATTACTCCATGAATTTTCTTCCAAAAGGATTTTTTCTCATTATTTTCTGTTAGAATTTAATGTGCACTATGCCTCTTTAGTTTGACACTTGTCATTCTCTTTGACATTTGTCACCTTTTCATATAGGCCTCCTGCCTATATATTGTAATTTATTTTGTATCAATACTATCTCATCTATTCTTGATCCCAATATTTGGTATTAGAGCACAGTCGCTCTCCTATCCTGTGTAATCTCTTGAGGGGGTATTTCCCTCATGGAAATCCCCCCCTCATTTTTTTTAGCTTCCTCATTTTTTCTTCTCAAATCAGGGAGTGTGCTCTCAATTGTATACAATGGATCGAAAACCAGAAATTTGAGAAGATTCATGGTTGCCGAAATTTTTTTAAGAGTGATATTGAGGTCAAGTCCTCTGGTTTAATGTTTCTATTTTTTTTATTATATATACTTCTTCAAATCTGGCCATGGTTTCCATGTGATATTAATCTGTGTAATATTAAGAAAAAGTTGTGTGTTCTATGCGAAAGGGTGAGAAGTAGATTATGAAACAGAGTTAAAGGCTGGTGGTGTGAGAAGTATTGACCATGGAGGCCCATCCTCATGGTGGTATCCTTCGATGTGGTGGTTTCATGATATTGGTGCTTTGAATCTGCTGATGTTCTGACTGTTGCTACACCACAACCAATGCCTCTCTCATCGGTGATGAAGATCTTGGCAGGAAAATGTATTGACATTTTTTAGATTTCTCTGAAATTTTACCACTTGTTGCTATAACAGTTGGCACAAAAAATACGCAGTTGTTGGCAGCTTAGTGCAACCTGCTATTTGAACTAGCAGCTAATACTGAAGAAAGAAGATACCTATTATTTTTTTTCTAATTAAATCTCACTTGCCAGCATGGCTTCTACCCAATGAATATGGAGGCGACCATGTCTTATTTTTGCATGTTAGTTTTGTGAGATTGCGTGAATAGCATGATGGCGTTGCTCTGGTGAAGCATGTCGCACTTGAATTTTTATTTTCTAAAGTACTTGATCATCAGAATATTATTCTATTTTTTTAGGACCTTGAAAATAACTGAGGTACCACCGTAGAAGCGGTTGTTGTGCAACACAACTACAGTAGCAAGCGGGCTAGGAAGTTTTTTTTAAACACGATATTTTTTCTTTTGTGATCCGCGATGGAAACTATCGTAGTGTGTTTCAAATTTAGAGGTCAAGTGCCAAAAAATTGTCATACTGTTGACAACACCGTAAATCTCTAAAAAATGCTCATAGAATGATGTCAAGAATACCAAGAGTTCATTTCAAATGATAAAGTCCTCTCACAGTTCTAGCTACAACAATGTTCATGGAGATGAGCTCATTGGCGAGTTACGCTCTCAAATCCATTTGTTATGTGGTGATATCAACCCAATGAAGGTGACAATTACTCCAGATCTAGTTTGAGAGATGGCATGGTGGCTATGAAAAATATCTGTAGACTGAGATGCGAATACCCTCATGCCTAACATCAAATCTAAAGGGCTACGGTGACCGTCAACAAATTTTTTAGTTCCAAAATTTATGGGATCAGAGCGAACCTGGTATAATCTAAGATGAGATTCAAGGAGTATTCGTGATAGGCAGAGCGTCAAGGAAACTAGATATTTGTAGTGTATCCCTTATTTTTTTGTTTAGTGCTCCCCCGTGGTGTCCCCGCTAAGTTTCTCAACTCTCATTACTTCAACGATTTGTTTGAGGAGGCCTTCAAATTTTCCAGCGCATAATGTAACATCAGATTTAGGGGCTTTTTATGGAGTACTAGAGCTTCTCGTTAGTACTGGGAGATGGAGATGCTTTTGCAAGTAATGTCCTGATCAGATTTGAATCCCTTGTGACCCTGATGAACAGAGAATGAGGACCTCTTATGCGATCAAGCTGTACAGATTCATTTCAATGGTGATGTGGTGATTTCATACTAGTTTTTTACAGTAAACAAAAATGTACAGTGCTCAACCACATCATGATTAGCATCTCTTATAAATCCCTTGGTGATGGAATTTTTTGACCCTTTACCTGTTTATATCCGACTCTTACACAAATCGATAGATCTGCAAGGTAGAGCGCTATGTGATGCTACCACAGAAGCTTGAAAGAATTTATAGTGAAGTGAATTTTTATATGATACTTTGATGCCATGATACATGTGTTCTGAGTGAGCGTCGATGTGCATTTTGAGATCCTAAAAAATACACCCGACGAGAGTTTTGAGGGTTCAACTGTTGATTTTGGAATACTTCTAGACTGCACAGGTGTTCTAGAAATAGTACGAAGTTTTTTTTCTAGCCAACATTATGGTTTGCATGATCTAGATATGTTTGTTGAAGGTTGGGGATGATTTATCTAGGAGATATTTTTTGATTTATGCGCTCTGAGCAACGGTTAGTACGGAAACCCGATGTTAAGAGAAGTTCGTTGCAGGCTGGGGATGATTTATCTGGGAGCTATTTTTTTATTTTTTTAATGCATATGACTGGGACCAGAGATGACCATTGGTGCCCACCCATGATTTAAATTTCTATAAAATACCAATTGAATATAGTAGTGGGGCATTTTATTTCATTAAGGGGAAATATTTTAAGGGTGGAAGTGTAACATGGGGGGATAGTATTTTATTCAAACGTCAAAGAATTTAAGGGGTTGTTTCATTTTTAAATTGTATGAAGACAATATTAAGTTCTCTTGGGTATTTTTTAATGATTTTCCACGTGGAAGTGGAAGGCCCAAGTTAGCCCATGTAATTCCTTGAGAGGGGAAATTGAATATTAAAAGCCTATTTTTTAATTTTTCCAAAGAGCGATGTAGCTTGAGTGCGACGCTAGCCTAGAGAGGTTGTTTTTTTTTCTGCAGATGAAGGCCCCATTGAGACCCAAACATAGGGGTATTTATAGTCATCAAAAAAAAAATTCTAATACGGACACATTAGAGGTGTCAAATTGAAATTTTGAGGTACTTTGACATGATTTTTTTAGCCTCAAATATGTTGTATCATGGAGTGCACTCTTAGTTGTACCCGACACTCCAAGGTAATTTGTAAGTGATCCTAGTATCTAGTCACCTTCTCTATAGCACCTAGAGGATGCAGTGGTTGGTTACCCATGCATTCCGGTGGGATGAGGAGGTCACCATAAGGACACCTACTCTAGGGACTATAGATATAGACACCCTAGACTCTATCCAAGGACTTTTTTGGATCTACTTATGAAGACTACAAATGAAGACACTTCAAAATATTATCTTGTATTCTTATTTCTTCCTCTCCTCCACATTTGTATTCTATGACTCATTTTATTGTATTGAGTGCATCTTCGGTAGAGGTCGACACTCTTATATGGCTCGTATTTTCTTTTGTATTAAGGTGAATTTTTGGTAGAGACTGACACCTTCTATATTGAATTTACCATGAGAGGGGATGATATTCATGGTGAATATAGTAAGTGAACTACGAGAGGCAACATACCTAGTGTATCTATAGAGGAAATAGGCCCATGGAAGTGTCTGACCCTAAGGCACCTAGGATAACCCTGAGGCACTTAGACAACTGATCCAGTGACAACAGATCCAAATAAGTGGCTGACCATGTGGCAAAAGATTGAGAAGTATACACCGTTGATCTAGCATTATTCATAGTTGGAGAGCCAAGTGCAAAGAGCACAAGCCTAGACCAAATCATGTAATAAAGAAGGATGTTAGGGTTCTTTTAGAGAAGTCAACATTAAGGGGGAATGTTACCTAATGTTGACTTGTTTTTTTCTATAGTTAGGATAGTGCACATTAAGGAGGAATGTTAGAATTAATGTGCACTATACATATTTAGTTTAACACTTGTCATTCTCTTTGATATTTGTCACCTTTTCATATAGGCCTTCTGCCTATATATTGTAACTTCTTTTGTATCAATATTATCTCATCTATTCTTGATCCCAACATTTTTTCCAATTCAAAAATAATAAATAAAATAATAGATGAAGACCCTTGGTTTAGGGGTAAAGATGCATTATGTTTAAAATATTGGAGTTGGATTTTATGTGGAGATAGAAACTATTAAAAGTCTTATTTTATGGATTAGGATTTTTGGACTTCCTAATGAACTCATCAATAAGGAGGTTTTAAAGAATATTGATAATACTCTAGGTGAATTCATCTAGGAGGGACACATTATGAAGGAGGAAATGTATGCTATATACACTTGAATATGTGTTTCGATGGATATTTCAAAACCTTTACTATAGTACATTTAAATGGGATAAAAAACTAGATTATGAAAATGTTGCACTTCAATATTGCTAATATCATAAAATTGGGCACATGGCAAGAGATTGCAAAGTGAAAATAATGGAAAAAGATATGGAAATTTTTGGTAATTAGGGTAGATTTAATATGAAATAGGAAGATCATAGATCAATCAAAGATTTTCCACTCCTAACAAAGTGGAAATAAAATACCCATCTAGATCATCATATGGTAAAGTCCATTATAGTTCATTGAAATTAACCATTAGAAGAAAAAATGATATTAGGGATGAGGAAGTATAATGTACAAGTTCAAATATATAAGGATATAAAGGTGCAAAGGAAGAGGGGAAGGAAAATTTTAAAGAAAATAAGGTGAATGAGATCAAGCTAAGGTAAAACATCTTTGTTTTCCTCAAGCAACATAAAATCATCTCCTTACAATAAAAATGAAAGTAGTACAAAGTGTATTTGTTGTACTTTAGGCTTTCAAGAGAAATATAATAAAGAATATGATATAGAGGGTATCCAAGGAAATTCAGGGTTTCTAGGCCAATATTAAAAAGTAATACCTATGGAGGATAATCTATGTAGTTTAGAGTTTTCAAGAAAACATACAGAATAAAATGCTAGTGAGGCTATTACTTGCACTTTTGACTCTTTAAAGAAACATAAATATTTTTAAGATAAGCCTCATTACGAAAAATATGATAAAATAGAAAAAGTAGAAGATATTGAATAAGATGAGAGTGTTTGTGGGAACAAAAAAAGGAGATAAAGACCACAAAGTAGGAACAAATAGAAAAAAAACTTAAAAGGATATTGATATAAGAATCCAAATAAAAATATCACATGTGTTAACAAGAAGTGAGGCTAACCCCACTAATAAAAATAAAAATCATTGTTGATGAAAATGATATCATGGAATATTAGGGGTATGAATAAGACCCATAAAAAAATAGTTATTAAGGAATTAATAGGTTGTTATAATCCTAATTTTATTTTAATATGAGAAATAAAATTAAGCAATGAGGAATGTAAGGATGCTTTATGAAGATTTGGAAGATGGATTATTGTTTAGTAGTTTCTTCTACACAAGATTTATGTGGTATTGCAATAATATGGGACAAATTCAAATGGGATAGGAAATTATTAGAAGCAAAGTATAATTGGGTTGTTGGATTATTTTGAAGGAAAGAGGAAAAATTTAAAATTGGGGTTATAAATATATATGCTTCAACTATAGTTACTCCTTGTGAAATATGTTGGAAGGACCTCAATATATTTTGGTCAAATACAATGATGATTCATTGTTATCTATGTATTCTTGGGGTTGGTTTTAACATTGTTCTATCTCCCTTGGAAAATAAGGGTGGTATTCTAAGATGGTCTAAATCAATTTAATATTCTCCTTTATTTGTCAATTCAAATGACCTTTGGGATGCTAGTCCTTCAAGTATACATGGGATAATAGATGAATTAGAAAAAATATTATAGTAGAAAGATTGGAGATATTTTTTCTATTCATTAAATGATTGCAAACCAAGTATATAATATCTTCAAATTTATTGCGAGCATGATGAGATCACAAACCCATTCTTTTGACTTATGAGTTACTTGATAATGGTCATCCAAATCCATTTTACTTTTAGAGTATGTGGCTCCAAGACCCTAAATTTTTCAATATAGTTATGTTATGGTGGGATGAACTAAAATTTGAAGGATCATGTATGTATAGGTTTGTTCAAAATATGAAATATTTAAAGGAGCAAATAAAAATTTGGAATGCCAAATATTTCAGCAATATTTTTATAGAAAAGAAGAAAATTGAATCCAAGCTCAAAACTTTATAAGAGATAGTAGAAATTAATGGAATGGATTAGGATTCCTATATGAAATAAAAATAATTACTTTGTGATAAGAGTCATTTTGGTTCTAAAAATCTAGAGAAATGGCTCAAGGAAGGAGAGAGAAATTAAAAACAAAAACTTCATGCTACCATGAAACCAATTTTTTATTTTCATCACTTAAAAAATATTTTAACGTAGATGTAAGAAACACTAAGGACGAAGAAGATATAAGGAAGGAAGCAATTAATTATTTAATTTTTTTTATTAAAAACTAGGCAAGATAGGGAGAGGCACAAGTTAATTTTTTTGTAAACTATTCCATCAGTTATCACATAGGGATAAAATGAAAGCTTGATGAAGAAGATATCTGTGGAGGATATCCATGAAGTAAATTTCACCTTCTATATTAACAAGGCATCTAACATTGCCGAAATACCTATAATTTTCTTTTTAAATTTTTGGGATTTATCGAAGAGTGATATGTTAGTTGTGGTTGAAAAGGTATGGAAAATGAAAGCTATAATGAGTGATATCAATACCACTTTTATTATGTCAATTCATAATAAATGCAAGATAATACATTTTCATAAATTACATCCAATAAGGCAATGTAATATGATTTAAAAGATCATTTCAAAACTTATGGTAAACAGGTTGAAGGGCATTCTAGTTTGTGTTATCTCAAAGGAACAAGGCGACTTTGTTCATGGTAAATAAATTTTGGATGGTATAATTATTTCACAAGAGGCCATACATTCTCTTCATTCCATGAAAAATCTAGGTATGTCTATGAAATTAGATATGAAAAAAGCATGTGATAGGGTTTTCTAGAATTTTCTACATGTTAATCTCAAAAAATTTGGTTTCAATTATAATTGGTGTCAGTGGATTAAATGTTGTTATAGCACTACAAATTTTTTATTTTAATCAATGCTTATCCTATTGATTAATTCAATTCATATTGTGGACTTTGTCAAGGTCATCCACTTTCTCCTTATCTATTCATTATTCTTATAAAAAGCATTATGAAGAGTTTTTTCAAAGGTAAAATTAGAAGGAAAAATGAAAGGTGTTCAAGTTGCAAAAAATGGTCCCTTTGAATCTCATCTCTAATTTTAATGATACCTTTTTTTGTGCCATATCTTAGTCTGTTAGGCCATGGATTTTAATTCAATATTATCATGCTATCAAAAAGCTACTAAACAATTGGTTAATACTACAAAATATAGATTTTTCATTAATATTGCCCTATTTTTACAATTATTATGATTATTTTAGGGTTTAAAATTTAAAAAATTTAATAACCTACTTGGGTACTCCTTTATCTATTACAAGAAATAAAAATAAGCTTTTTATCTCCTTTTTGGATAGAATGAAATCTTACTTGACAAGTTGGAAAGGTAACCATGGCAAGAAGGCTAGAACTCACAAAGACTACATTGTAATCCATTCCTATTTATAATGTCACTTTCAAGATTTTCGACAGATATATCATTAGAAATTGATAAAATTCAAAGAGATATTCTATGGAAAGGTTGTAAGAAAAAATCTAGGTTTCCTCTTTGTAATTGAGTTTGGGTTTGCAAAGGAATGAATATTGGACGAGTAGGCTTGCAAAATTGTAGAGTTATGAATTTGGCATAGGAGCAAGGACTATATGGATATTATTTAGAGATCAATGAAATAATTGAGTAAAATTATTAATTCAATAAAAAATAGGTTCTATTGATGTAATGAAATTATTTAGGAAAAGAACTATATCGAAAGGATTATCAATATGGACATTCGTATCAAATAGTTAACAAATGATAGGGAATATATCACAATATTTAGCCAAACCACACCATGAATGCAAGAGCTATAGTTAGAACTCAAATGCATTAGAGCCTAAATGGACTAATGATTATCTAGAATACAAAAAAATAGCCACATTAGAAATAATCTAGGTGATGCACCCTCATTTGGGAACCTGGAGAAATATGGGTCAAAGTATCTACTCACAAAACTAGAGGAGTCCAATAACCACATAGGTCGTAAGGTCACCTTCTCATTAAGCATCACCTTTATCACCTCAATCTATTGACACACCATTATTACCCTCTAGTGGGAATTCAAACAAGCCTCAGGGATGCCAACCAACTTGAATTCAAATTCAATTTCAAAAGGTATTATTAGGACAACATGACGTGGTGACCAGAGTCTAATAACATTAAAAGAAGAAGGGATAACAAAAAATATGGTCCCACCCTTCCAATAGTCATTGACCACCAAAGGCTAGGGCTAAAATAGAGCACCAATAAACTCCCTTTAGGATGCATCACCAAGCCACAATCCTCTATATTAGTAATGAAAGACCTTGAGAGAAATTTCTTCTCCAAACCAAGATTCCAATCTATGACACTCCTAAGTTGACCTTGAAGTTCACTGCCCTGTTACCTTCTCTAAATAAATGTTGAATACAATATGCATATCATTACTCTTAATGGCATAACAATATGAGTGTAAGACATATTTATCCATGGTGGTTTTTAAATTTTGGAAAATTTGAACATTCTCACCGTTAAACTTTGTGTCCTTAATTTTTTGAAACCTATAAATTTTTAGCCAAAGCAATATTGATGAAATTACATTGGTTGTTGGGGCTTATAGAAATAACAAGTTTTTCCTTCTGAATGCAGCCAAAAAATTGCCAAATAGTTTTTCAAAATTCAAAAAAAAATTCTTGGTCATTTTATGGCTTATTTCACACCAAAGATGTGCTTCCCTTATTATTATTTTTATCTAATTCCCATTTAATTAAAAATACAACTTAAAATTATTCCCATGTGTATATATAAGACATGGACAAGCAAAGTTGAAAAACCAAGATAAAGCTTCCTCTTGCAAGGAACTCTAAATATTATATCTCCATAAAAAATTAGAAGCATATAAAGTCTTAAAAATTTTCCACCATTTCCAAGCATCAGTATAATCTTCTCTCAAAATTTTTGGCAACTTCATGATTTTTTCAAAGCAACTAGGGTTTTAAATAAACAAAAATTCTTAAAAAACTAATTTTTTTGAGATCTCATCTATTTCTTTCTTCAAACAATTAAATTTACACACTTTATTTCAAAAAAAACAAACAAAAATTGATTTACTTAACCAAAATCCCAACTCTCAATAGTTGTAACTCCCTCAATACTTATAAGAATTTAACAATGAGCAATCATTTTTTTAGTACTCGAAATAACCTACATGTTGGTAAAAAAAGATTATAAAAATAACTCATAAAATATTTAATATGATTTTTTATTTTTGAAAAAAAATTCTTGCGACTAAAGAAACTCACAAATATCTCAACTTCAAACAACCATAACTTTCTCAATACTTGTCAGAATTTAACAAATAAATATCCACTTTTGTATTAATAAAAAAGATCTACATAATAGTGCAAAAACCGTATGAAAATGACTACTAAAAAAATATATGGCTCCTAAAAAATATTATATTTTTCTCAAAAAATATGTCATAGCTCTATAAAAACAATCCCACTTTTCCAGAATAGCTACTCTAATACCAAAAGTTGTAAACCTCTCTTATTATCAACAATAAATCATTCACCAATATGCAGAAATATACAACATGCATCCACAAATAAATTGCACAATAACAATCCATACAATAAAAATTTGATAATACCTTTGAGGTAGAGCAACACCATACAATGCTCTCTATTATAAATAATCCACTCCAAAATATTTCCATCTCCATGAGCCAAGACTTCTACAAAGAATATTTGATATATGAATCCTTTTACAATGAGGGTACAACACTCTTTATACAAGAATGTGATGGTTCACCTTTTATGAATTATAAAGTGCATAATATTATAATAGGCATTATGCTATATATTATTACAATTTTATGGGTGACCCATTCCATAATACAATATTATATTATATCCCCCATATTACTTTCCTGAGGTACCTAATAAATAATTGCATGACACCACTTATCATGGTCTAATTTGCTACATTATATATGAACCACACTATACCACATATTGTTTCTTGATTTGCTTCAAAATTTATGCATCACCAAGTTTATTATTGATTATGAAAGCAAATTGTCAAGTTTAATGAGTTGCAAAAATGTGATTGATCAAAATTATACATATAAGTTTCAAGTAGCATATGACCTTCTATATTGGTCATTATACATTCTACTATCTCATTCCAATTGAAGTTCACCATATCAACATCTATGTTAGCTACTATATTTTCCACATGTTGCCTTACAATTCATGCCATGTCATCAACTATGTTGATATCTCCTTTGATTACCACATATCCTACCACATCACTTGTAAGGACTACTACATCATCTATATGGACTACCACATCACCTCAGGATTCATTCATACATTACCAAGTCATATGTATATATTTCCATGTTTACCATGTGTCACCTCAAGATTCATGCATTGGTTGCTATCTTAGTTGTATGGACTACCATGTTAGTCATATTGACTAACATGTAGCATCTATATGGACTACTTTTATTATCTCCAATAATAATTGATATTAAGAGAAGCTAGAAGAAAAAACTATTTTGATATAAGCAAGTAAGTAACAAATATTCACACCCACTCTACTACCATATCAAATTTCATAGTATTTTTTATAAATGAATGAGATCAAACATTACTTAGTATTGCTTAACAAAAGGCATGCACAAAATGAAAGAACACATAGTATTATGGGGTGTTCATGGATACCAACTAATATTTAGTAGAGAAAATAGAATTACACTCCAATTGATAATTAGGATATGGATATGAATGAGTATTTATATTCAAATACATGATTCCTTTAGGTCAAGGTTGTGATTCTGACCCTCAAGAATAAAATATTATAAAATATATTTTTTCAAGGTTTATATGGGTCTAAAGGACAATTTTAACAAATACAAGTACAAATAATTGGCCATGGCCTCAAGATAATATTAAACACCACATGTTCCAACACTTTTTAATTAGTTGCATCATGATACTATACATTATATACCATGTCAACATAGAAAACTTGACGAAAATATCATAAATAAATTTTCCACTTTTGTTTATATGTTATTTATTAATATCATAATTCTTCATTAATGTTTATTATAGTTAAATATGTGGTAGGGATTCATTAATGGTATTACCCATAGAATTATATTTACATTTAATGTAATATTCCTTGGAAGATTCTTAGAAGGTTAATTGTAGGCCACTACCAGCATTTAATGTCTCTCATGGTTTGGGCTTATATTTTACCTAAACCATGGTTTGTATTTAGGAACTTTGTGCCTATAAATTTATGTTTTAGTCAATATAAATCATCAATATTTGTCATAAAGATCATCATTTTCATCAAAAATACCTTCAACAATGAGATCTTCAACTTTGACTATGTCAACTTCAACAATAGCTTCTAAGTTTTTCTAAAAAAATTTTGCATATTCTTCTACTTCAAGAGTAGCATTTTCTAAATCTAGGACAATGGGTTTCTCACCCATATACCCTAGTTTGAATCCAATTGTCATGTATTAAAATGAATCTTCTTCTTCAATGGGAAGAATATCTTTTGTTGACATTTCTACTAGCATGGTAGCTCAGATCTACTGGATGTCCATCAAGAGTGCTTTGGATCATTGATAGATATCTTCTATGGAGAGTCTCCTGATAGGAAACATAGTGCCTTAGATGAAAATGGAGGCAAAAGTAGAATTGGAAAGATGAGCAATCCCATGGAGAGGATCAAGATGCTTTGATATAAAACTAATATGGAACTGAGAGGTAAAATATATTGTAAGCAAAGACTGATGTTTTCTTTTGAACAAAACAAAAATTTATAGGCACAATTTGCTTGAACATAAACCATGGTTTGGGTAAAACCATGAGCCCAAACCATGAGGGAAATATTAAATGTCAGTACTAGCATACAACTAACCTTTTCAGAACCTTTTGATAAAAATTACATTAAATGTAAAAGTCATTATATCGACCACTATCATTAATGATAGAAATTAATTAATGATAGTGGCCATAATGAAATTTACATTTAATATAATATTCCTTGTAAAGTTAGTTGTAGGTCAATACCAGCATTTAACATGATCCCAACTGATGTGGATCATAAGATATTAATCCAAATTAATATATTATTCATTTTTTATAAACTTAATAAGGTTTTAAGGCTAAGTATTGATACTCAAATGATAATATTACTCATTATTTGTATTATGCTATAGTAAAAATGAATCAATGGCCTTGACCATATCAAGATATAGTTTAAGCAAGTATTTATCCAATGGATATAGTTTCCATTCATTTGATAGTAAATATTATATTATTCATTGCAAAATGTGTTACTTGTTGGAAATTAAACTCTCTTTATATTCAATAATGCTTATAAATCAATTTTTAATAGCAATAATGACGAGTTAGTAATTATAAGCAAATAGATTTTCAAAAATATTTACATGATGTAAATTTTATATTCAAATAAATTCTAGTGAGAGTGATCTTAACAAGTAGTTTTTATTATTTGACACTACAATTATAATTCTTATTATGCCTTCTCATCCAAGCTTTATATTATTTATAAAATTTTAGATGGTGCATATAGCATAACTTTAGAGACATAACTTATGATAAAATTAATATAAAGAAGGCTACAAGTTAAGTAAACAGAATTTTCTAGAGGTAACTCATCAAGTTTGCATCATTTTGTTTTTTTGTGTAATATTTGGCCAATTTAATCCCTGACTCTTCTGATGTAAAGTAGAGAAAATAAAGACATATGTATACTCAAGGGGAATAATTAAAACCACTTTTTTTTAATAAATGATTGGTTTATTATTAGGTTAGATATATGAGAGAGTGGTATTTTATTTATGTTAAGAATTTTAGTGGATGATATGTTAAAGGTTGAAATTGAATAATATATATTATGGACTAATGTCATGTATAACGTAATGGTATGATAGAAAATGATAAGAAGAGATATTTTAAAGTTGAATTTACCATTTGAATATATGTTAAAAAATATTTACAAATTTTTTATTTGATATATCTTTAATACCTTTATTCATGCATCTATCAATTTTATTATTTATTATTAAATTTCATTATCTTGAAAATATGTGTAGACACTCAATTTTAAGTACCAATTGGCCATTAGACATGTCACCAATTAATCCTTTTAACCAATTTGACCAAATTGCTTGTTTATACTAAAGCTCAGGGACATATAGCATCAACTTCCTCATTTACAAAACTTGACCAAATCATCTCTAGATTTTACAAAATTAGTATTGTTAGAAATATAGGAATGAGATCCTTCCAAAAAGTATAAACACAACTATGTTTGACTAAAAATTGATCTCTTAAAATGCACTTTAATTAAAGTACCTTTCTATAAAAATACCATATGGAATTTCATTATATGCTTTTGTATGATGCTCTCATCACATGATAGCATCATAGTACTTTTGTATTCCTGTGACACTTTTATAAAGATGCTAACAAAGCATTAATTTTGGTCGTATGATTCCTAGTGATTTCTAGTTCCACCAATTCTACATACCATCGACATGATATCACATGCATTAAGAAGAATCTAAACTTTTAAACTGCTAATCAAGGATCAATCAACCTCATGCAACTACAAATCAAGGAAGTTAACTCTTTGCAAGTTGATTTAACACCTTAGTCAAGCCATGCAACTAACCCAACTAGAAACCTCACCCTCTTTAACTACACATCAAGTTTTATCTCATGCAATGGTTAAAGGACCTCCTAAATGTATGGAAATTTTATAAAACCCTTTTTGGGGAACCAAAAAGGGGGAAAATTTTGATAGGTACATGTTGGTGAAATTACTCAAGGAAGAGGCGAGAAATTTTGTAAGTACATTGGAAAATTTGATTTGGGTGGAGGAAGTCTTCTAACTTTTGTTATTATATTAGTAGTCTTCTCCGTCAAGTGCTTCCATAGGGTCTTATTTGAGTAATATTTTTTTTCAATATAAGAAACATTTATCAAGGGAATATTTTAAATTATTTTGGCACTCTTTATAGCACTTATTCTGCATTTCGAGTCCAACTCCTTAAGCATAACCCAGTCTCATTCCTTATTTTTTATTATTTATTTTACTTCCAAGTTCTTTCTCAACAAGAAATTCTACTATTCTTTGTTGTAATTCCATCCTTTTCACTAATAATTTAATCATGGATGTGAGTTGTTCCAACTTCCCTTGAAACAATTTGATTGTATATGTAAGGTCCACCATTCTTTTTATCATAAAAGAGCTATGTTAGACTTTAATAATTTATGTTTTCTGAGGTTACAAGAGAAACTCATAGAACCTAATTAAGTAGGGATATTACATCCTAGAGCTCTGATACCATCTCTAACAATACAGATTTAACTCAATGGTTGTACAACCCAGTCTAGCTCACTGGTTCATCAAGATGGATTTTTTACTAGCTTTACTGACTAGACTTGACCTAAGATAATTTTTATTTTTATTTAGACTAGTTTAGTGATCACCCAATGTTTAATTAGTATGACATATAGAATACCACTTTTGAAAATTATGACTACTATAGATAACCCCCAAGTGGATGAGATTGGCCAAATCTCGTAGATGGTGTCATTTAGTGGATCTATCTTCTCATCCTCTTGTTCTAGTATGAGAGCATAAATACATAGCTTGGGATTATCCTCTAGGACCCATAACACCTAGAATATGGATGCATAATTCCCCTTCCTTAACATGTGGAACTTGAGCTTAATTATGCTCACCTATTCTAAATTTAACATGTAAGGGTGTTTAGCGTATATGCCTAGTGCCTAGTTGATTGTCCACTTCTTTGGAGTCAACTAGGGCCATGCCATTTCTCTAGCTTTGGACCTAGTTTCACTTGATAGATTATGAATAATGATAATTTATCCCATACCAACTATCATGGATTGCTAGCTAGATTTCATGCTAATTTTTCCTATTCATAAGTCGATCAAGGAACCATATCCATACCACTTGCATAATGACATAGAGAAGACATTCCATACCACCCCTGATTACCTACTCATCCTGACCTATCTTTTTAGAAAGTTATCATTCTTAATTTATAGTAGTTACCTACTTGTAACCAGTTGGTATTGGGTATTTGACTTGGTTGTTCAACTTCCTATAATTCAACCATAAGTTTGATTTAAAATCTTAACAAGACTTTTCTTTTAAGGATAAGAATTCTACTCTAGTTAAGTTTAAAATTTTAAAAATATTGTGGTTTTCTTATTTTCTTAGAATTCATATAGTCCATTACTTAGGGGAAAATGTGACATATTAAACCTGTTTAATAGTATTTATATATCTTAGATTAAAACATATCTCAAAGGATAAGTTAAAAGTAAAATAAGCTAAAAACTCTAATCACCATTATCTTTAACACACAAAATTATTTTATATGAAGTAATAATTAATTTACTTGCTTTTCCAAAAAAGATGCCTTATATTATCATAATAATGGTATTATAAAGAGGAACTTTCAAACCACTAACACATTATAAAAATTCTTGCATACATATCCATTCAAAGCTTAGTTTTTATAAAGAAGTACACTATTTATTTCCTAAAAAGAAAATATAACAAGTTATTTAAAGTAAATAAAAAAATATGAAAATTATCAAGGCAATACCCCCACAAATTTCCATACACAAGTGACGGTAAAAAAGTAAGATTATATCTCTATGGTATTTGAGGCCACATATTTTCATAAGTAAATGGTTCTCTAAAATAATATGTAAATCTCTTTATATGATTCACTGATTTCTTTAAGGTGGAATAGATTTTAATAAAAATAGCCATAATAAAATTTTAATGGTAGCCTCTTGTTAAAATAATACCAAATTAGAAAAAGGGCGTAATGGATTGGATAAAGATTTATTTTTCTATGGCTCAAAGATTTTTTTTTACATAAATAGTTTGACGAACAGTAATATAAATATGTTTTAGAAAAAGGAAACCACTGACCTCTTTTTCGAAATTGGATATCTTCCCCATCGAAAATATTGCTTACGTTGGGATTAAAATGACTCAAATGTGGATGCATATTTTGTTTAAATGCAACTAAATAATTATTTTTTATCTAACAATAATTTTTAGGTGTATGCATTATATTGAAATATTTACATAGTCAACAACATAAATAAGGGTATCTTATTTTACCATAATAAAACATTAACCATCTAGATATTGTAAAGCATTAATTATCTAAATATCTCCCCAATGGTTCCTCTTTAAAGCACATGAAATGCACAGATTTTTAAATGGATTATGAACGACGTACTCTATGTTAGATTACAATAACATTAGCCAAAAACTCTAAAATTTAAATTAAAAATGTGGAATTACACTTCATAAGTAGTGGATGCACTACTATAGCTCAATTAATGGTTCATAAAGCAAAATACTACAATGGCCATCAACCAAGTCATCTCATCGACAAAATAGCTATATTAAAAGGAGTATATAAGTAGAAAATGACTAGGGAAAGAAACATCTAACTAAAGGTATTTTTTTTGAAAAGGAGACAACAAGACCTCTTACAAAGTCTATAATAACTTAAATAGATAATCCAAATGAGCTAACACTTGTCTTTAGAGAGAAATTACACATAATTCACAACCATAATCTAGATGGGCTAACATTAGTCTTCACAGAGAAGATACACACAATTCATAACCATAATCTACATGGGCTAACATTAGTCTTGAGAGATAAAATATACATAATTCATAGCCATAATCCAGATGGGCTGATATTTATCTAGTTATTGCTAGTGTATATATTAAGAGATTAAAATTCAATTGATATTTTCATATATTCTGAAACATACATAGATAAAAAAAGTAGAATTCATAGTTGAAAATGGCTAACCTAAATGTTTAACCAAAAGCTATGCCAACTTCTACACTCTCTTTCTTCCCTTGTTGGCTACTCTTCATAAACATATATCTAGTCTTTTTTCAATGGAATTTTATAGGACAAAGGAGGATTCTTTTAGAAAAAAATATGTTTCCATGTCATCGACCACCTTGATTGAAGGCTTATTCTTTCAGGTGGTCATTTATTTTTAAAAGAATTAATATTGTTTCTCCCTTTTTAGAATTAAACAGTATTAAGGCCATACACTAAAAAAACATTATTAGTTAAACATTATTTTATTTATTAATAATTAATTATTTATATATTATTTATTATTATTATATTTATATTAATTAATTTATTGCATATTATCATTAAACTAAATACAAGCAAATAAAATCACACACATACATACATATATACCTCTAGCATTCCTTCTCATACAAGCAACCTGATGACAACAAAATATTATCATCTATATTTTAAGAATAGATCCCATGCTTGTGGCACTTTCCTTACTATTAGAGGACTTTCACAAATAAATATTCATTTATTTAATGATATGAGATATGCAGCTAAATAGATGCATCAACTTGAGCTTCCATGTACCCATGAGTCATTGGTGAGTGTTTTGTTGCTAGGGCTATTCTACCCCTACTAAAGAAAAAATCCCACCATGGTGAAAATACATACTGACATCATTTCCTATTTAACTCTTCGAGGACCTATACCTACAAAATAAAAGCCATCAATAGTACCTCATCCTAGAAGTATATAATAATAATTAATATTAAGGACATTTATAATTGTAATTAAAAGACTTATTTCAAAGTGGGTCATGACAGAAATTACAATGTATTGTCAAGCAATATATCTTTGCACTATACACATGTTATATTTTTAAATAAAATATAGTTGGAGAAGAATACTACTTGCATTTGCGTATGAGACATTACCATAAATGTTGAAGGAAGAGAGACAAAACATCACATTTATATTTTATCATGAAATCTAATTTAGTAAAACAATTGGATTGAGTTTATGGTTATGATGGCATGTTCCATATAATTGCATCAAGAGGATCTCTTGATAAGAGCATGAAATAATTTATGTATTAGAAATATCCTGTTTACAATCTAATTATATAATTACTTCTAAAACAACATTTGGTATTCAATTGCAATAATGTCTAATTATGATTGATTTGGTATTTTGAAAAATAGAGTCTCCATTAATGTTTTGATGAAGATATTTCCTAGTTGATTCATTATAAAAATATATTACACTATATTATTTGTTATTTGGATAACAATCTAATTGTCTATACAAATATGGCATAGCCCATATTTAGCAAAGACATTATCCTTAATAAGAGGACAAGACCACTAAAAATAATGGTCCACTTGAACTACATTTTGATACTTAACCTATACAAAATAATTGAAAATAATATATTGCTTCTTGTTTATCCATGTACTTGAGCCAAAACCAAATATGAAGATGTATCATCAAGATAATTTTGATCATTTTATTTCTAACATGATTACAATTAGATTATCCAACCAATTTGGTTGTGTTTGCCTTCCATAGACAACTTATATATGCAAAATATCATCCATAAATCTTAAATTCCATTAAGATAATGCAAAATGGTTTTCCAATTTGTATGCTATGAATCAAGCCAGTTAACCAATGATGAATATAATATCTAATAAAATATAATTCAAATACAACAAGTTTCCCACTAAGGAATAAAATCATGTAGCATCTATCTTCAAACCACAATATCCTTAAGTATGTTCATGAATAAATCTATATGAGTGTTAACACCATTACAATCATCAATTTTGAATCTTTTGAATAAATCCAAGGCTTATAGGTCAAGAAAAATAATACCCACCTCTAATTTCCAAAAATGTAATGCCAAAAATATGCATAAACTATCTAACTTTATCATTTCATAATTATCTTTCAACTTATTTTTCATGATAGAAATATCCTTTAGGGAACTTACTATAAGAACCAAATAATCTACATAAAGGAAAATAATGAGGGTTTTATAATGTAACAATCCAACTCCTACCCACTTGGTTGTTCTACATTAGGGTCACAATGAGAAAACTTTTCAATCATTTCCAAATTATTTACTAGTATGAGCATGCTAAATAAAATCTTCATGAGTGCCATTCCATTGCAGTCGAAATACTCATGAGATCGAGATTGGATAAATCTCGAAATGAATACCTCTTTTGAACTTCTCTCTCCATCCAAGATTCCAAGTTCAGGCTAGGGTTTCTCCTCTAGGGCCCATTTTGCCTAGAGGTTGGATGCATAATTTCCCCATATCTTAACAAGACTTTAAGTCATACAAGATTTAGTGTATGCATGTCTGAGCTAGACGAATATCCACCTCTCTAGGAGTTCATATAGGGTCTACCAATACCCTGGTAAGTACCTGGTTTTTTATCTTGATTAAACAACATGATGTCCCATACCATCATGTTGTCAGTATTTCCATTATGAGTCAAGCACAAAATTCACCACTCAACACTAGCAAGGTTAACCTAGAAGTGATGCCCATTTCATCCTTCGTTACCTCCTATCCTGACCTTTCCCATAAAAAGTATGGTTAGAGCCTTGGATTATGATGATTACCTTCCTGCAAACACCATTAGTGGTTGACCCACAAGATTGTCCTTCCCATAATCTTAAAATAATGACAAGGTTGTCCTGCCCACAACCTTAGATTCCATATCGAAGTTGTATTTTCTATAATTTTGGATCTTCCCATCCTTAGGTTTCTAAAGGTAAAAATTTATAGTTTTCTTTTGGTTTTGAGGTATGAGACATATACTATTATTTATTTAATTGAATTATACTAAAAAATAATGATCTAATAAATTAATCTTAGTATATATATTACCCTTTATAATTTATTTAACTAACCGAACAATTTTCACCTATAACATAGAATTGAATAATCTAATTTTTTGTTTTAATATTAACATAACCTACGTAACAAAATTCTCAAAAGAAAATATAATAATTAATTAGAATCCTCTATTAAAAAGAAACTTGAACACTGTTTAACTAGCTCACATGAACGATGTATAAATAGATGTTAACTAGATTTGCAAGACCAATAGATGAACGATATCCCAGAGTTTATATGAGAGTTATTATTTAAATGATATTTATCACTATATCCATGTTCAGTTCATTTTACCAATATTGGTCCCAAAGGTTTTTGATATATTGGTAAAGTCAAGTTGGCGGCTCAAATCAACCTGGTTAAAATATAGTTGCATCCCTACTGATTGAGCTGGTGGTTTCTAAAGTATCAAAAAGGAGGAAGACTTAAGTTGGATTATGATCTTATGCTACAATCCAAGATTATGATCTCTAACGAGTTATGATGGTAATCTACATTTTCAAAGGTCTCACATATATGTGTTTGACATCAGAGAAAGAAATTATTATTTAACCTTATCAAGGGTACCGGGTATTTCATCTACATCCTACCTATCTACATTAATATTAAAGAAAAATACGCGTAATCCTTTCCTTCTATGGCAACTCTTAGAGTTTAAACTAATTATTGATTTAAACGAGAGAGGATAATTTATGTTTATATATCAAAGAAATATTGACTCAAGCAGATCACCAAAAATAATAGACGTCATATCATAATATTTAAAAGTGCTTACATTCTAAATTCCTGATGCTGACAATGCAATGTTTTTAAAAAAGAATCCCAAACTTATTTTCCAAACTATGGCAAAGTAATTCTTCTTTATACAACTTTTACTATGTATGACAATTTTACCATGATATTTTCCTCAAATTTTGTTCTCCTAAATAAAAATTCTCAACCCCTTACAAACTCACTCCAATTCAATAGCGATGTCGTCTCAGGGCACACCATTACAAGCCATAGAGTTGAACGAGAACAAAGGCTAGTTGTGTTAACTAATTCTTTCTTATGACAAAGTTTAATGCATATTTTAAACTAAAGCCTATTATTAGTAATATATTAAGGATATTCCATTCAAAGCTTGATTAACTTTCATCGTTTATATAGCCAAGCTATCCAAGTAAAATATAATGAAATACATAGGCGCGTATTCAAATTTAACTCAAAAATTATTTGTATTTTTATAAACTTAGTATAAAAGATACTATAAACATCATATTTAACCATTCTCCTATTAGAATATTAATGTGCACTATGCCTTGTCTATGATACTTTTCATGTTTCTCCTGACACTTGTCAGTTTATCATATAGGCCTTCTACCTATATATTATAACCTCAATCTTGTATAACATATCTCATCAGTTTTATTCCCAACATTTGGTATCAGAGCTCCAGGCGTTCTCTGCCCTTGTGAGTTTGAGGGGGGATTTCCCTCATGGAAATATCCCCCTCATTTTTCCCACAATTTTTTTTTCTTCAAGCTAGGGAGTATGCTCTCCATCCTTTGAGGGATGGATCAGAAACTAGAAGCTTGAAAAAAAAATGGCTGTCATTTTTCCCTATGTATCCATCCGAAGAAGTAGTTTCTCCATAGAGAAATGAACAACAAGATAATAGATGAGCTATAGGGTTTCAAATTTT
Source organism: Wollemia nobilis (assembly GCA_028583015.1). Taxonomy (NCBI): domain Eukaryota; kingdom Viridiplantae; phylum Streptophyta; class Pinopsida; order Araucariales; family Araucariaceae; genus Wollemia; species Wollemia nobilis. The sequence goes on from JAQPPZ010002533.1 coordinate 570,374, forward strand.
TTTCTATTCTATTGCATATCTTATTTGTAGGTGGAGCTCATGGAGCATCGAAACAAGCGGTTTTTCATGTTGGATATGTTTTTCTTTGGTGTCGTATTTTATCATGGATCTAGTGGAATATTTCTCAATTGTAGTATGAGAAGTTTGTTTTGTTATGATGAAAAAAAAGGTCGTTTGATATGAAGAAACGGAGTAGATTGTAAATCCGGTTGAGGCGTCATTTATGATTGGCCGTAGCAAACTGAAATAAAGTTGAAGTGTTGGACATGGCATGAAGAATCAAGTTCGATTTTTTTATTTTTAAAGGAAGTCACATTTGCAGACAGGTTGTAGTAATGCGGTATTCTACAGTCTTTGATGTTGTCTTAGAACACTGAGAAGCCTATATTAGAGCTGTCAAAGTCTTTAAGATACGAATGAATGTGCCAAGCAGAGCGTGAAACCATCATCAAGCATTCTCCTGATGTTTGTTCATGGTTGCGGTGATTTTTCATGCTCTTTGTTGTGGTGATAGGCTAGAAAACCTTGCATACCTGTGAATGTCTACCGACGGAGAACCAGAGAGATGTTCATAGTCCTCGCTTGAAATGGAGGAGAAGTTATAGTTGTACGTCGTCATAGCTTTATCAAAATACTCTGAGTTTGACCTCGTGGTGCCAGTGACAGAGAGCCACGAGGTGAAATTATTACTCTTGATTATCCTGCTAAGATAATTGTTGCTTCTAAAGTGTAACATGTCGTCTCCCATGCCATGAGCGTGAGGCACACAATGATGGTGTCTCATGATGAAATATCCATAGTATGATTTTTTTCAAGTCATCATGGAGTAATATGCAATGCTATTCTGGAAAGCGGTGGTTCGAGCGACGGTTAACATGTAGGTCATGTTTTCGTTGTGCACCAAGGATCAACACTATTTCAATTATAACTAGACCGGTAACTCAGATGCTTCCTCGTGATAGCTCACCAAGAAGGCCACTACTCTATTTTTGGACACCTGTAGCTTACTCTAAAGGTGGCACCATTGATTGTTTTGTGAAGATTTATTTTTTTGGAGGGGCTTCCCCATAGAGGAGAGATGTTGATTGAGCCACACCAATATCATAGCCAATGAAACTGTTTGAGTTGTTAATGTTTATAGATCCCCATTTTTTTATTCCCAACCAGTTGGTTGATGTGGAGAAGTTAAAGATGTCATTTTCTAGCTATGATAGCATATACCTACCACCTTATGAAGGTGTGGATTGCACTGTGAAAGTGACAGTAAGTAAGGCATTATGTAGATCATGCCAAGCGTAGTGAAGGCCAACTTTGTGATAATGGATTTCTTGTGAACAATCCATTTTGGAGCCCATAAAAATAGCAACTATTTTCCTCTTTCACCATAGACTGTCATGGAGTCTTGTGAGCGTAGGTTTAGTGCCTGTCCACCAATGTCTTGTGGTTGTTTGACGTAATTAGTCAGACGAAATGTGCTGAAAGTTATTGTTGTTTTGAGTGGTTAATATCCATGATTTTTTGATGTGCCACGTGGAGGTTAAAATGGTGAGGAATATTACTATTAGTCGCGCATGTTGAATACGGCCAATCGATTTGATTGAGAATTTGTGTTTTTGTTTCTTGATTGAACTTCCAAATTGTTTTTGTAAAATATGTTTTTATTTCTATGGAGGTTACATCATGGTGAATAATATTATGGTGGTGGATAATTCATTGAAGTGTTTTGTAAATCCAGTTACGTGCGCATTTCATTCCATATAAGGGTGTCTAGATCCACATGAAGGGTGTATAGATTTGTGTGTCTGCACATCTTTAGATTATAAAAGTGTAAAAATGTGCTATGGATGGATTATTTGATGGTTATGTTGCAACTCTAGCTCTTGCGGTTCTGCCACTATGGACTCGTGATACCATTCACCTATTTCTATCACATATATGGAGGTTATTAGTTTGGCAGTGCATAAATGTGGAACCAACATTTAGAATTTGTGAAACCCTGAGAGAAACTATTGTATGCAAAAGAATTATTGTTTCTTTTGTTGTAGAAAGATGTTCAGGCCCGAGATTCAACGATCATGTTCAGATGGAAAGGAGGCGACGTTGAGTTCACATAGGTTGTGCTGATGGAATTTTTTTTTTAATTAGAAAAAATATTATAAGGGTGCACCAGTGACATGGGGTACAATTTTATTAAGAATTTTTAAGAGGGTCATTTATTGGATAAATTATTCAATGGTCAGGAGCACTTGATTTTATTTGTATGGAGCGATGTTTTTTTTGCTTGACATTGGTGTTCATGATGTTGGAAGTTCCTATGCGGATTCTATAGTATGAAGGCACAGGTTGACAGATTCACATTAGATGGGTGACCATAATTTTTTATTTTTCTACCCATGTTGTTGCTAGGGGCGCTGCATGGTGATGGCGCTTAATGGACTATGTACATGAAGGATACCATGTAGAGTGCGAAGGTTTGTTGAGATATGATGGGAAGTTCAGATAAATCAGTTAGTAGCCAGTGAAGGTGACCTTTATCCAACGCTCCCTGAGTTGTCCACATGCTTTTCAAGCCTTGGTGGTAGGTGTGTGTCACCACACCTATTTTCTTTCTACGTTCTGTGCGCCAAATTTGAAACATTTTTAGCGTTTTAAAGATCCTTGTGTCGTGTTATGTTAAATTGAGAATCAAAGTGTGCAGCCAGCCTGAGATGTAATGGAGGAAACATGCCTCTCCATTCTTAAGTAAATTTTATGATGGCTAACAATAACATATGTTGTGTAAAGAAAAATTTTGTTGGAAGGTATTTAAAAAAAATAAAACAAAGAGTAGAATTTTTAATATTTCCTTTTAATTTTTATTTCATGGAAAATTATATTGAAAAGGAATCTTGGGTCACTTTAATTTTAAATAAAAGAAGGGGAGTTACCAGAACAAACTTAAATTGGGCAATTTTTTTATTTTTATTTCCACATGGAAAGAGGAAGGCCCTCATGGTCCTTTTATTGTTTTCATCAAGATGAAGGCCCTATTGAGACCCAAACATAGGGGTATTTATAGTCGTCGGAAAGGTTTTTCTATGAGGGACGCAATGGTTGTGTCATATTTTAATTTTGAGGTTGGTCCATATGTCTTTGGCCTTGAAATATATTATACCTTGGAGTGCACTCTCGGTTGTACTCGACACTCCCAAAATAATTTGTTTGTGGTCCTTGTAACTAGTGATCTTTTCTATACACTTGGTGAATGCAGCATTTGGTTACCCATGAATTTTTGTGGGATGACATGGTCACAATAAGGACACTTAATCTAAGGACTACAAACATAGACACCCTAGACTCTATCCAAGGATTTTTTTGGATCAACTTCTGAATACTACAGATGAAGACACTTCAGAAGATTCTCTTCTATTCTTATTTTTTCTTCTCGTCCATATTTGGCTTCTATGGCTCATTTATATTGTATTTCATGGATTTTTTTTCTATTGTATTAAGGTGCATTTTCAGCAGATACCGACACCTTCTAGATTGAGTTCACCATGAGGAGGGATTTTATATTCATGGTGAATCTAGTTAGTGACCTACGAGAGGCAACATTCTCTGAGGATGACCTGTAGAGGCAACAGATCTAGAAGTGGTTGATCCTAAGGCACCCATGATGACCCTAAGGCACTTATATGGCTGACCTAGTTGCAATAGACCCGTGGAAGTGGTTGACCCTAAAGCAACAAACCAATATGTATACATCGTTGATCTAGAATTATTCACAGTTAGAGAGCCAAGTGCAAAAATCATGAGCCTAGACCAAATTCGCAATAAAGGAGGATGATAGGGTTCTTTTAGTGAAGTCAACATTAAGGGGGAATGTTACCTAATGTTGACTTGTTTTTTTTCTATAGTTAGGATAGTGCACATTAAGGGAGAATGTTAGAATATTAATGTGCACTATGCCTTGTCTGTGACACTTGTCATGTTTCTCTTGACACTTGTCAGTTTATCATATAGGCCTTCTGCCTATATATTGTAACCTCAATCTTGTATAATATATCTCATCAATTTTATTCCCAACATATCCATATATCATAAATAAAATTAAGTACAAATAAGATTCATATACAAAATAATAACCAAATTATGTTGCAATCTGAAATACTTGCCTTGTATACAATGGAAATATTTGCACGCACAATATTTCAAGTAAAATTTTTCCAACATCAGATTTCAAACCTACCCTTAAATCCCCATGTCCACACACACACACACACACATATACAACAAGATTTAGATTTGAATTTCTCATAAATTATCCCACATAATTCAATATGCATTGAGAGCATCTGCATGAGGTGTCTATCACAGTCATAAATTAATACAAAGTCTTCAAAAAAAACCTCAGATCGTCTATTTTCAATACACAACAGATGATTCATTATATATGTTCAATATTTTTACATTTTTGGAAAAGAACCATAACAACCAATCCCACAATACTCAAACATATTTTACACACTTCCCAAGGAAACAACACTCCATATTGTAGCACAGGGCTTACACCAAAGCTTCCACACTAACACTAGAATGCATTTCAGTCTCATTTGTTTGTTGTCATCACACATGCTTCTCCTAATCTGTTATGCATGCGGTAACAAGGGCAATACATTTCCTAGAGGTTCTTATGGGGAATCAGAGTGGCATGCTATAGTGCAAATGCATCTACTACTAAATGCACCCAACAATGCATTTTTCATACAATTCTATTTATCAATAATTCCTTTTTATATGTAAATTCACTTAAAATTTAAGCTACTATAAAACATTCAAATTTTCAAAAATTAATTCAACATAGAGATATCAAATCACAATGGCAATATATTCTTTTCTTATAAATTTTTCTTAGAAGAAAAGTTAGAAGATTGTACCCATCTCTCACAAGTTTCTTGTCAATGGAAATCTTCCCTTTCGCATGCAGACCAAAACCAGTAGATTTTCCTTCCCAAATATTAACCATTCCCCACTAATTTTCTTATCCAATATTATAGAAGAAGGGAAAGTGGATTTTGTGAATAACACCTGTAACCTCCATGCATAACAGTTTGCCATGTTGGCTTGAACATGTCAAGCTAATCATTTCCCACTTTATTTCCTTAACTAATATATTCTAATTTCTCATATTTATTCATGCTAAATTATATTATATATTTAATTACTTTGATAATTTCATTTTTTTATATTTTATTTTATATGATTAATATTATTGTCAATATTATACATATTTATATATATATATAATATACTTATTTGTTTATTAATTTTTTTTAGAAAGTTTATAAATAAAATACATAACACCCCTAAAATGCATCTACATGAATGCATCTATATGAGTCGTTGGCGGATGTACTACTAATAGGGAGTTAGACCCTAATAATTGTGAATACCCCACCGCTCATCACTTTCCCCACTTACCTATTGTTGGTGCTCTTTGTCTACCTTCAGGAGAAGGTATACTCTTCTATATCGCTTCCTTTTTTTAGAGACACCTGCACCTGCAATCATAAAAAGATCAGCAGTACCTCATCCTTACAAATAAAACAACCAACCAAATAGTTCATTAATCGAGGGTTGTTACATTCTCCCCCTCTAAGATTAAACACAGTCCTTATGTTTACAGTGCATATTAAAATCATTAAATACATTGCTATGATTGTTATGAAACAAAATAAAATAGCAAAGATATTACATAGTCAACAATTTTTAATTCTAGCTCTAGCAAAAACAACATGTAGTTACACACAACATAAATATTATATTTTTCAAACCAAAATTATAATATCATTGTTCAAACAAAAATAGAAATTGTCTTTTCATGATGGCCACATCCTCCCATGTGGCACTATTTTTAGAGTATTGGTCCCATTGGACCTTACATTGCTCAATATTCCATTTTCTCAACTATTTTGTTCTATAGCCAAGTATCTTAACTGGTCACACCTCAATGCGTAGGGGATCGGTCATCTGCAAATGATTAACATTCCAAGCATGAGAGGGATGAAAAACATATTTCTTAAGGAGGGACACATGGAATGTGTCATGGATTTCAGACAAGCTAGGTGGCAAGGCTCATTTGTAGGCAATTGGGTCGACTTTATTAACGATAGCAAAAGGTCCTACAAATATCAGACTAATTTTAGAGGATTTTATAGAGATCTTGGTTGGTTTAACCCTTAAGAATACTCTATCTCCCATAGTGAATTTCCTTGGCATTCCTTTTAAGATACACATAACTCTTTTATCAGTCTGCAGCTTCCTTGAGCCTTCAAAAAATTTCATTGAGTTGGTCTTCCATTTATTTGACCATATCTGACTTGATCATTACTCGATCCTCCAAATTACTCCATGACAATGGTATTTTGCACCTCCTCCCGTATAGATCCTTAAAAGGAGCCATACCTAGAGAAGTATGGTAAATATTATTATAAGCAAATTCTACTAGAAAAATATAGTCTTCCCACTTTTTTTGATGATCCATGCAATACATTCGTAGCATATCCTCTAAGACTTGGTTTACCCTCTTAGTTTGTCCATCAGTTTTTGGGTGATAAGTAGTATTAATATTAAGTTTTGTTCCCCATGCTTGATGCAATGTCTACAAAAATTTAGAAGTGAACCTATAATCTCTATCTGATATGATTGTTTCATGAAAATCATACAATCATACCACTTCCTTGGAAAACTTATGGGCCATAGCAGTAGTTCCATATTTAACGTTTCCAGGAAAAAAATGTGCCACTTTAGTCAGTTTATCAACTACTACCAAAATGGCATCATGTTGAAATTGATTTTTAGGTAAACCAACTATGAAATCCATTGAAACAACCTACCATTTATATACTGGAATTTCATGTGAATATAGGCATCCAATGGGATGTAGATGCTCTGCCTTTACCTTTTGACATTCTAAGCATTTTTCTACAAATTCAACAATATCCTTTTTCATTCCAGGCCAATAGTAGTCTTTTCTCATATTTTCATGCATATTTACATAGCCCGAATGAGCGGAATAAGGAGCACAATGTGCCTCTTGTAGCAACATATTTCTTAGGTTCTGATATTTTGGCACTACCATTCTATTTTTGAAATATAATATATCATCCCGGATTCCAAATTCCTTTGCTTTTTCAGAACCTTGTCGAATCAGATCTCGACTTTTCTGATAAAATTCATCTTGGAGTTGAAGGCTTCTTATCTGATCAATTACATCAAATTGGAATTGTGTTATAGCAGCAATATGCTTTCTTCTACTCAAAGCATCTACTATTTTTTTTCCTTTCCCTTTATATACTCAATGTTGAAATCATATTCTGCAGAAATTCCATCCAACGCCTTTGTCTAGCATTGAGCATTGGTTGAGTGAAGATGTATCTTAAACTTTGATGATCAATTCTAAGTTCAAAATATTTTCCAAGAAGATAATGATACCACATTTTAAGTGCATGCACCATGAAAGCTAATTCTAAATCATGTGTGGCATAATTCAGCTCATGTTTCTTAAGTTTTCATGACTCGTAAGCTATAACACCCTCTTCTTGCATGAGAACTCCACCTAATCCTTCTATGGAAGCATCAGTACACATAATAAATGGTAGTTTGGAATCTGGTATTCTAAGGATAGGTGTTGTTGTTAATTTTTCCTTGAGTGTTTTGAAAGCTTCTTCACACCTTGTAGTCCATTTAAAATTTTTTCCTTTCTTCTGGAGATTGGTTATTGGGTAGGCCACTTTAGAGAAATTTTGGACAAAATGATGATAATACCCAGCCATCCCCATAAAAATTTGTACTTCAAAAACATTTTTTGGAGTAGGCCAATCAATAATAGCTTCTATTTTCTTTGGATCTACAGACACTCCTTCAGCTGAAATCACATGATCCAAATACTATATTTGGGATGTGTAGAACTCACACTTGGACAATTTTCCATACAACTAATTCTTTTTGAGTATTTCAAGAACAATCCTCATATGATGATCATGCTCCTCTTTGATTTTGGAATAGATCAGTATATCATCTAGAAAAATCAATACAAACTGATCTAGCTGCTCTCAAAATACACTATTCATTAGGTTCATAAAGGTTGTTGGAGCATTAGTTAATCCAAAAGACAACATTGTGAACTCATAGTGTCCATATCTAGTCCAAAAAGTAGTTTTATGAGTATAGTCTTCCTGAATCTTCAGTTGATGATATCCAGATCTGAGATCAATTTTCAAAAAAATTGAAGCTCCTTTCAATTGGTCAAACAAGTCATCTATTCTAGGTAGAGAGTACTTATTATTAACTATCATCTTATTTAGCATTCTATAGTCAATACATAACCTTAGTGTCCCATCATTTTTCTTAACGTCTAGTGCATTAGCTCTTTGATCATACCTATCCCTAAATTTTCTTCTATCTTGACCACCTTGGTTGTTCTGATTTCCTTTGTTTCCTTGATACCTGTTCTTGTTCTTGTCAAACCTGTTTTTGTTTTCATTCCTATATTTTTTTCTCTAGTTCTTATTCTATTTTGCTGAGCCAATACTTTTATTTTTCTATGGTTCTTCTCTATCAAAGGATTTTTTATAATAAGCCTTCTTGGCCTTATAGTTGTCCTCTTCTTGCCAAGAAAAATCAGAGATAACAGTAAGGTTTGCAGGCTTTAACATAAGAATCAGGTGGCCAATATTTGGGTGAAGTCCCAAAAGAAATTTTTGGACCTTAATTTTAGTTCTCTGCTCATACTCAAGCATATATTTAAGTAGTTGCACAAACCACTGATAGTATTCAATAATGATTATACTACCTTGAGTTAACCTTGAGGGGGGTGAACAGTATAAGACAACTTTTTACATTTCTTCTCATAATCAATATTATGCAATATATCAATGGCAATATCAACATAAGAAACCAAAGCAATGCATAAAACATCACACACACATGAGACACCAATTTACGTGGTTCACCCAATGTGGGCTACTCCACGGAGAAAATATTTCACTAAAATTTTCTCAATCAATCTCTTGGGAATCCTTTCCCTATTACAATGTTTATGGACCTCTGTCCAAAGGAGATGTTGATCCCCTAAATCAAGTTCGTGGATCTCTATCCATAGGAGAACTCCTTCTCCTCTTCTCTGGCTGGTGATCCTCTAGAAGACTACTACCTCCACTACACTAGCTTGTGGATCTCTCTCCACTGAAGACTCTTGTCCCCACTCAGAAGACCTATCCTCACTGCCCTGGCTAATGGATCTCTATCCACTGGAGACCATTGTCCTCTCTGCTCTGTCACCTCCAAATCTCTATCTCAAATCTGCACTAAACATAGTCCTTCGGTCTAGCACAAATCTGCTCAATATCTATCTCTGGTCTGGCACAAACCTATCCTCAAATATGCACCAAAATCTGCTCCACAAGTCCACTCAGAACTTGCTCAAATATTCTCAACAAGTCCACTCAGAACTTGCTCAAATATGCTCAACAAGTCCACTCAGAACTTGCTCAAATCTGCTCAACAAGTCCACTCAGAACTTGCTCAAATATGCTCAACAAGTCCACTCAAAACTTGCTCAAATCTGCTCAACAAGTCCACTCAGAACTTGCTCAAATCTTCTCAACAAGTCCACTCAGAACTTGCTCAAATCTGCTCAACAAGTCCACTCAGAACTTGCTCAAATATGCTCAACAAGTCCACTCAGAACTTGCTCAAATCTGCTCAACAAGTCCACAGAACTTGTCCAAATCTCAAAACCCAAACATCCAAATCAACATGTAACTTCCACAAAACTCACTCAAATCTCCACAAGTCCCTCAAAACTTACCTCAAATCTTCTCAACAAGTCCACACATAACTTGTCCAATCTCATAGAAACATAAAGAGAATTGTTAGAGACCCAATATGTTCTCAACTCAATGCTCAAACACTTTCTCAACTCAAATCAGAATATAGGATAGTTTGTTTTATGGAACTTGAACAATCACTTCACACACCCACTTGACTAGGCTCAACCAACTCTACTCAACCAATCACTCAAAGAAACAACCCTTGCTCACAAACCCTAGTCCAAGCATGTAAACATCAACTCAAAATATTTCCAACAATGCTCAACAACAAATCTCACATAACAATGATACTCATGTTCTTTTCAAACCCTAGTTCAAGTTCTTTGCACAACAACTCACTTCAACAACAATGCTTATAAAACAATCTTCACATAACAATGATACTCATGTTATTTTCACAACCCTACCCACACCCCAACAAAAGCAAAAACAATCTTACAAACAATGATACTCATGTTTTACAACCCTAACTCAAGTTCTTCACACAACCAATGGCTTCAACAACAATGCTTATAAAACAAGGTTTTAATAACAACTCTTTATTCCAGAAAACCTTGAAGCATTAACTCAAACACTCTCGAAAAGGAAACCCTAATCAAGTCCTTTTCACTCCAAACTTATTTTCCAGAAAACCAATCAATCAACTCAACTATGGAAGAATGTGCTCATACCTTTTTCTTGAAGATGAAGGGATCTCATAAATCTGTTACAACCACAAACACTTCTATGCCAAGCTCAAAGAGGTTAGATGATAAATCTTTCTCACAAAATAATATAAATACTCAATTACACCTTATCACTCCACCTTTCAAAAACAACCATCAACATACATAAAGTATTTATCCAATAACACCTTATAAACTCCCAACTAATAATAAATTCAACATCCACCAAAATAACTCAAAACCTCTTTAATCAATTTTAATGGCAAGAAGAACTTTAGCAAAAATCAAATCCTTTTTCTTTAACAACCTTAATAACATAAATCCCTTCTCAAAAAAACAATCTTTCAAAAACCCTTTTAACTCCAAATAGCACAAATCAATTTCCAATAAAAATAATCCTTCACAAACCCTTATAACTCCAAATGCAATTTAATTAAAAATAAATCTTCACAAACCCTTATAACTCCAAATGACCCTTTAAGAAAACCTTAGGCAATATAAATTTTAATCAAAAAAATTACCTTTGCCACTAGTGGGATTCGACCCCATGATCTCTGCCTCCACGAGCGCTCTAGCCACGGGCTTGACCACCGCATGCGCTAGATGCACATTTGAAACCAACGAGCACTTCATGCTCTTTCTTCTATACCTGGTGCTCGAATTGAATGCAAACAAAAAGTCTTCCTTTGGCACGTCCACGAGAATCGAACGTGGGCTCTTCCTTTCCCAACGCCTTCGCAAAGCGTGCACTACCAATGGACCACCGTGTCCTATGTGGCTCAAACCATATGTTGTCCTCTTTTTTTTTTCTTCCCTGATACTAATAAGACAAAGCTATCTCTTTGTCTTCTTCCTCAACGTTCACGATGCACGAAATACCTTCAACCTTTTCGCATGGGAATTAATTCATCGAGGGGTAAGTTTCGAATGCCCCTTTGGGCATTAATTTATACACAAAACCACCATTCAAATTTAGACGTCGACGCTCCTTAATTTTTATGATGTTAGCGCTAGCTAAACCTTTATATAATTTATAAATTATTTAAATTCCAATAGAATTTAAATTTTATAAATTATATTTTAAAACCTTTGACTTTAATAAAATTAAAGTCTTCCATGGGGTAAATTTAAACCTGCAACTTGTACTCCACTGATTTGATTTAAAATATTCTGCCACCATGGGTTTAATTAAACCCTCATAAAATATTATTTTGCCAATTTATTCTTCAACTCTTTGCTTTGTTCCTGGTGTTAATAATGGTGTGCTCCATGGTGTTGATGATGGCTCCATTTGTTCACTTTGGCATCAATGATGAATTTTTCACCTTGACATCAATGACAACTAACTGAGCTCAAAATGTCCAACAATCTCCCCCTTTGTCATTGATGGCAACCCAAATTATTTTAACTAAAAACTTGACCTTTCCTTTGTTCTGCTCCCCCTGGGACATTGCTCCCCCTAGCTCAATGCTCTCTCAAATACCAAATCTCTCCCCCTTACTCAAATCTCTCCCCCTTTGACATCAATGGCAAAGGGTCACCTTTGGGGCTCGGGGCTAAGAATGAGCCTCTTAGCTTAGCCCCTCCCCCACCTTCTTTTGAGGTGGTTAATTTCGGGGTGGGAGTATTTCTACTCCCAGAAAGCACTATTCTTTACCTTTATCCTCTTTTCTTCTTATCTAAATTTTTTGATTCCTTTGACTGTTTCTATCCATGTCCATGTTCCTATCCATGTCAACATTCCTATTCTTATTCCTATTCATATCCATGTTCCTGTTCTTGTTCATGTCCATGTTCCTATTCCTATTCATGTTCCTGTTCATATTCATATTCCTATTCCTGTTCCTGTTCATACCTATTTTTGGAATGTCTACTCTACACCACTTTGCTGTGTGACCATCATTATTGCACTTATAACACTTAATGTTATTATTCCTTGGAGGTGCAAATGTCTTAGGATTTCTCCTAGTGAAGCCATATCCTCTTCTATCATGAACCCTACAATTCATTGCCTTGTGACCAAACTGATTACATGAGTAGCAATACCCATGGAAAAGCTGTTTGTTCCCATATTCCTGTCTTTCATGTGTCCTGCACTATGAAGCCATGTGCCCAAACCTGTGACATGAGAAACATCTTCCATTGAAGAAACCTTGCCTAGACCCCATTGGTCTCTTAGTCTCTTCTACCTGTTTCCTGTTCCATATGTTCCTTACTTGTGCATTGTTCCTTTCCTTGTTGAACTTTCTATTGTCCAACTTATCCTTAGAAGTCTCACTCTCTCTTTTACTTACTTCTTTTGATGCTTCTTATTTTTTGGTGTTTGAGCTTGACTCTCCTTTTTCTGCTTCCTGTTTCCTTTGTTCTTCTTTAGAACTAAGTCCTGTTTTGGTGACTGATGACTTTTGTGCATTGATAATCCTGTCCAAAGTCTTTGGATTCTCCTCAAACTTGTGCAACTTGTCCTTAGAGCCTTTTACTTCCATCCTTAGTGAAACTATCTCATGCTCTAATCTTTCACACTCTAGATATTTTATCTTTAATTTTTTGGCCATACCTTCTTCAATTTTTCTTGCCTCTTCAACCTTGATTTTGAAGTTGGTGAGTTCCTGTAGAAACTTTGCTTTTGCTTTCTCATATTCTTGAGCTTGAACCCTTAATCCTAAGTTCTCCCTTTTTAATTATTCAAGAGTAACCATAAGTCTTTCACATTCTATCTCTTTTACCTTTGACTGTTCAACCATACCTTTTTCAACTCTTCTTGCCTTTTCAACCTTATCTCTCAAGTCAGAGAGATCTTGTAGAAGATTTGTCTTACATTTCTCATCTTCTTGTATTTGAGCCTTTAATTCTAAATTCTCTCTTTTCAATTCAACAAGTTCCTTAAGAGTGGCTTCCTCTTTTTCTTTTTCTGAATCTTCCTCTTCTTTCTTTCTTTGATTTTCTATAGGAGCATCTTCTTTTTCTTCTATTATTGAAAGTAGAGTTTCTTCTTCATACCTGTTTTGATTGTCCCTATTATCCTTTCTTGAACCAACCTCTAGGATTTCATTTCTGAAAATATCATCTTCATCTTCACCGCTACTAAACCCATTGCAATAACTTGCATCATGACCGAGTTGACCACAAACAAAATATTCTTCACCTTCTTGTGGACAATAAGTTGCATGGTGACTTGTATTCCTACATCTGGTACAAAAATTTATCAACCTGGTTATTTCTCCATTGCTTGATTCATCTCTTGAATCTATTTCCATTCTTCCTCCCAAAACAACAATATTGAATTCATCTTCCTTTTCTTTCATGACCATGTGTGTTCTTTTCTTCTTGTGTCTCATGGTTCTACTTTTGCCTTTCTTTGCCATTTGTGTTCTTGTAAGATCTTCCTTCAAGTTGTTAAACCTTTTCCGAAGGAACCAGCTCTGATACCAATTGAAGAACACAAGCTTATACTGAGAGGGGGGTGAACAGTATAAGACCACTTTTTACTTTTCTTCTCACAATCAATATTATGCAATATATCAATGGTAATATCAATAGCAAAAACCAAAGCAATGCATAAAACATCACACACACATGAGACACCAATTTACGTGGTTCACCCAATGTGGGCTACTCCACGGAGAAAATATTTCACTAAAATTTTCTCAATCAATCTCTTGGGAATCCTTTCCCTATTACAATGTTTATGGACCTCTGTCCAAAGGAGATGTTGATCCCCTAAATCAAGTTCATGGATCTCTATCCATAGGAGAACTCCTTCTCCTCTACTCTGGTTGGTGATCCTCTAGAAGACTACTACCTCCACACACTGGCTTGTGGATATCTCTCCACTGAAGACTCTTGTCCCCACTCAGAAGACCTATCCTCACTACCCTGGCTGATGGATCTCTATCCACTAGAGACTACTATCCTCTCTGCTCTATCACCTCCAAAGCTCTATCTCAAATCTGCACTAAACATAGTCCTTCGGTCTAGCACAAATCTGCTCAATATCTATCTCTAGTCTGGCACAAACTTATCCTCAAATCTGCACCAAACTCTGCTCCACAAGTCCACTCAGAACTTGCTCAAATCTTCTCAACAAGTCCACTCAGAACTTGCTCAAATCTGCTCAACAAGTCCACTCAGAACTTGCTCAAATATGCTCAACAAGTCCACTCAGAACTTGCTTAAATCTGCTCAACAAGTCCACTCAAAACTTGCTCAAATATTCTCAACAAGTCCACTCAAAACTTACTCAATATGCTCAACAAGTCCACTCAGAACTTGCTCAAATCTGCTCAACAAGTCCACTCATAACTTGCTCAAATATGCTCAACAAGTCCACTCAAAACTTGCTCAAATATGCTCAACAAGTCCACTCAAAACTTGTCCAAATATGCTCAATAAGTCCCTCAACTATCCATCAATTGTAATCTTCCACAAAAGCTCACTCAAATTTGTCCACAAGTCCACTCAAACTTACCTCAAATCTTCTCAACAAGTCCACACAGAACTTGTCCAATCTCATAGAAACATAAAGAGAATTGTTAGAGACTCAATATGTTCTCCACTCAATGCTCAAACACTTTCTCAACTCAAATCAGAATATAGGATAGTTTGTTTTATGGAACTTGAACAATCACTTCACACACCCACTTGACTAGGCTCAACCAACTCTACTCAACCAATCACTCAAAGAAACAACCCTTGCTCACAAACCCTAGTCCAAGCATGTAAACATCAACTCAAAATATTTCCAACAATGCTCAACAACAAATCTCACATAACAATGATACTCATGTTCTTTTCAAACCCTAGTTCAAGTTCTTTGCACAACAACTCACTTCAACAACAATGCTTATAAAACAATCTTCACATAACAATGATACTCATATTCTTTTCACCAAAAATATTTCATATTTTCACAACCCTAACTCAAGTTCTTCACACAACCAATGGCTTCAACAACAATGCTTATAAAACAAGGTTTTAATAACAACTCTTTATTCCAGAAAACCTTGAAGCATTAACTCAAACACTCTCAAAAAGGAAACCCTAATCAAGTCCTTTTCACTCCAAACTTATTTTCCAGAAAACCAATCAATCAACTCAACTATGGAAAAATGTGCTCATACCTTTTTCTTGAAGATGAAGGGATCTCATAAATCTGTTACAACCACAAACACTTCTATGCCAAGCTCAAAGAGGTTAGATGATAAATATTTCTCACAAAATAATATAAATACTCAATTACACCTTATCACTCCACCTTTCAAAAACAACCATCAACATACATAAAGTATTTATCCAATCACACCTTATAAACTCCCAACTAATAATAAATTCAACATCCACCAAAATAACTCAAAACCTCTTTAATCAATTTTAATGGCAAGAAGAACTTTAGCAAAAATCAAATCCTTTTTCTTTAACAACCTTAATAACATAAATCCCTTCTCAACAAAACAATCTTTCAAAAACCCTTTTAACTCCAAATAGCACAAATCAATTTCCAATAAAAATAATCCTTCACAAACCCTTATAACTCCAAATACAATTTAATTAAAAATAAATCTTCACAAACCCTTATAACTCCAAATGACCCTTTAAGAAAACCTTAGGCAATATAAATTTTAATCAAAAAATTACCTTTGCCACTAGTGGGATTCGACCCCACGATCTCTGCCTCCATGAGCGCTCTAGATGCCGGGCTTGACCACCGTGTGCGCTAGACGCACATTTGAAACCAATGAGCACTTCATGCTCTTTCTTCTATACCTGGCGCTCGAATCGAATGCAAACAAAAAGTCTTCCTTTGGCACGTCCACGAGAATCGAACGTGGGCTCTTCCTTTCCCAACGCCTTCGCAAAGCATGCGCTACCAATGGACCACCGTGTCCTATGTGGCTCAAACCATACGCTGTCCTCTTTTTGTCTTCTTCCCTGGCACTAATAAGACAAAGCTCTTTGTCTTCTTCCTCAACGTTCACGATGCACGAAATACCTTCAACCTTTTCGCATGGGAATTAATTCGTCGAGGGGTAAGTTTCGAATGCCCCTTTGGGCATTAATTTATACACAAAACCACCATTCGAATTTAGATGTCGATGCTCCTTAATTTTTGATGACGTCGGTGCTAGCTAAACCTTTATATAATTTATAAATTATTTAAATTCCAATAGAATTTAAATTTTATAAATTATATTTTAAAACCTTTGACTTTAATAAAATTAAAGTCTTCCATGGGGTAAATTTAAACCTGCAACTTGTACTCCACTGATTTGATTTAAAATATTTTGCCACCATGGGTTTAATTAAACCCTCATAAAATATTATTTTGCCAATTTATTCTTCAACTCTTCGCTTTGTTCCTGGTGTTAATAATGGTGTGCTCCATGGTGTTGATGATGGCTCCATTTGTTCACTTTGGCATCAATGATGAATTTTTCACCTTGACATCAATGACAACTAACTGAGCTCAAAATGTCCAACATTGCACAAACCACTGATAGTATTCAATAATGATCATACTGCCTTGAGTTACCCTTAAGAATTTTGCAGTCTTTTCAAAGTAAAATTGTGGTGTTAGGAATCTATCTTTAAACACATTTACAAATGTTTCCCATTGCACATATGCAACCTCCACATTATGGATTTTACTATAGGTATCCCACCAATATGCATCAACTCCGATTAAATGGAAAACCATCCATAAGATTTTTTATTTAGAGGAGAGAGTTCTAATGGTAAAATATACCTCTATGTTGTTCAACCATCTCTCTGGTTCTTCTCCATCACCTTTACCATATAATTTAGCTATATCAAACCTCTACATATCTTTATCTAATTCAGACCCTACTTGTATTCTTCGAGGATCAACAAAGGTACCTAGTTTCTTCTTCTTTTTTGTTTGTTTTGCTTCTCTTTGGTTCATTCAGTTTTTTTGTGTTCCCTAGCTCATTCTATTCTTTATTTTATTTCCTCTGCTGATTCTTGCCTTAATAGTCTTCTGGTCTAGATAGGTCATTGTTTTGTTCATTTTTTTTTTTTCTTTTTTCTTCTTTGTTTTTTTTTGTTTAGTTTTTTAAGGTGGGTGGGTTCTTTTTTTTTGTTTTGTTTTTGTGTTCTTTGTGTTGTTTTTCGTTGTTCTTGTGTTTTTGTTGTTTTGTTTTTTTTATGTTCTTTGTTATTGTTCTTATGTTTTTTTCGTTCTTGTTCTTGGGTTTCTCTTTGTTTGTGTTATTTCGTGTTTTTATGTGTGAGTGTCTTCTATGTCTTCTGTTTTTTTTATTGTCTGTTGTTGGTTGTTTTTTATTTTTATTTTTATTTTATTTATTTTATTTTTTATGTTTTGGTTGTGTTTATTTTTCATATTTTTTTTTGGGTTATGTCTTTGTAGTGTTCTGTTGTTTTTGTCTTGTTTGTGTTTTGTTATGTGGTTCTGGTGTTTTTTTATGTGGTTTCTATTGTGGTTTCCTTTTTCTTATTGTGAGTGTTTGGTTGTGCTTTTGTTTTTGACACACTCAAGGAGCATGTTTTTTATTTTATTTTATTATTTTTGTTGTTATTTACTTATTTTTAAATTGGTTTTATGTTTTTGTTTGCTCCTTGAGTATGTCAAAGGTGGTAGGCCAGGTCCGAGTCCTGGGCATTTTTGGCGGAATGGATACCCCCGCCTCCTTGGGTCTTACCGTAAAGTGGCATCCCTTTTGGGATGTTTTCCACAAAAAAAAAAAAAAAAAAAACTATAAATTATATTTTAAAACCTTTGAATTTAATAAAATTAAAGTCTTCCATGGGGTAAATTTAAACCTGCAACTTGTACTCCACTGATTTGATTTAAAATATTTTACCACCATGAGTTTAATTAAACCCTCATAAAATATTATTTTGCCAATTTATTCTTCAACTCTTCATTTTGTTCCTTATGTTAATAATGGTGTCCTCCATGGTGTTGATGATGGCTCCATTTGTTCACTTTGGCATCAATGACGAATTTTTCACCTTGACATCAATGACAACTAACTAATATCAAAATTTCCAACATTGCACAAACCACTAATAGTATTCAATAACAATCATACTACCTTGAGTTTCCCTTAAGAATTTTGCAGTCTTTTCAAAGGAAAATTATGGTGTTAGGAATCTATCTTTAAACACATTTACAAATGTTTCCCATTGCACATATGCAACCTCCACATTATGGATTTTCCTATAGGTATCCCACCAATCTGCAGCAACTCCGATCAAATGGAAAACCACCCATGAGATTTTTGATTTAGAGGAGAGAGTTCTAATGGTAAAATATACCTCTAAGTTGTTCAACCATCTCTCCGCTTCTTCTCCATCACCTTTACCATCGAATTTAGCTATATCAACTCTCTACATATCTTTATCTAATTCAGACCCTACTTGTCTTCTTTCAGGATCAACAAACGTTTCTTCCTCAACTATTATCGATTCCTTTTCTTTGGATAAATTTTCTATTATTTTTTGTTATTGAGAAATCATCTCTTGTTGTTGAGCCAACTTAGTTTTTGTTGTTCCATGTGTTCTAACATTTGAGTCTTTTTTTGAGCCATGTGCTTAGCCATTTGAGCACTTTGTTGTTCCATTTGCTCTTTCTGTTGGCTCATTTTCTCTTGCATTAATTGCATCATTCAAACCATTTTATCTTCTTTTGCAGCTGGTTCATTTTCTCTCCTCATTACTCGAGGATGTTTTATGGCTTCCTCTATAGACCCAATCCTCATAACCTTTTGAAATACCCTCTTAAAATTTTTGGTCAGCCCTTCCCGCTGAACCATCGTACATCTCTTTTAAGAACTAGCTTTTTGTACAGATGCCATTACCTATTTAGCAAAAAAAAAATTATCAAATTTTAAATGTTCAATACGCTATTAAAAAAAATTATTGCCTAGGGGTTCGCAACCTTTGCTCTGATACCAAATGTAACAACCCAAGTCCTACCCACTTGGTTGTCCTACATTAGGGGTCACAGTGAGAAAAATTTTCAATCATTTCCAAATTATTTACTAGTATGAGCATGCTAAAAAAAATCTTCATGAGTGTCATTCCACTGCAGTTGAAATACTCATGAGATCGAGATTGGCCAAATCTCGAAATGGTTACCTCTTTTGAACTTCTCTCTCCACCCGAGATTCCAAGTTTAGGTTGGGGTTTCTCCTCTAGGGCCCATTTCACCTAGAGGTTGGACACGTAATTTCCCCATCTCTTAACAAGACTTTAAGTCGTACAAGAGTTAGTGTATGCATGCCTAAGCTAGATGAATATCCACCTCTCCAGGAGTTCATCTAGGGTCTACCAATACCTTGGTAACTACCCAATGTTTTGTCTTGATTAAACAACACGATGTCCCATACCATCATGTTGTCAGTATTCCCATTATGAGTCAAGCACAAAATTCACCACTCAACACTAGTAGGGTTAACCTAGAAGTGATACCCATTTCATCCTTTGTTACCTCCCATCCTGACCTTTCCCATCATAAGTACGGTTAGAGCCCTGGATTATGATGATTGCCTTCCCGCAAGCACCATTAATGGTTGACCCACAAGATTGTCCTTCCCACAATCTTGAAAGAATGACAAGGTTGTCCTACCCACAACCTTAGGTTGCATATCGAGGTTGTCTTTTCCATAATTTTGGATCTTCCCATCCTTAGGTTTCTAAAGGTAAAATTTTATAGTTTTCTTTTGATTTTGAGGTAAGAGACATATACTATTATTTATTTAATTGAATTATACTAAAAACTAATGATCTAATAAATTAAGCTTGGTATATATATTACCCTTTGTAATTTATTTAACTAACCAAACAATTTTCACCTATAACATAGAATTGAATAATCTAATTTTTTTTTTAAATATTAACATAACCATCGCAACAAAATTCTCAAAAGAAAATATAATAATTAATTAGAATCCTCTATTAAAAAGAAAATTCAAACACTGTTTAACTAGCTCACATGAACGATGTAAAAATAGATGTTAACTAGCTTTGCAAGAACAATAGAAGAACGATATCCCAAAGTTTATATGAGAGCTATTGTTTAAAGGATATTGATCACTATGTCCATGTTCAGTTCATTTTCCCAAGATTGGTCCCAAAGGTTTTCGGTAAATTGGCAAAGGCAAGTTGGCAGCTCAAATCAACCTAGTTAAAATACAGTCGCATCCCTACTGATTGAGTTGGTGGTTTCTAAAGTATCAAAAAGGAGGAAGACTTAAGTTGGATTATGATCTTATGCTACAGTCCAAGATTATGACCTCTGACAAGTTATGATGGTAATCTACGTTTTCAAAGGTCTCACATATATGTGTTTGACATCAGAGAAAGAAATTATTATTTAACCTTATCAAGGGTACCAGGTATTTCATCTACATCCTACCTATCTATATTAATCTTAAAGAAAAATATGTGTAATCCTTTCCTTCTATGGCAACTCTTAGAGTTTAAACTGATTATTGATTTAAACGAGAGAGGATAATTTATGTTTATATATCAAAGAAATATTGACTCAAGCGGATCACCAAAAATAACAGATGTGGTATCATAATATTTAAAAGTGCTTACATTCTAAATGCCTGATGGTGACAATGCGATGTTTTTTAAAAAAAATCCCAAACTTATTTTCCAAACTATGGCAAAGTAATTCTTCTTTATACAACTTTTACTATGTATGACAATTTTACCATGATGTTTTCCCTAAATTTTGTTCTCCTAAATTAAACTTCTCAACCCCTTACAAACTCACTCCAACTCGGTAGCGACGTCGTCTCAGGGCACGCCATTACAAGCCACGGAGTTGAATGAGAACAAAGGCTAGTTGTGTTAACTAATTCTTCCTTATGAAAAAGTTTAATGCATGTTTTAAACTAAACCCTATTATTAATAATCTATTAAGGATATTCCCTTCAAAGCTTGATTAACTTTCATCGTTTATACAACCAAGCTCTCCAAGTAAAATATAACGAAATACACAGGCGTGTATTCAAATTTAACTCAACAATTGTTTGTATTGTTATAAACTTAGTATAAAAGATACTATAAACATCATATTTGACCATTCTCCATATATCATAAATAAAATGAAGTACAAATCAGATTCATATACAAAATAATAACCAGATTATGTTGCAGTCCAGAATACTTGCATTGTATACAGTGGAAATATTTGCATGCACAACATTTCAACTAAAATTCATCCAACATCAGATTTCAAACCTACCCTTAAATCCCCATGTCTACACACACATACATTATATATATATATATATATATATATGTCAAGATTCAGATTTGAATTTATCACCAATTATCCCACATAATTTGGCATGCATTGAGAGCGTCTGCATGAGGTGTCTATCACAGTCATAAATTAATACAAAGTCTTCAAAACAAACCTCAGATCATCTAGTTTCAATACACAACAGAATATTCATGATATACATTCAATATATTTACATTTTTAGGAAATAACCATAACAACCAATCCCACAATACTCAAACATATTTTACACACTTCCCAAGGAAACAACACTCCATCTTGTAGCGCAGGGCTTACACCAAAGCTTCCACACTAACACTGGAATGCATTTCAGTCTCATTTGTTTGTTGTCATCACACATGCTTCTCCTAATATGTTATGCATGTGGTAACAAGGGCAATACATTTCCTGGAGGTTCTTATGGGGAATCAGAGCGACATGCTACGATGCAAATGCATCTACTACTAAATGCACCCAAAAATATATTTTTCATACAATTCTATTTATCAATCATTCCTTTTTATATGTAAATTCACTTAAAATTTAAGCTACTATAAAACATTCAATTTTTTCATAAATTAATTCTATTTATCACTCAAATTTCCAGAAATTAATTCAACACAGAGATATCAAATCATAGTGGCAATATCTTATTTTCTTATAAATTTTTCTTAGAAGTAAAATTAGCAGATCGTACCCATCTCTCACAAGTTTCTTGTCAATGGAAATCTTCCCTTTCGCATGCAGACCAAAACCAGCAGATTTTCCTTCCCGAATATTAACCATTCCCCACTAATTTTCTTATCCAATATTATAGAAGAAGGGAAAGCGGATTTTATGAATAACACCTGTAACCTCCATGCATAACAGTTCGCCATGTTGGCTTGAACATGTCAAGCTAATAATTTTCCACTTTATTTCCTTAACTAATATATTCTAATTTCTCATATTTGTTCATGCTAAATTATATTATATATTTACTTGCTTTGATAATTTCATTTTTTATTTATTATTTTATATGATTAATATTATTGTCAATATTATACATATATATATATATATATATATAATTTTCTTATTTATTTATTATTTATTTTTTTAGAAGGTTTATAAATAAAACACATAACACCCCTAAAATGCATCTACATGAATGCATCTATATGAGCCATTGGTGGATGTACTGCTGATAGGGAATTAGACCCTAATAATTGTGAATACCCCGTCGCTCATCACTTTCCCCACTTACCTATTGCTGGTGCTCTTTGTCTGCCTTCAGGAGAAGGTATACTCTTCTATACCGCTTCCTTTTTCTAGACACACCTGCACCTGCAATCATAAAAATATTAGTAGTACCTCATCCTTACAAATAAAACAACCAACCAAATAGTTCATTAACCGAGGGTTGTTACATATAACCACAACTTTTTTGTGAAGCTAAATAAATAAACCATGTCTTGTTTATTAATAATACTTTAATTTTATTTGTCACCATAGCTTCCCATTTTGGTTTTCCATGCATCTAATTATATAAAAGGATGATACCATCCATTAATATTAATTATAGCAATACTTATTCACCCACTTAGGTTGAAGGCCCATATTTTATGCAATGGTAGAACTAGTCTAAAAAATACAACATCAAGAGAGTGATCATATTTATCCTCCTCCATCTCAACATTATCAATGTGGCCATCATGCTATTTTATCTTAAAATCCACTTTTACCTCATGATTGTAAAAAACTTTAGATTATAATTGCATCGAGAGGATATGTTGATAAGGGTATGAATGAATGTGTGTATTGATAATATATTATTCAGAATCTAATTAATTGAGTACTCCACAAAATATGATCAACATTCAATTACAATAATGTATAACCATGCGCTATAAAAGAAAACATATAACTACCCTACTAAAATATGATGCGACTAAAAATAAAATGGTTCAAATATATTTGATTAACTATTTTATATTATAGTTTGACCCTCTTCATCATATGTATTTATAGCATAAATATTAGAGCGTCACATTAATTAT
Organism: Wollemia nobilis; assembly: GCA_028583015.1. Classification (NCBI taxonomy): domain Eukaryota; kingdom Viridiplantae; phylum Streptophyta; class Pinopsida; order Araucariales; family Araucariaceae; genus Wollemia; species Wollemia nobilis. The sequence goes on from JAQPPZ010002533.1 coordinate 594,225, forward strand.
CATTAATTTTAGCTCCTAAAACTAGATGGATATCATAATTTCATGGACTATTCTTATGAGAATATTAATAAAAATTAAAGAAGTATTAATAAAAATTAAATAAGTATTTAAAGAACCTCACATTAGTTTAGTCTAGATTAGGGCTTTAATTTTTGGGTACCAGGCTAGGAAGTGACCCTAAAAGGGTTACATTCCTAGACCGCAGTTGGCAGACACAACTCCCAATTATCATATTGAGAACCGTGACTATCAGTCACGATAGGATTCAAATCCCAGCGGTCAAATTTTGACTGACATGCGGACCACAGATTTGACCCACAGTTCCAAAACTTTTGAAATTTTTTTCAATTTTATTTGATTTTTTGATAATTTTTTATTTTTCACTGGTAATTAATGCCATTGATTGCACTTTTGAAATGCATTTTTAATTTTGATTTGGAATTTTTGATTACTTTTTGCATTTTTTTGTATTTTTAGCAATTTTTTAGATTTGGTTGACGTTTGTAGGTCAATTTTTAACTATTTTTAGTTACATTTTTCCCTTATGCATTGCTTCTTTTTAAAAATTGACCTCTAGAGCTAGGGAGCCAGATCTCCTTTGCACCCTCCACAAACACCTCACTATCCAAGAGCAAGAGTGGTTCGGTGTGATTGGCTTTGGATATGTGCTTGATCTACCCATGATTAGGGTAGACTAGGCATACATGACTGCGTTGGCCCGATGCTAGGATGCACGGACCAATGCATTTCACCTGCCCATCACCTCCACTCCATTTAGTAGTAGGGGAGCTATCTTTGATGCCATATTTGATGGATATAGCGAGGATTCTCAAACTAGGATTGATCATGGAGGTGTCCATGCTAGATATTGGTATGAGAAGGGTGTCTTCTCAGTCTGAGAGGTTGTTTTCATGCATTTAGTTATTCATATCATGCTTCCAGACTCCTTGGGTATGAGGATCTCCTAAAACCTCCTGGCCATCATTATTAGAGTTACTTAGAGTTCTACATAGCAACCTTTGCTCTTAGCTTGGGGTCGCACACTGCTAGCTTAGTTACACCATGAGTTGTATCAAATTACCTGCAAGAGTCAGGTCGGTATTAGCTGCAACCTGCTGCTTTAGATCTGGGGTTGGTAGCACATTCGTATCGAGCAACCCATAGACCTACCACTCAATATTACTAATATTCTTGTCGCACATCAATATTATGCGACATGTTGGCCTTGTGAGGAGGAGGGGTTCTAGAGTAGGTCTCACATTAGGGACCTAGACCACTACATTACTAGACTTGCATAGCTTCAAGCAGAAGATATAGAGTGACGACCATACATGGATTGCCCCTTATGTAAGGAGGCTGGTGAGCGGCTATGCTAGGCGAGGAGGGATAGGTGGTTAATCAGCTACAAGACCAAGATTCATGAGTACTAGTTTTACTCATGTGTCCTACGCTAGTTTGGGATTAGTCAAAATATTTTGGTGTTTTCTATTATCTACAAGAGCCTAGTACTAGAGAGAGATCTACCATGGGTCCAACCGACACTACTAGGGTATGAGGTTGACAACTTATAGGAGTCGAGCATGGATAGGATTGGTACCACCGCAGCGTATGACACTTGGTGGTCACTTTTATAGTAGTAGGGAGAGGTGCCCCTCGGCCGAACAAATGACGAAGCATAGACTGATCTAGATGAGTGTATGGTGCTCTGGCATATCGAGGGTGGATGGGATGGAGAGGCTGCCATAGGTGAGGCTCCTCAGGTTGAGGCAAAGGAGGAAACATATAAGGAGGATGAGGCACCTCCTGATAGCAAGATGGGGCAACTGAGGGCCTAGGTTTTTGATCTCTAGAGCCAGGTTGGGATACTGCAGACTCAAATTTTGTATCAGAATACATCTATCACAACTCTAGAGGAAAACCTAGCATAGGGGGAGAGGCAACGATAGGGATACAAGGAGCAGAGGACAACTCTCCATGCACAGGCTACCATTATAGGCACCTAGATCACACAACTCACTAGCAAGAAAGATGTGGTACAGGCACAGCTGAGTTCCATGACTACTAAGAGGGACCTACTGAGGGTAGCGATTGGGGGCCCCTATGCTACATAGGCTATTATGCCACCTCTAAAAACACCATCTTATTTACTACCAGTAGGTCATGACCCCATGGCAAAGACCAAGAGGCTTTGTTTCCTCATGGAGGAGGATAACAAGTGTGATACAATGCATGCAGATTACATCTCCTAACTAGAGGACCATATCAGACTAGCAGGTGGGGAGGTACTAGAGGACACCCACACTACAGGGTCCCAGTAGACCAGGTCTAATATAGGGAGACAGTGCAGTCTTCTGCTAGCTCTAGCCACATGACACACAGGACTGAGAGGACTTACAGGTCCTTGAGTATTCATGGAGCTAGATCATAGAGGACTCATAGGAATGGTGAATGTGACAAAGGTACCTCACAGACTAGGGATGCAAGCCCTGTTTAGTATTGATCTTCACATATGCTCTTTTTGTACCATTTTTGAGTGTAAGGTCGAGGACCTACACAATTGTAGCCTGCGGGTATTTTTGATATACCCTTGATGTACTCCTTTTCGACACACACACATATATATATAAATGAGATTAATCATTTTGGCTCATTATGTGTACTTGTTTATTTTGGATTTTATGTTTATGCTATGCACATGGATGCATATGTTCATATTGATGCTATGATTATATGATGTGATGTATGATTGACATGCACTAGATAGCTATTTAATTTATGATGATGATGATATGCAGTGATCTAGATGCTTAGATGTGTTATTTATGATGGATGCATATGGATGTGATGTTTACTTTTAAACACATATTTAATTTTGCTTTATTGTATGCATTTAATTTATGACGATGTCACGATATGTTGGTGCAATATACGTAATGTATTATTTACATGATGGAAATCTAATGTAAATGAACCTGTATGTTTTAATAACTTAAAACATAACGAATGAATGTGATATGTGTTTAAAAATCTAATGGACGACACCATAGAATGTGTAGAAATCATGAATGTAATTGAAAATTCTCATTACAAGAATTTAATCAATAAATCACCCATATATGAAATGCAATGATATGAAGCGGTATGATGCAAATGATATAATATGTCACTCTATATTCCTTTTGCAATTTGAAAAATATGCACAATATAGTCAGTGGTTGTCTAAATATCGTTTATGATATTCATTCAATATCTATATTATATCTTGATTGTGCTCAATGTAATGATGTATCACGAATTTGATATTTTGCAATTTGATGAATAAATGACTTTATTTTTTATGGTTTGTGATCTTTGGTATTTTGTTGCTATTAGATAAATCTTTGAGGTTTTCCATGAGACTTAAACACCCTAGTAGACTTATCAAAAGTTGTATACTTGGATACTTGGTCCTACTCCGTGGCTTTCATCTTCCCCTAGTCCTTATTAGGATTGTTTAATTTATTGATTAGTGATAAGATTCTAATATTCTAAGGGCTATACTAACTAGACCCCATTTGCAAAAGCAAATAAAGCTTTCTATAAAATCTTGAAAAGACCTCTAGGTATGGTTGAATGACCAAAAAACCCTAGTATATTCTTCATAGCAACAAAATGGGTTGTGATAAAAAATATAATTACTGACATGAATGATGGATTATGATAAATGCAGAAGTGCATGATTGAAACACAATGTGGCATCATTTGTAAGACTGAAAAACACAATCCATTCTATTGTGGAATGCCACAGATGAAGAATACCTACATGAAATGTGATGAAGTGAATGCATGTGTAAATGAAAATGCATAATGCAAATGTAAATGTTTTTTGATTTTATGCTTTACCAATTTTTTTTTGGATTTTGAGCCTTGATATTTGACCAAACGGTGAGTACATGCCCTTGGATCCTTTTGGGATTGACAAAATGGCGATAAAATGTCTTTAGAGCCTTTAAAAATCGACTAGGTGATTTTTCAAAAAACCCTTGGGGATTTTAGGTTGACCAAAGGGATTTTGAGCAACTTTGGAGCTTTTAGGGATGACCAAGAAGTTCTTAGGAACCTTTGGTACCTTTTGGGATGATCGAGTGGTTTTAAGCAAACCCTCAAAGCCTTATGGGGTTGACCGAGCAGTTTTAAGCAAGCCCTCGGTGCCTTTTACTGACATGACCAAGTGGTTTTTGGAACTTTTGATGCCTTTTGCTACGCTCTCAAACATATAATGCCTTAATACGGATGATGTTGAGAGGTTAAGGCTCTTCAACGCCCCCTAGCAATTCAATTTTTTAGATATGATATAGGGTCCTAGCCAATTAGCCATGAATTTGTCTCACATATCAAGCGGTAAATTAGAGTTTTTTTTGTTCTCTTTCAGCATAATATCCCCAACTTCAAAGTCTCTCTGATGGAATTTGTTATTATAATCTCATTTTAAATGTTCTTGATAAATGCAGGGATGATCCAGGGCATTCACGCGATGTTCATCAAGCAACGTCAATTGATCTAGGTGAGCTTGTTGTGTGGTGTCATCATCGATCAAATCTTTCAATGCGATGCACAGCATTGGAATTTCCAACTCTAAGGGCATAATGACCTCAATGCCATATACTAGTAAAAATGGTGTTACCCTAGTGGGCATCCAAATTCTAGTCTTGTAAGCCCATAATGCAAGGGGCAGTTGGATATGCCAATCTTTGTGGTTTTCATGGACCATATTTTTAAATATAGCCACCACTATCTTGTTTGAGGCCTCAGCTTTCCCATTTTACTATGGATAATATGGAGTCAAAAAACTATGTTTGATTCTATATGTAGACGTCAAAGCTCTCATAGTTTTGTTCTTAAATGACGTTCCATTATCTAAAACTATCTTGGATGGAATACTAAAACAATATATGATATTCTCAAGTATAAACTCGCTTATGCGAGTTCTAGTTGTCGTTGTTAAGGGTATTTCTTCCACCCATTTGGTAAAGTATTTAGTAGCCATAATAATAAATGTATGTCAACCCAATGATGGGGGAGAGATCTTATCGATGAGATCAAATCCCCACTGATAAAATGGCCAAGCCGTTTGGATGGGTTGTAAGGCCTGCAATGGCAAGTACATAAGATTAGCATGATGCTGACATTTGACATATTTCTTGACATACACATTGCAATCCTTCTCCATGGTGGGCTAATAGTAACTCATTTGAAGGACGCGCTTGAATATGGCCATACCATTAAAATTGCCACTGCATGTACTTTCATGAGATTTTGAAATTGCTCAAGATGCCTCTTGGGGCTCTAGACAACAAATAAGAACTCCATCGTAGCCTCATCGGTAAAAAATATCTCCTAGAAAGACATATTTAGTCGCTTTATGCTTGAATGTGTATTTTGCAGCACACTATAATCACTCTGGGATCAAACCAAGTTTTAATAAGTCTTGGATTTGTGACATCCAGCTCTGGTAAGCCTTAGCTTTGATTGCCAAGACGACTTGTTCTTCCTGCATATCTACATGTGCAAATGCAGACTGGGAAAAAACCTTGTGGTGAATGGTAGCACCACTCCCCATTAGACTCTGAGAGGTTAATGACCCCTAGGGTGCCTTCTTCAGAAAGTCTTCAGCTCTACAAAACCATTCAGCTTTTGGTTCCATGCTAATCATGTTGATTGATTCTTTATTATCAAAGGATTTGTGCTTTTCCACAGGATGCGAGAGCATTTTAATATGAATGGTAGTAAAATAATC